>JAYKKI010000098.1:7675000-8180000 GCA_039881145.1 Druceiella hillmani | reverse complement strand
CCTATATAAATTTCATAATCCAGGAAATCTAGTTTCAATTTTTAGAAAGAACACTTCTTGAAATTTTGTTGAAGTTTGAAATACTATTCTTTGCTCTATTTTTTGGAATTACTGTCATATCATCTGCGTAATATATTACGTAATTATGTGCTAGGTCATCAAGGGCCTTAAAAATCGCTGTTTTAAATATACACAGAGCGTTGCGCAAAGCAAAAAGTGTAGGCAGAAACTAGTACTATTTATGCGGTGTTATAAAGCGTACATTCAATAGATTGACTTGTAATTTTTATAAAGATTACATAGAAGTCACTAGAACTTCCACAGGAATAAGCACTATTTTGGCGCAAAATTGATTTAATATTGTGGGTAATATATATATATATATATATATATATATATATATATATATATATATATCGTTCCAATGCTGTATTATTATTTAGCTTATGATAGTTAATGTACATTCTGTCTAATCCGGCTAACTTATTAACTAATAGAGCAAGGTTTGAGAATGAATGTAACTATACTGGCATACAATAACTCATCAAAACTTTCCTTCACATAATTTTGCGTGCATCTGAATCGAGACGGTATGAATGTCTATGTATTGTTTTATTTGAATCTGTTAATCGGATTTCGAATTTGTTTGTATTTTATCTTATAATTTTATTGTATTAAAATATTCTGAAACGTCGCCAATTATGGATTTCATAAGTCTTTGAACTATCGTCCAACAAACAACTCAATTTAGAAGAAAGTCTGAACTATGGAAAAAATCGAGTACCGCTCCGTTATAAAGTTCCTTACCAAGCAAAGAAAGTCGGTTCAAACCATACTGAAAGAGACGGCATCCGTTTACGAGGACTCTTGCCCGGGTAAAACCATGGTTTAGAAGGGGCACATACATCTTTAAACAGGGTAGAGTCTCACTTGACGACGACCTACGGCCCGGTCAGCCCATCGAAATGACTACTTCGGAAATTATTGAAAAAGTTGAAAAATTAATATTGGAAGATTCTTGCAGATATGGTTGGAGTATCGGATGCAACAATTTTTAAAATTCCCCATGATCATCTTGGCATGACATAGGTCAACGCAAGATGGCTGCCGAGAATGCTCACACTGCCTCAAAAACAACGCCGCGAGGAGTGTTCTCGCGCGTTTTTGGACCTCTGTAGTGAAGACAAGGATGGACTATTGAATCTATTCTGTTACTGGAGACGAAACTTGCCTTAGTTTTAAGATCCATAAAACAAGTTAAATAGACTGAATAACTGCCGAAGTATAAAAATACTTAAAAGCTAATAGCGTAATTTGGATCACAGAATAATTTAGTCACATTCTAAAAAGCAGGAACATTAGAAACGCGTAAGCCTTGGCTTCTTTTTTAAAATCCAGAGCGACGTACGTGACAGCAGAAATTTCTCTAATATTTAACTTACGTTACTTACTTTCATGATTTAGATGTTAATCGTGAGTAAGCGGCTTTTCAATTACAATGCTCTAAAAGAGAGAAAGTATGATTTTACTTCTGATAAGTAAAACATGAATGCAGTGCCCACAGTTAGGAAAGTGATCAGAAAGCATCGTGACGATAAGTCAATATTTATGGCTGAACTTGAAAAAGTAGTTGATTTAGGTATTGTTTTAATATGGAAAGTCTAAAGAGCACGTACTATCCTAGAATATTAGGAAGGACATACCATAGATATAAATGACGACATCAACTGATGTATCATAAGTCCGTTCGGACTATTCGTAAGTTTTGACATCAAAATGAGCGTATATCAGGGTATGGTGGTATTTAGGCAATTCAATATTGTATTAATTAACTTAGTTGCTGCAGCGTGAAACCCTATTTATAAAGATGACGTATTTCTGATCACCGATAATATAAGAGAAAATCTAAAAAATTTTAAATAGCTGAAATTATAGTAATATGATTTTTAGCAGATTACGAAAAAAAAATAAAGAAAAAGTGGAACAGGCATCAGATCTGTAGTTTAAATTGAGCTCAAGTTCAAACTAACGTACAACATATATATATATATATATATATATATATATATATATATATATATATATATATGTATATATATATATATATATATATATATATATGTATATGTATAAAATATACACCGAGGAATTTTGCGTCTATTCGCTAATTTTAGCCTGGACTGCTGCAACTAAAAACGCGATTAATTTAATTATATTTAACAATAATATAAAATATAAAGAAATATTTTCTGTACTTTCTGGTTTTACATATCTACGAGTATTCTGTTTTTTAACTTTGAAACAATAACAATTTGATTAACACATGCGATTAATTATACAAGTAACTTAAAATAGAAGACAGGAAAAATTATTTAATGGGATAAAAAAATAAATTAACTTAATTTCATACTTTACATTTATATTAATGTCTAAGCAATCACCAAACAATTCAATTCTGTTAGAAGCCATATATATTCTTATTAAAGGAAAATGACACGTCAATATAAATAGTCAGTGTAACAAAATTTATCTATACGATTTCGTGGACGGAAGCCAGTCAGTTAATATGTTGCACTTGTTCCAGCAACTGCGTATACGTCTATCGCTAATACTTATTTCTAATATTTAAAGTTCATTGCTTTTGCTATGTACGTCGAACGTATAGCGAACGATTAATGATATCAGTGATTTTGTACAAGTAGTTTTCTCACTCGCGCTTGCCTGCGCTTCGGCTTCGCTGTTATAATGAAATTTGACATTTTGTGTTTATCGAACTAATTATATTTTCGTCTAGCTGTTTAGCCGGGGTGGAAGGAATTTATTAGATGGTGAAAAACTTTGAACATTAGGGTCATCTTTGTTGTAAATTTTATGTTCACTGACAGACATCAAAATATTGTGTTCACACATAGACCAGGTAGATGAATTGTGGATAGCAATCCACAATTAAGGTAATAATTATGACTTATGTATTCTTACGTCAGTGATAGTAGTAGTATTATCATAAAGTAGTTTTATAAGAAGAAAAAACTGGTGAGGCGTGATAAAATAACTAACTAAATTGAGATTATAGAAGAAAGTAATGGTTAAAAAATATAAGAAAGAACAGGGATTATGAGTGCAGCCGAATTAAAAATATGTTTGAAATATTTGAATGAAATATATCGCGTCCAAAATGTAACCGATATCCAATTTTGGGGTTAATGAATTAAAGAACAGAGGCCTTAAAAATCATAAGAACTTCAAGTGCATAACTAGATTAAATATTTCTCGTTATAACTTATAAACCTAATAAATATTA
This sequence comes from Druceiella hillmani, assembly GCA_039881145.1. Taxonomy (NCBI): domain Eukaryota; kingdom Metazoa; phylum Arthropoda; class Insecta; order Lepidoptera; family Hepialidae; genus Druceiella; species Druceiella hillmani. The sequence goes on along the minus strand of JAYKKI010000098.1, from coordinate 8,176,699 downwards.
AAAGTAATACAAGGGAATAAAAATGGGAGCTTATTCGCACTTTTTCGGATTTTCAGGGTTCACTATCAAAAAGGTGAAAACGAAATCCTAATATGATTAATAATATGTCAATCTGTCAGCCTGTCACCCACTCTGTCTCTGTCTCTTAAGAACTGGTTGACATATATACATATATATATATATATGTATATGTATATATATATATATATATATATATATAAAGATCATCACTCAATTCAGCTACTTCTATTGAATTGATAGCGACATCAGTTTTATTTATAGTTTAACTAGTTTCTCCAAGGTCTAATCGTACTTTTAATGATCATTTTTAATTTAGCAACGCAATTATATTTATATCTTAGGGACTACAGTTTCATTACTATATAGCGCACAGGATATTCCACTGAATACAATAGAGATGAACGAGGTTAAATGATATCCCGGTGGAACGAGAAATCTAATATGGCAAGCATTCAGTTTTTTTTGTATTTAAGAATATTTCAAAGAAAATTCTTTTTATCGCGTAGAGTTTAATAAGGATGTTTTACGAATAAAGATATGTATCAAACCATCATATTTGTAGTTAAATTGGAGTAATTTCTATACGTATATTAAACTTCGTATAATTTACCTTATCGGAATTCGAAGCCCGAATGTATATATATATATATATATATATATATATATATATATATATATATATATATTTTACTTCGTGTAACTTATGTAAATTAACTAAAGGGTTGGTGATTTAAATTTTATCCCATATTGCAAAAACATAGATCACTGCAAGGTCGGGATAAAGATTTCGTCAACCGGTTCGTCCGGTCGGAATTACAATTTCGTCAACAATTCGTCAAGGTCGGAATAACGATTTCATCAACCGGTGTTTTCGGGAAAGAGGTAAAATACCTAATAAAGAAACTTTATGTTCAACCTCCAGAGAGAATTGCCCTTAAAGTATATTTTCGCGTCAGCTATATTGAATGTAACACGTTTTAACTGTATGATTAATTCAGTATTTTACTTTACGACGTGGACTATTCAGGACTTATTTTGAATTTTACTCCATGATGCAAACATACATTATGAATGAAAAAATTAGCAGCTATCTACGGACAGATGTTGTTTTATACTCTTCATAATTCCGTAATTTCCGATCGGATTTACATGAAATTTTAAAAATAAGTGTTCTAGAGTCCACGCTAACATAAGGTGGCTTATTCTTAAGTAACAAGTATCTCTTGAGGAACAGCGTTCATTTTTTTTAAGTACATTGAGTTCCTACATGATTATTTATTAGTGTTCATAAGAAGAATTTTGCGAGTGTGATTAATTCATACCGCGTATTCTGAATTGCCAAATCCGCGTGTGGTTTCTTGGTGTACAATGTTTTTAAAACTCAATAACAATGTTATTACTGAATGCAACGGTTTGTGGAATGTACTATAATATACAAAGAAACCGGTCAATTAAAAAAATGGAATTTTGCTAAATACCTATTCTGTACTAAAAGAAGCGATCAAAGATATAAAAAATACTAGAACTCCGTGTTATTTAACTTTAACAAACCGATGCAGATAAGTAAATAAAGTGGTTAATACTTAATTATTATTTCGACTGAAGTAACATAATGTCCATAACAAGTACGCGATGACTTAAAATATTTTTTATAGTTTTTCTTCGCTATTCACTGTGCTAAAGAAAGTCAGAGAATATAATAAGAAGTTTTATATATTTTTAATGGTTTATTCAATGAATATTAATTTTTTAAACTTTTTTTTACAAGCAGTTATCACCTCTTCAGATTTTATTTGAGGGTAATCCTGGTGTGATTGAGAATTTATGTTTATTTACTCAGTTACTCCCATTAAATACATTAAAAAATAAATAATATTTCGTTGCCTGAAATATTTAAGGCTAATATAATTCTAAAAGTATGTCAAATAGTATGATTTTCCAACTTATAGCATAAATTTTAAGACGCTGTAACAAATTATCGGTCAAATAAACAAGGAAATAAAACACATTATTCATTGTCGTCTTCGCTATGGAATATCAGAAATATTATAGCGTCAATGTAATAAAACTCTCATTGACAAATCTAAATATAACAACGACATTTCGAAGTTACAACTTAGGGATAGAAAGAAAAACTTGATAAAATATTTGAAATAAGTAAAAGAAAAGATTGAAAATGTGTTTTTGTATTTCAATATTTAATTGAAATTGGGATTTAAACAACTAAAGTTTAATAATAAGTAGGTAGTTAATTTCAGAAGTTTCCCTAAAAATTTTTTTGCTCATCATGTACTAAAGGATAGAAAGAAGAGAGCAAGGAATTTTGTGTGATTATAGTAGTTTTTTTCGAATAAATACCAAAGTATCTAATTTTTGTCAAATATGGTAACACATTTTGACATCATTTGACTTGGGATAATCCATTGCACGGTCAAAGAAAAATTGGTTACCCATCCATTAAAGAAAATTAAAAATGCAATAATACAATTATTTTCTGCAAAGTTAGGTACATTAAACCTAGTAATATTACTAGAGATAGTAATTTGGCATGGCACGCGCGCCATTTATATGATCCTTGCATGACGCCCAACGTCCGACGTGGTCAACGTTTCAATACTTTAATCGTATATTGAATGCGATAAGTGATAGGGCTGCTTCTCTTATTGTAAATTGGGGACCAAAATGCACTATTGTGCCATAACTAATATATATAAATAAAAATGCACTATTGTGCCATAACTACATGCAAAAATAAAAGTCATTAAAGAACGTAACCAATTTCGGGATTAATTTATTCGATACGTTAACTCAAATTAGTTTTGTTGGATTTTAAAGAAAAGCATTATTATCAACGTCACTGCATCCGTAGGTGACACTAGTAGAGGATACATGATGTCATTATATCATAAGTAATAATAACATGTTTACAAATAACGATATGTTTGTAGACAGTCAATTTAACCAGATAAATGTTTCACACTTTAAAGTAGTTTAATTTATATAATAATTCTAGAGTCAAATAATTATATGAAAATATACGACTGATATGATATTTTTCATTAGTTTAATAAGTAAAATTAACAATGATAATGAAAAAAGAAAAAAATATATTGTCAAAGCTTTAAGTCTTGTTATATCCACGAAGATATTTGTATCGTTTTCTATCTGTATGAAGATTTTAGTCCAAGAAATTTTCACAATTAAATGAAACTACGTGATGTAGTATTATTTCTACTATCTTTAATTTCTTTACCACGACCTAGGTTTCGTTGTATTACTACATCACGTAGTTTCATTTAATTGTGAATAATTAATTTCTACAAAATTAACGCCAAATATATTCAATATTAAGAAATTTTGTAAAATGACAAAATTTCTGTAAAATACTTTTTACAAAAACATCGATTGTAATATTGCATGTAAAACAGAAAGAAGAAAGGTACAAGAAAACAAGAAGGAAATTGAGATTAATCCCTTTTAGCAACTACGCAATTAATTTTTTTCTTACTGTTACACAAAATGATTTGGTTAATTTTTAAATATTCACAAAATCGAAAAATTGTTTATAGGTGTTTCACAAAAGGTAATATAATTTTTTGCTCATCCATCCACTTATTTAATTTTTCGGCTTCTAAATCGAAAAAGGTACACGTTTAAGTTTCACATGTTTCATCTAATTTAATTAATTCAGAATAGAAAATCTCGTTTACAAAGTGCTGTGCTATTTTTCGTAGCAATTTTGTAGCTGGGTACAAATATAAGTAAACATATAATTTAAGTATTAAATTCATGTAAAAAATTTATAATATTTTCACCAAAAGTTTTTTTGCATAGTGACTAGATTATTTTAAACAAAACAAATTTTATAGAGACTCATTTTAACAATTTAATGTTGAGCTCTAGCAAAAATATATTAAAAAAATATATGTATCAATGTAATTATATGTATACAAATCAAAGATAAACTGATGTGCTGACTTCGTTAGTCATCACAGCTTAACTGATGTAATGATTTTAGTTGCAGTTTATAAATTTATCTCCATGAAATTAAAATACATAAAAGGATAATGCTTATTTCTTAACAGTAGACTTATCGCTTCTAAGTAGTGCTCTATTAAAACAAATTGGTCTCGTACTCATGCCTAGAGATTCGCTTTGATCGTAAGTTATTTATCATTGAGAAAAAAGAAAGGTTCTCGAATAATTAATTAAAAAAAATGTAGGAACTTTTTTAATCCTGCGCGTCTTTGTCTATAAAATCTTTTTTAATCCTGCGCGTCTTACCATAAAAACAGCACAGTTAATAATTTATTTTACTCAATTATTTTCTTTGTAAACCGTGTCACCTGTAGTATTTTTTTCTATGGGCAGTTTGAGAATTTCAATTATTTATTGTTACACAAAGTAAGAAATAAAAACGCAATGAGAAGTAACAGTTGTTTCTTAACATTATCAGTCATAAAATAATAAAAAACGTTTCATAATTCATATCAAGATTATATAATAAGAGTCACCAAAATTTTTTTATTTAACTAAGAGAACGAAAAAAACATGCAATGCATATTACAGATGTGAAGCTTCTTTTGGGTGCGATAACAGTAAAGTGTTATGGTCGCAACCGTTTGCGTGCAACGTTGAGGTTGTTGACGTAACGTTTAAATGTGACGAATGATCGCAAGGACAAAAAATAGGTACTTAGTTAACTAGAGAGTTAGATGTTTTAGAGATAGATGATCACGATAGAATAAGATAAGTGTACACACGCGTGAAAACAAACAAAAATGGTGCTCAATACTGCGATCAGCTGTTTTGTACGGTATGTTTTACAAAAGTCAACTGTAGAAATTTTATGCCCGATAACAAAAATGTCGCTCACTAACGGTGTCAGCTGTCTTTTATGTTATGCATGTCAAAAGAAGACTGTCAAAATTTTGTAAATTCATTTATCAATTTATGATTGATTTATCACTAATTTTGCATGGATTTCGTCAATGGCTTTAGTCTTGCCATATATTTTTGCCAACATATTTTTTTCATCTATTTATAAATGTGCTAGGAATCCGCACATATAGTATTAAATATTAATATTCCTCCATGCATTTTGTTAACGACTTAATATAATGACATTTAAATAAACTTTAGTTTTTCCGTATAAATAAGAAAAGTAGTCTACAATGGGAAAAGTTCTTCAGGATGAAATATATTACTTGTTATTTTTTATGTAATTTTCCAAAATATAGCCCGTACACGCTTTCTTATCGACATAAAATAATCACTTACTAATACACCGTGTATTATAGATTCCTTAGATAGAATGAGGGAGAGATTCTCAAATAATTAATTATCTGTAATCCCAGACCTTTTTTACTTTTATTTGTCTCCGCATATAAAATTGCCACAAAAGACAGCATAGCAGTTTGTAATTAATTTTAATTACTTATGCCGTTTGTAATCTAAGTTACCTTTTTTTTAAAGTATATTATGTAATACACGTATCTCAATAGTTAAAGTTTAAAAATATTTACTTGCAAATTGTTGGGGGACTAGGAGAAGAGGAGTGACAGTTTTACTAAATGCTTAAAAAAATATAAAATTCAATTTATAAAATGGATTGTAAGCATCTGGAAATATTTGTTTCGTGATTTCAGCTAGTATATATTTACTACAGAATATGAATATAATTTAAAATTATAATATAAAAAAGTCGAATCGATTTCCATCTCGAACTTGATGCAGAAGGGAACAAGAGTCAGACTAATTCACATTCGCCTCCAACTGCATAATTTCGTTACCCATTTCTCGTATTTACCTTCAAAGCCAAGAGATAATAGTGTTATTAGGCTGTAATAGAATTAAACGACACTTGTACTTTAAAAGAAAACTAAAATAAATTATTTTGTAAATAAATCAAATGTTCACTGAACACTGAGCAAATGTCGGTAAGCTAACTGCTTACTATTGAGAAGTTTCCAGGATCACCTCTTTCTTCGATAAAAAAACGAGGATCTCATGAATAAATCTGTAGGTGAATCCTTTAGTTACAATATGTAACTAAAGGATTCAGCATCAGATTTTTTCATCAGATCCTCGTCTTTTATAATTTTTAGTTTTTAATATAATTTTTAGTTTTAAAAACTAGACAAAAAGCTTTTGCAACAAAAGGACGTTCAGAAAAAAGTAAAACGAGTCCAAATTCGATAGATTACTGTTAGCTATTCATCAGTTGCTATGCCCACCCCTTCTACTATACCACTCCCTTCTCCATACCCCTATACCACTCCCTTCTCCATTTTATATCAGCTTGACTATATTATTATATACAGCATTGCATTACTTTGGTTAAATTAATAAAGCAAAAACAGCCCGTTAAAAATTGGCAATTTTTAAAACTTATTGCTTTTCTCTAGTTTTTCTCTCGGCCATGTAACCAAACATAACAATTTGTAAAGAAAAATTGTATTAGAGAACGATATCTATCGTATAAATAAAGCATTATACATATATTAAAACTACAACGAGGTCTTTCAAATTCAGCGACAAAATTTCAAGGAAAATACTATCTGTGAAATCCATCGATGGAAATGTTTTAAAAAACACATAAATAAAATAAAATTATTTTTTTGGAATTAAAAAAAACAGAATTTTTAAAAGTTTACAAACAGATTGCAGGAGACTATAACGATGATGTCATCGTTTTTGTGATATCCGTGATACTGTATATATTTCCCCCTACTTAATTATATTACTTTTTTTGGTGTCAATATTAATAACGCTCTAGAGTTAGTAGAAATCAATATTAATGATGACTTATATTAAATAAAACAATTACACTGCAAACTAGATACGGAATCCTTGACATGGCAGCCAGTAAATTTTTATGTTGTTTACTAACAATGCGGCGAATCATAAATTAATGTGCAAAAATGTGACGTAAACAATTTTTAAAAAATTACGTTGACTATACGTTTAATAACATATTACACAAAAGTAAAATGGTTACTGGTCTTAAAATGACGTCATTTCATTTTTTAGTTTACATTCGTAGCCAACATTTAAATACAAAAATTTATACCATTAATAACCAATTCATACAAAGTCCTTAAAGAAACATACCTATTTAAAAAAACATTTCAGTAATGTCCGAAAATAAAGTCAGCTAATCAATTTTTGTCTAAAAATAGGTTTGATGATTATTATATATATTTAAAATGTATTCAGTTTTATTACGTTTTATCTGAAGTACGATTTATCACGAGAAAAGTGGCAGTAGAATTATGCATACTGCTGCTAACGGCCGATAAGGAAATATACAGGCGGTAGTACGAATATTATAACGAGCTACTTAAAAAATCTAGATTAAAGACGCCATGAAATTGTAGAACTGTTGAGGATCCTTGGAGGATTAGTGATTAAGAAAGGTGCAGCTGAAATGTAAAAAGCTGTCACCAAAATGAAGACCTAAAAAACAAGTGTACCAAGCAAAACACAAATCGAAATAGGAAAACACTTGAAAGCTGATAGCATAGTGTGGAGTCACAGGAATGTTTATTAAAATTCTGAAAAGAAATTCCTCTTAACGAATCTTTAGTAAGTGCTTTTTTAATTATATCACTCTACAAGACAATCAGATTGACTTTACTTTTGATAGAGGTACCACGGATGCCATACACGCATGGGGAACGAGAATAAAAAAATGTCGAGACAATAAGTTACGACTGATTCTCATTAACCTTGGAAAAAAATTTGACATCAAACCTAGGTCTTCAATATGGAACGCCTTTAGAAGTTATGCTGTCACGTGTTCGATACATAGTTTATATTGGATATACATGATAAAGACCACAACACGTGTCAGAAGTCCAGGGAGACTATCCGATTGCTTGGGCGTCAGAGTGGGTGTACACCAGGGTATTGCTTTGTGGATTCCCTTGGGATTTAATATTGTTATAAATTACTTAACTGTTGGGGAGAACAGTAACAATTTTTTTAAATAAATTGGATATAGATTCAAGAAAAGAGTAAAACTGATGTCACATCTGTAGTTTTAGTTAATAAGATGTAATGTTTTTGTTATAACTAAAAATGTGTGCAGATTAATCAATTTTAAAAACAATATGCAAAAAGTATTGAAAAGTTTTTTTTAGTATATGCATGTTTTTTTAATATATCCATACATATTAAAGTTCTTAATACACAGCGGACAGTCAAGTTATAACTTTTATATAAAGTAATACACAAAGAAACAAATATTTCTGCAAAATATCCTCCCTTAACTATTTGAAATAAGGATAATGTGATCAATATTAGCGACTTATTATATAGGTAAATGATATAATGCCAAGGGACGATTAGTCAGTAGGATAAAAAATTATTTAGCGATATTTCGGACTGTATTCGTAACTATGATGCTGCGGAAGGTAGTAAATCCATCAGTATGCTGCGCTTCTTCCGGCTGTTGCGTATACATGTAACGCTGATATATACATAGGGAATACTTAAAGTTCATTACTCTGGCAACGTGTCTCGTGGGGTTAACAAATCAATTAAGGGATAAGCGGGTACACGGTCATCATATCGCAATATATTACGTGTACCTATGTGCTAAAACTACAACCGTAACCGATACTTGTTGAAAATTAATATGGGTTTAATTTAATTAAGTACTAATTGAACTACGCTTTGCTTAGCCGATAGAACGCGACGGAAGGGTTAAATTAGGTGGTTCTGATTTAGACCATTAATGTCATCCTAGTTGTAAATATCGTTTTTTTTGGTATTTACCTAACAAGGTACATGCATTAGGATAGAAATCGACATTTCGGTACTTACAACCTATATGTTATTATAACAGTGATTGTAGGAGTATAACAATAAAGTTGTTTATTCAGAAATAAAATACCATAAAATAATAATCATCATCAAATAATCAAATAATAATCTAGGGCTTTCCTGGGTACAAAAGTTATAGGGGGTTTTCAGTTATATTTATGGCCAGAATGTTTTTGCTAGAATATCCTTGAATAATAATGATAATAACTATGCATTCAAAAAGAAATTTGAAATGAGTAAATGCATTTAAAAACAAAGAAACCATAAATAAAAAAAATGTAACCAATTTCGACCTTTTTTTATTCCTATAAAACAATAGGAACAGGTCATTTAATTTTATGTATAAATAGATGTTCCATCGAAATCTCCGATACATAAATTGCAATAAAAATTTTATTTGGTTAAAATTTAGGGGACGTCTCCCAATTTAATATTTTAATTGCTCCAATAGAGTATTTATTATTTACGAGTAAAACTAGTGGTAATGAGTAATTGAAATAAATTAGGTAGTGAGTAATTAAAATAAATCACTACATACTCTCAAATATAATCAACATTTTAATCCACTCGAAATGTACGCCTCGACGGCAAAAGCGCGGTGCTCTCCACTCCACTGTTCCATGGCTACTAAAACATCCGCACCGCTTGCGCTTCTAACGACGCCTCCCCCCCGCGCCCCTCTTATATGTTGCGTTCAGAAACTATGTTTGTTCAAACTTTGAAATCTGGACAGCCTGTATATTATCGCGCTCCAACCCCGTCGTTAAATGGAAATGTAATATTTTGTGCTTTACGTGTGCTATATAGATATATATATATATATATATATATATATATATATATATGTGTAAATGTATGTACATATATATACATATATATAAATATATATATAACCGTCGTTTGTATAAATATATATATAAGAATTTCCGTTTTGTATATATCATAATATCGTTATCTTATAATAGTAGAAGCATTAGAATAAAGTTGTTTTAGTAAGAAGTAAAAAACAGTAAGACATATTAAAATGCGTAATTAAATGTTCCAAAAAACATATGAATAATATTTGCATATGAATAATGTGTCCATTTTAGGAAATTAATCAAGCATAAATAGATTTAGGAGACATTGCTGCTCGCAAAAGCTACAAGAAGTTCTAAATATCACTTGCCTCTAAACCATTTCGAATTGACTATCTCGGAAATCGAAAAAAAATTAAATTCAATATTTAATGTGAGGTGTCACTTAGAAGAAAAATTAACAAAAGTTTTAAAAACATATTTGCATAGATTAAGCTAGTATGTGTTCAAAATATGTTAAAATATGTTCTCCATGTTATATCCGATACTTGTTAAACTAACATTTTGAGAAAAAAACAGGGTTATTAGAACAAGTGTTTTAGGAAAACTCTAATGGAAATTAATCATATAAAGATTTTATAGATATTCACGATAGTATATGTGTAAATCAAGATTATTACTCCACTCTGCTATTACTTAATTATATGGTAGTGACATCTGTTCCATTCTTCAGCAACCGCCGTAAGGATGTATTTTAGCAATTCCCCAGTAGATCGATACATATATATTTACATATTAGTAACTAGAATAGCATCAGACTATAGGTCATTCTTCTGGATGCACTCGAGATGGAAAGTTGGAAAAATGTTAAGGATCAAAAAAGAAAGTTATACGGCACAGCTATTTAGGCGCGAAGAGTGGGCAAAATTGCTATTAAAATTATGAAATGGCAATCAAACTGTCAAACCGCCTTTTTTGTGTAAAATATACGAGGAGTACCTTTTTTACGAGACCTAAAAATGAAGCAGGAATATTAATATTGTAAACATTTATTTTTTTACCTTTAAAAAGGATTATATGTAAACTCTCCATAGATTTAGTTCAGTAGATTTTAGCAAGGAAGTAGTACAATTAGGGACACATATAAGACAATGGCATATATAATTGATTAAACGTATCATCTATGCGTAGTGAGGTTCATATAATTTTGCATAAAGCGATTTACGATGATTTTGTCTCATCTCTCGAATATGCCAAAGTTATTACTCTTTTAGGAAAGAAAATAAATTATTTTATTTCTAAATGTGTTTAATGGACGGTTAATTGAGTTACCAAACTTTTTTTAATCATGCAATGGATTGTCTCCAATTAAATTGCATGATGATAAAATTCATTTGCATGTGATAAAATTTAGAATATCAATAATAATTCGATGAAAACTTAAAAAATACACAACATTTTTACTCCATTCACTTATCTCCTTCAAAGTATAATAAAAAATAAAATAATAGGAAGCATTTTAAATTTCATTATACACACGATATTAAAAAGTAGTTACTTAATTCAAAATTATAATTAAATGTTGTAATATATAAAAACAATGAAATTTTTTTTTTACTTATTTTGTCAAGTTATTTAAATGATAAGGTAACAATTAATTGATTACTACAATCTTAAAATATGCGCGCGTATCCCATATACATATATAATGCATTTTGTGTAGTAATATAAGTAGTTTATTAAAATTAAAAAATATGCAGTCCCAGTATTACTAAAAATGTATATCAATGTGATTTGGGACTGGTTTTATTACAAATGATAAAACGCGCACTGACGAAGCAAATTTTTATCGCGTTTTATTTCTCACCAAAAAAACTTTATTCTTATATTCCCACTATTATCTAATAGCTATATGATAATGCATAAGTAATTAAATTCGAAATTGTTTCAATATCTAAAACAAAAAGTCGGTTAAACAGAAACCAAATAACGTTCGAACTCTGAGCCATCCGCATTATTCTTTCCATCACGCCCAATCGACTAGCCCAAAACATAGTTTAATAAAAAATGTAATTGAATTAAGCTTATAATAATTTTCCAAGAGCATTGGCCACGGTTAATGTATTAAGAAATATATACGCTTATTTAGGATAAATTTATAGCATCTAATGTGCAAAGTGTGAAATTTCCCTCTTAGGGCGCGATGGTTACATTTGGCGACAATATAAGGTAATAATTTGGGGACAATATAAGATAACCGATATAACTAATCTTTTGAGATAAAATAGTCTTCTTATTTTTTCGTTGAATTACCAATTTCACGGAAAAACTTGTAAAAATATTGGATTAAATATTTCCAATAAATATCAGTGGAACACTTATACGAAGCTACCGGAAAAATTGCAACGTAGTAAAATATACACATTTCCATCCGCGGCTTCGCACACATAAACTTTGATACACAATTAAATTAGTTATCTTGACGTGTTACTTTCCTTAATGTCACTTGTATATGCATATCGTTTGTAATGAAAATAAAATATGCCATTGTAATTAACTGAAAATTAACAACGGTGTCCAATTTCATATCCAGTTAAATTATGGTTCATTTAATTTGATGTTATTTATGTTATTTATATAATTAAAAGTAAATGTTAAAAAAAAACAGAATTCTCATAGAAACATGAGTTTTTCATATGTTGGTCTTTCTATTACCAGTTTATCATTTTTGAAGTATCGTTGTTGTATTTATATTTTTCGATACGATCTATAATATTTTAAAGGTTCTAGAGTGAATATAAAAACAAATGACTTATTTTTACATTTAATTATTTGTTTCATATTTTATTTGTTACAGTTTCTTGAGTTACAGTCTCTTGATTATAAAAAAAGTTTTTTAATTGTATAGTGAATTATTTAAAATTAGTTCTTATTAAGGTAGAACTAATTAAATAGAATTGAAATAATTCGAAAAAAATTACATTTCAAGATAAATTAAAAAAATACGCCTTAACTCTTCTTCCATGCCTGTATCTCCTTTTGTTTGTGATGATATCAACGGCAAAGGAAATTATAGAAAATCTTTTAAAATGCACCATACGATTGTTACTTACAATCTACTTAAATCAACATTACCAATACAAACTATAAAAAAATAATCATTGATCTCTTTCTACATATTTCAATTATTTTGCCAAGGTACTAAAGTCGAAATACAACACTTTTGTTCGAAAATGCGCTCGGATTTCTTTATTCGACATGCTTAACAATAACATTCACAGTTCTCTTAAAAGGCAATACCAGTGGCCAAGTAGAAACCTAATGAAAATTCTAGAGTTCGAATCCAATTCCTCAGAGACCACTTTAGAATTTAGGATAATAAGTCGACATATCAATCTAGGCTATAATTTATCAGCTTGCAAAATTTCATACAGATTACTTCAAAAAATCAGTTGACATAAAATAGCAAATTTTTATACATCTGTACATACATCCATTTATTCAAACCTTCGTACATATAACATCAGTTGTGATTACTCAGTAAAACTTACAATATATCGTTAGTAAGCAAGGTACATGTTATTAGTAGCCGTCAATATGACGCGTCTCCTTTGTCATATTGAATTGTATTCTAAAACGAATTACGCCTCATATAGCTGAAGGAAAAACATCTTTTAAAGGCAACCCTCTCTGTAGGTTGGGCTTGAATATGGGTTGTTGGGTAGTTTATCACTTTCCATACGTACCCAGTTGACAAAAGCTAGTATATTAACATATTTATGCGCCTATATCAGTGTTACTCTGACCTTCTGTAGTGTACTTAATTTGCTTCCAGTCGTAGATTCGTAATATGGGATCCAATTTAGACTGGAACAGTCTGCTCAACGATCTGCTTCAAGTTAAATACTCGAAGTAGTCTGACTTGTCGGGATATTGTGCATGTTGTATGTCCATGTTGTATGTTGTATGTAATACTGAACTATATGAGACTTATTTCGCATAAGATATACATTTAATTAACTAAGTATGTCATTGTTCGAAAAGTATCCGTGTTTGTATTACTTCCTTGATAAAGTTTGCTCGGAAAATTTTCATTTAAATATGTTATTAAACTTCTTGTACTATTCTTAGGTGCCGTAAAAACTTTTACTTCCCACATCTTTAATATGAATAAGGATTTCATGCGAGATTCATTGTCGGTTTATAAGGTACTTAGAAACTTTTTGTGCGCTCCGAGTCTGAAAACTTGTGCCGTTTTATACCTTTCTAAATTTTATGACTTTTTCCAACTCGAGTAAATTCAGGGCCGTCCTAGAGCTAATACAAAGTGTTGATATTGTAATTATTTATAAGTAAGTATAATTGCGTTACTAAATTAAAAACATTTATTAATACTATGATTTATACCAACATCTAACGCAGCATTTAAACACTAAGCATTTTCATAGTTGCTTATAATTAAAACAAATGTCGCTGTCAATTTATTGAGGAATAGAAGAGTTAAGTAATTATCTTGACATGTGTATTATTGTTGATATGTCAAAAACCATAACAGCTAGAGTACTAGTTACAGTTTTTATAATGCATAAGTTTCTACAAACACAGGTTTTTCATAATTTTATGTTCAATACTTTTAGACATACATAGGAGCGGAAAATAATTTTTTTGAACTTTTTCAATAAAATTTAGAAAATATACCAATATTAGGAATATTTTTAATTTCATTGTAACTAAGCTTTTAAAATGATAAACACACTATATATGAAATTACAATTTTTTTTTCAGGCATTTAATCTAAAATTCCACGCAAATATTTTTGAGTGTGACTACATCAAGCAGTTTTTGAGGAAAAGGTTATAACAGACGACTAGACGAATATATGAGTGATCGTGTACGAGTACTATTTTCTCTTTAAAGTACGGAACCATAAAAATCAAAGAGATATCTCGTATCCGGGTCTAAAGCAGCTAGTTATTTTTGTTCCTGCTTATTACCGTTATTGTTTATTAGCAGTCGGGGTAAAATTCTAGAAATATGCTAAATTTTAGTTGTGAAACCTATGTGATTTATATCTGAAGAGGTTGTAACAAATAATGGGTCCAACAAAGGAGGGGATAAAAAGTATATTTAATTCTTACCCATCTACACTCTGATTTGCTACAAATATTACAGCGTAGATGTAATAAACAAATTTCATATTGAGAAATATAAATATAATACCAACTCTTCGAAAGTTAAAATCCGATGAAAGAAAAAAAATAAGGAAACGCAAATTTTTATACGAATTGAAAAAAGAGAATTTTCCACGAAAATTCACTGTTTTTACTCTTATTACAATAAGTGTCGTTCAGTCAATATTTTCTTTTAACTACATTTATAAGTTAAATAACATAAACCTAAACAAATAATAATTTCTTTTCATTTTAATCTTCCTTTCAACATTAATTTTCAATTAATTTCAAAGCATTTCATTTTAGTTACAAATATAATATTTTCTTAATTGAGAGAAACAGTGTGTCAAAACAACTAATTTAATTTGGTAAAAAAACTTATTTAAAGTCAAGCCGCGGGTGGTAGTCAGCCTGTTAATACATTACACTTGTTCGTCAGCTGCCTATACTAATAGCACTGATAATTATCGGGAATATTTAAAGTTCATTACTTTTGCAACATGTCCCGTGGGGTTAATAACTCAATGAAAGTTTAAACGGATATACAAATGTCATATCGTCTCTATCGGTTATGGTATTTTGTCCCTGTCCTCGGTCATTTGCACCCCCTCTTGTGAATATATTGTAATTTCACTTTTTGCTTTCAATTTTTTTTAACTCTTCGGTCAGGATCAAGGGATTGCAGTATTTGCTAATATTACACGTCACAGATTTCTGAAATATTTGATATCGGCTTCATTTTATTTCATTCTCATTAAACTATCTTCCCTTTAGCAATTGAGCGGGAGGGAAAGGTTAGATAGTTCAGAGTTTGAACATTCATGTCATCCTTATTATAAATATTGCCTTCTTCATAATTATTTAATAAGGTACATATGCCTAATATAAAAATGTGGCTAACTAGTTTTCTTTTATTTAATGATTTTATGTTATATTTTTTTACATAAAAACAAAATTTTCTGATCTAATTATTTATATCTTATTTTGTCATTGACCATATTAGTATCACAATAAGTTACTGGGTGATAAGCAAAAGATCACGAGACATATACAAATTTATAGTTAAACTTTTATAACTTAATGACGAAAATACTACTGAAATCGAACAAAATTTGTGAAAAAATGGAACAGAAATTTTTATAGCGTGGATTGACAAATAAATGGATTCAAAAGGGAAGCTGGTATTGAATATTTGCAACATTTATCTTTATATTTTTTGTCAAAATAAATCTAAAGTTTAGTATAAATAAATCGCCTAAACAAAATCTGCAATATTCGAAATGTTCCAACAAATTTATCAAATAATTAAAATACACGAGAGAAGATCGATATTTTTTATAACGTTCATTCATCATTCAATTCATCATTCATTTAATTTTAATTTAGTGGTAAGTAACTAAATTGTTAAAGAGAAGTACGTAGTGGATTTTAAGATTTCCTTTGGTTTTCTTTTGCTCTTTGTCTCATTATATGCTGAGGGAGATTAGGGGATAGAACCAGAAATTTAGTGTATTTTTAAATATTCTCTTGAACGACTACTAACTTTTTTGGTACGTAAATCAGTTCTAACTTAATAAATCTTCATTAAAGTTAATTCATGGCGTTATTAATAAATAGTTTTTATAGATTCATATTTCCCTCCATTGAACACATTTAAAAACACAATAATGTTGTTTCATTTACTGGAATCAGTAAAAATCACTGGATAAAATAACATATGATCACCGATATAATTAATCTGGATGAAATACTAAAAATGTGCCAAATTTTAGCAAACGTAATCATTTGCTAATATTTCAACCAAGTCCGGTATTTCTCATAAATTACATTTCTCTATCATTTCGTTGATTTAATTAAATTATGTCCTCACCCCAGCTATTGGGCGGGCGGAAGGAATATGTTAGATTGTTCAGAGTTTGAACATTAACCTCATCTTGGTTATATTTAACGTTTTTATTAATTCTTACCGAATTTAGGAAGTACACCGAATAAGAAAATATAAATGAATGTTTTGTTTTTGTTTGGACTATATTTTTTTTTGATATTGACAAAAACAAGGCAAAAATAAAGTATGTGCTTTTTAATCAAAAGAATAATTTCTGGTTTAATTACTTGTATTTTATTATATCAATTATAATAGAGGTATAATAATGCAATTGTTCGGTAAAATTTGTAGGTCTATTTGACATATTAGAATACATAATTAAGTTTCTGGGCTTATATCGCGTTTCAAATGAGTAACCATTAGTGGTCTTCGTGATCTTCATATTCTTTTCCTTACAATCCTACCAGATTCAAAAATTTATCTGCACATGGCCTCGGTTTACGTTCTGAGAACCTACTTATGCTTCTCATTCATAAACATTTTTCTTTCTGTTTTGCATAATTCTTTAATGTTTACATCATATACTCCTAGATTATGGAATGTATAGTTTGATAACATTGGAAATTCACCACTGACATACTGTTAAAAAATGTAAAAAAAAAATTACACCTCCCTTGCTTATATGGGCTAATTTATCAATTTGAAACCAGTAGGTTACCACGTCTTACGCTTTATTCAGGCCTCACTACTGCATCACCAGGACTAAGGAGTTCATAGAAATAGTTTCCCTTTACGACCCATAACACTCATTTAAAACCAACAGATTCTAAGTTTTATGATTTAGACAAGCAGTATCACTGCAGCATCAGGAATTAAGGATCAAAACTTGAAATGTTCATACCGTCATAATCATAACGTCGTATTATGACAGGGATTGAACACATTTGCAAATGTTCATTGAAATTGGTTTGGTAAAAATAGTTTTTAATTTTAAGAAACAAGGAGAAGCTAAATAAAACCGTTTAATAGTACATACAATGAAAAGAAAAACATTGAATTTCTCTCGTTCTTAGTACTTCATATCTTAAAAAGACAAAATCGAAACCTTGTAAGGTCACTCACGTATCAGTCTCTCCGGTCTGTCAAGTGTCAGTCAGTCCGTCACGTATCCGCCTGGCTGTTTTTCTTAAAAGCAGTTCGACGTAAACACTGAAATTCAGAATAATAATAATGCGTAGATATTTCAATAGGCAATAATAAAATTGTTCAAATATAAATTTCAGTAGGCAAATTGAGCAAATCAAGCATTTGAATATAAATTAAATTATTCTGTGGGCTTTGGTTTTGGGAGTTGAAATAGGTAGTTATAACGATCTAACGTTTTTTTTCATTATTTTACGTTGTATATCATGTTCTTCCACCCTTATCTCTGAAACTATATCTCTGGAAATATATATGACTATTTCAGCAAACATATTCCCAACCTTTGGATGAATATATTTTTATTGTTTATAATTAAAAAAATATTTCACTTAGAAACACACACCGATGGAGAACTTTTGATGCATGGGCATCTGGGTCTGTAAATGAGACGATTGGTAAACTTTCGGAACATGACCTAAGGTCGTTAGAAGACAAGTCTCAGAATCTATCTGTGAGATCATTTGGACTCCAAGTTTTTTATATTTAAGAAAAGCGAAAGTATGTGAAGTTTACTATATATATGTATATATATATGTATATATATATATATATATATATATATATATAGTAAACTTCACATACTTTCATATATATATATGTATATATATATACATATATAATATTCTTCTAGATGCCCTTGAGATGAAAAACATTATAAGGTCTAGAATCATGCAATACGGCACAATTTTTCTGGCACGAAGAGCGACCAGAAAGTTGGTTTTTAGTAAGGCAGTTTTTAGTTAATTTATAAAACGACAATCATAAAAGAGACCATATTTATTCATGTCGGAGATGTGGGGAGTCAATTTGTTCACGTTGCTTAAAAATAGAAAATATTATTTATATGACAAGAATTTTACATCCCTTTATTTCTGAAGATATTTATGTGTAATTTCTCCTAGTAAAGTTGATCAAGAAAATGTTTATAAACTAATAAATTAAGAAAACAAAACAATTAAGGATAGGTATCACACAGTGACATACCTAATTAAATTAAAGTACCTTTTAACTGCATTAAGGTTCATGTAATTTAGCATATTAAACATTTTAAGCTGTGCCGATATATAACTATATTATATACTGTAAATAACTTTTCGGATAGTTAAATTGCTTCGAATTATCTAACTTGAAATAGTTCGATTGGCAGAGGGTTCGCAGCTTAA
This sequence comes from Druceiella hillmani, assembly GCA_039881145.1. NCBI lineage: Eukaryota > Metazoa > Arthropoda > Insecta > Lepidoptera > Hepialidae > Druceiella > Druceiella hillmani. Next base: position 8,157,690 of record JAYKKI010000098.1, on the reverse strand, counting down.
ATTTGATCCCACATTACAAATCCACGACGAACAGCAGGATAAGTACGCTACGGAAGGTCGGAGTAATATTGAGATTTGTATATAAATATGTTAATATACTGGCTTTTGTTAACCGGGTTCGTAAGGGTAGCCATACACGTAACGATATACTTACGCAAGTTTAAACTTGCCTAAATGAATGTCATTCTAAAGTGACCACAGACGATGTGGTTCGGATAGTGGATGGGTGGTGGATATCTGTCTAGAAATAAGCGCATAAATATTCAATCATATGTAACTGTTTACATGCGCACGTACTTCGTTGTGTATGGCTACGCTTAGAAAGGAGATGAATTGTCCAACAATGCATCTTCAAGTCCAAACTATAAAGAAGGTTGGCCTCAAATAATCTTTTCATATGACGTATGTTAAATAGACGGATGGACATACGGATTGACGCTAATTTATTACCCTATAATTCGCTTATTCTGAAAGCACGAACGTATTATAGCCCGTATTAGCATGTAAAATTATTATCCTGAAAACTTAAGTGGTTTCCGGATGACATAATCTATGTTTTTAATGTTTATTAAGTTTCTACTTATACTGAGAAAGATACTTATACTAAGAAAGATACTTATACTACGTGATCAACGTAGTATAAGTATTTTTTTTAAAGGCGGTTAAGGGAAAATGTTTCAATTTTGATTTTACGTGTATTGATTCACATCGTGTATCCCGGATTTCTATATCCGAGCGTTTCTCTAGGGGATAGTTTAGAAGTTTTTTTCTTTCATCACGATTTTAAATGCTGCAAGCGAAAGTATTTTTAAAAAATTTTGACAAGGACTAAAAAATTAGGGAATAAAAATTGTAATAGAGTCCACATCCAAGGTCGTCCGCAAAAGAGAGTCAATAATATTTGCTTTATTTTTCTTTAATATTTTTCCAGATTATATAATAAAAACGGTTGAATTTTGCTAAATCACTCTTCTGTACCACAGTTAGTGATTGGACATTTTAATATTACTCAACATGCACGTTATTTATATAACTTCCGCAAACCTACGTATTCGCATGCATTACGGACCAGTAAGTCGTTCATCATGCATGTGATTTTTGCGTCTGTAATATTCGAAAGACGTCATATCACCATATCAATAACTTGATAAAATAATCAAAATATTTAAAAAAAATTTAAATTTTTCTTTATTTATTTTTATTTTCATTTGTAATTTAGATTTAAGTTACTAACGGTTTAGTGATAACAAGTTCATAGTTGATTTTAAAAGTTTCCTATATTTATCTTTTCACGCAGGCCTCAATATATGCTAAAGTTAATAAGAACACGACACGAATTTTTAATTTTATTTTTTTGAATGATTTACATTTATTTAATTTTTCAGTATGGGTTCAACTTTACATTAAATTTCATTTCACATAATTAGTGGCGTGATTAAAAAAATTATGTAATACTATTTTTTTCCAGAAGTTGCCATTATTTATTATCGTAAACGTCATCGAAACCTTTTTAGTCATTCTGGTGTAATGCCTGAAACAAGTTCATAAACACACAGACAAACATCCAAAAGCTGTATTTTTTATTTTGTATTGCTTCTATTATGTTTCCCTAAATCGTTTTTTTTTGTAAACGCCTTTAATATAGAGGTGGCCTTATTATACTGTTTTATTATAGAAATAGACTAAAAAGTGTGTAATTGTCAATTTTCTGCAGTCTAATACTAAACCTACCAAAATAATTAAATTAAAAATATTTTCAGCTATATAATATTTTAAACAAATTGACGAAATACGGTAAGCTTTTAACGAATACATACAACATTGAAAAATTTTACATACGAAAGACCACCAACAACGTCATCTGCCCTAATACGTCTGCGCATTCGATTTGTTTACTCTGTTACGTACCCCTGCCGCATCATTTCACATTTCACCTCTGGCCATGCCCGTTTCGTTAAATTACGTCCAGATGGAAAATATCAATGAGCGATTTCAAACACACGTAGCGTCATTTATGGATGTACAAAGATATACAATACATTTATATAATTACTACCCGACGAATAGCTTGGCACTTCCTTGTTATGCTGTAGTAATGCAATACAAAAAAAAAATTTAAATGATTAAATTCGCATATCTTCTAATCGTTAAATAAAAAGTTAATATTACATCAGATTGATTTCAAATAAATTGAGTTAATAGCTTTTACGTGAAGTATGTTAAAGCATACAAACAGATAAAAGTTATAAAAACAATTTTGTTTCTATTGTTTTTATTACGTGCCCCTAAATAATTGTTTCGTAAATATATTTCATATTTCTTTGGAAATATTTTTATATACGAGTACATATATCGACTATTTTAAATATGACATCTATTTCATTATTAAATTATATTTGACCTTAGAGAATATTTAGCTTTTGTATATTTCTCTTAATTTTGAGTGAACACGAAATATTAGAATTTGGGTTTATGGTGAAAAAAAAAATTAAATGTATGTGTGTACGTGTTTGAGTATTATCTCTTGGTGGTCTAACTCCTAAACCAATGAACCATTCTGGATGAAATTTGATGTTTGTTTTTTACTTTGGTTTTCTACTTTATCTCCAACATTTGTACATTTCACTCTGTTCCTAAAAAATGAGACAAACGAATCACCCATATCCTATCCTTTTCTCTTCGGCCTCTCTTTACCTATTGGTTTCTATTCTGTTGCCTATATTTTTGTTTAAATGGTTCTCCAATTTGTGTGAGTCGTAAAATTATTTACCTTTATAATACAGTATTTCATGGACTGTCTAGCAGCTGTGAAATATTCCGTAGCATCAGGCTCTCTTCATATAGCAATAATTGTACTTAGTTTATACAAATAATTAAATCTGCTAACATCGAAATAAATAATAGCTAATATACTTTAGGCGGATAAACATTCAATTTCCTCAAAAACTTCTTCAACGATTTTCTTATATATTTTCAAATTCTTAGCAATTTATGGGTTAGACCATAAAGTACAATTAAGGTTTCCGAGAAAAAACTTGTTTGAGGTAATTCTGATTTGAAACTTAAGTAAATTGCATATATTCTTACTACGAGAGCGAGGGGTTATTTGTAGTTACGACGCTACAGCGTCGAATGCTTTACATTTGACAATAAATTAAATAGGTGAAATTGTATTACGTTAGTAGAAATATACCGCCTTGAATTTCTATACTATGTCTTTTCGATAACATTCGCGAGCCTCTCTTATCTGTTTTAACCGTGAATCTGTTTTTACCTGGACACTATAAGGCAAAAAGTGTTTTCATGGTTTCAGGAGCCTGACTGAAAATTACAATATTTTAGCATTCATGTGTCTGTTCTTACACTTAATTGTAATCTAATTGTGTGGGTGTTACTTTTAAACTCAAAATATAGATATCCGATTCTGATTCGATACTTATCGATTACTTTTGAGTAGCGTTAATGGTAATGGATTAATTGTAAAATCCAATATAATCTTTTTTAGTCAGAAATGATCCACTCTCTGCCAAAACATAGATTTTTCCTATGACTTTGTTTATTTGTTTTATTTACTTGTGTAAGATTATCTACAGAAATTATTAGAATACATTAAAATGACCCAAAATGAATATCGTATCATGGTTTGTAAAATTAAATTTTTGATAAACATATCATTCATTGTTTTATCAAGATTAAAACTGTGAGTGTTCTGTACAAAATTAATTATAGCGCCTTAAGCAGCATTACCAGATGGTCATTCAAAATGTGTATGGTATTATATAGTATTACACATCTTGTACATATACACATAAATACATTCACACGCACGAATACATACACATATCTATGCACTATGATCTGGTGAATGGTTTTTGAGGGAGAGTCAGATGGATACAAAGATTTATTTATTGAGATTTTTGACCAAAAACTTTGTTACACGCTCTGTCAAGTCTGATATAGCTAGGTTCTCCTAGTATTTCTAAAATCTCATAGATGTACTAAGAATAAATATGAGAATACCAGTTCATCCAATAGTGTGTGCATTTGAGTGGAGAAAATTTTTTTATTCTAAGGTTGAGACGAGGCATCTTGAATCTAAAAAAGTCTTGTCTATTAATTTGAAAGGAAACAGACATGTGGTAGACTTTGAAGATCCAAGGGTTTACGTCGGTCATAACACTGAAGCTGTGATTAATATATAGGTAATTTTATGCGTTAACTGATAGAAATACGAACCCATTCCGAGAGAATTTTTTAAATGAATATTTTCTTTGAATCAATATTTCACGTGACCTAAATTCATCTGCAGGCTGAATACCGCTTAGTACCTTACAAAATGAGACTCTTATCCTACTCAAGCACCTGCACATTAAAACCACCCGAGCCGAGAAAGCGTTAATGCAATATAAATATTCCATAAAAATAAAGAAAAGAACATGACATGACTTTTTAAGGTTGTCGAGTAGCTCGCTCTCTCTTCCCTGTAGTACCTGTTCGGTTATTAAGTAGCCGCCTAAACTAAAATAGAGGAAATTGGCCCAAATTGGGCCAATTTTTTCATGCGAGAAAAATTTCCGTCTTGAAAGAATATTGGAATAATATATATATACTAAAGAAAACAATCCGACAATTTTTTTGTTGCTTGAAGATTTCCACTGAAGGAAAGCAACGGTATCTAGAGATCATGTCGATACCCATATTCGATAGTAAATTACATAATAAATTGTACATAGTTCTAAATGGGTATAATGTTTGAGAGAAATTTCTGATTCAAGACTAAACAGGTTTTCATAACAGGACAAAATTGTTCAAATCCTTTCAATATATTTTATTATATGTTTAAGTACATAGGTACATATTCTAGGTTAAAGAAAAATACACAATATTTGGTTAACGAGCAAAAAGGTCTTAACATACATTCAGAAAGCCCTACGCAAAGAAATCATATAACAAGTAAACACCATTTCTAATTAAGAATGATCTTTTAATACATTTACCTTAAATACTAGCGACCCATTCTGGTTTTATTTGGTACTGGTTGTTGAAATAAAAGTTGTTTTAGTTGTTAAAAAATTTCATTGAACAGGTTTCAACTTCATTTCGCTGGTTCCAAAACGTTTATTAACATTTATTATAGGCCATTCATATGAGGCAAAGACAAAGTACCGCAAACATGTAAATCCTGCCATATATTATTTATATATATATATATATATATATATATAAATATATATATATATATATATATATATATATATATATATATATATATATATATTTATATAGCTTTAATTGTTTCGTTCGACAGAAATTGATATCAATAAAAGTAGACTAACTAATAAGGTAATTATATTATTATTTTCGGGATTATTACTTCCTTTTGATGCTCATGTTGGGTGTGTCGTATCATATTAATTGTACACAAAACTTTAAAAAAATAATCATTAAGGAATTATATTTGTAGAAAAATGGTCCTGTAATATTATAATAAATAAACGTGATCTTTAGTATACCTGTCATTTCACTATATATTTCTCAAAGTTTTAATGGAACAATTTGTTTGTTTTGAAGGTCTAATAAAAGTGACATATGGCTTATTTTCTTATTAAATTTTCTCACATAACTTATATTAGACCCAGTTTCAGTACACGCAAACGTAACTTATCTAATTTTTTTTTATTTAATAAACATTAATTTTTTCAGTAAATTTCGGCTGATAGCTTGAGTAAAGGAAATATTTAGCATAAAAGATCAGAAGAATTGAGCCACGTCCAAAAACCAATACAAGTGATATTGAGCGCAATTACAAATAGTGAGTGGGCTATATACAATGAAAATACTTTACGATCTTGATTAGTCGTAAATCCACTGAGTTATGAATCAAACAGCAGAACGAGTCGAATTCCAGCAAAGCTTCCAGTATCCAGCTAAGCAAATTTAGCAAGCGAGCTAACGAGTGATTTAGATTACGATTTATTAAAAGCGAGAATATCAAACTGTTTTACTACAGCTTATATCGTGAAATTTCTGGTAATTTCTTATGAAACATCAGAGTATTCTAAATGTAGCCACACATCCATTAGCAATTTTATTGTGAAATAAGAAAAAAATCATCCATAATCACCTAAATATTGGGAACGTGTGAAAGAATATTACCTGGTAACGCATACTCATACATAATCCGAATCCAAAAAATAAAAGTTGCATCAGTTTTCATTTATGTACATGAAAATAAAGCTTCTTATCCAGATTGCATTAAAAAAAAAGAGACAACGTATAGCAAACCGCTAATAATGGTTAACTATTGATTATTCTCAGAAAAAAACTTTATATTGTTGAGAAACAATAGACACTTTGCCCTAGTGACCGCCAATTTTAAATAAATTATTATTAACACAAAGAGTGCATTATATGTTTGACATTATTTAATGAAAGACTATCGTTTATATTATCAAAATTAAGGAATATTATAAAAAAATAGTAAATACCAGTGGTATAGTACGTGACTAGCCATTTATCCCCAAGCGGCCGACTAAATCTTTGTTACGAATGTGACCCTTTGTTTACAGTTTATTTTCCCCGTGAGAAATAACGCTTTATTTTTTTTTCTTATTAACTAGGTCTTACATTTCCGGAGTGAAACATTTTATTGGATTATTATGTTGTAGATTCTGAATTGTTTTATCTTGCCTGTTCTCGAGGTAATTTTTCTAATAAATCGGAATTATAATTTTTTCGAGCATTCAATCTATTGAGGTTATCGATGGATGATTTTTTACTATGAGATTCCAAAATGGTAAGTGGACCATTTTCAAGCCCAATCTCTAAAATATTAAACTTCAAAGTTACGTGAAATACGTTACCACCTTCTCTTCTAATTTTAACGTTCCGTTTAAAATATTTGAAATTTTTTTTATATTTCTTTAAATCTTTCCATTAAAATTATTTATTAATTAAACTAAGAGCTCATATCAATAATTCAAAGAGTAATCCTAGTATATGCTTAATGTCACATTATATCAAATTAAGACGTACTGACACTATTTCGTTTGTTTTGTGTCTAGTTTCGGTCTAGTAGCATGTTGGTAAACAAAAATCAACGATTGTATTCGTTCTCTTCTGTACCGTTCAATTTCAGATGCAATCACGTTTCGGCGCCGATCAATCTGGATGAAAATTTTATTGAAACTTAACAGAATTGATTATGATTTATATGCATGCTTTACTAGATTTATATATGGCGCACTGCTATTTAAATTATATAGCTGACGTCGTACAACAAAATTTTCCTTTTACCAAGTTTATGCCAGACAATGTGTTACTGATATAATACTTTTATAATAAAAATATTTATGTATTAAAACGATGTATTAAAATATATTTAGAAAAAGGTATTAGGTAATCGCCATCAGCACGTAGCACAAACATCTCTGTTTTTTTCATTTTTGCTTAATAAAAACAATCTTTCCAGACTTTGAGACTTATGGAAGGAATTTAAGTAATATCATTCTCTTCTGGGTTAGTAGAATATTTTATGGGCCATTGATTTACCATTTCTTTGAGCTCTCAAAAAACGTGGAAGAAGAAAGCCATCTCATAAAGCCTTTATATTTCAAAATATTTTGCTCAAGAACTCTAGTCCATTGCAGATTGATGGAGAATTAAGAGCCGCTTCCAAGAATCAATTGCGATTTTGAGTCAAGCACTGCTCTACAAAATAACCAGTGCAGAAATGATTTAAAAGCTGCATGGTATATAGAGCTTGTTATCGAATGCAAGGCATTGGATGGTTTTGATCATCAAAAATATCATTGCGCAGTTACTTGTATTTTTCAGAACTTTTCAGAACATTAGCCTAATCTATCTATACTATCTTGTGCCTTTTTTACATATATGAAAACATATTATCTCTATGAACGTGTGTTACAATACACGTTGAAGTATCATTAAATAAAATCATCGAATTTCTAGTATTTCGTAGTATCCTTGTATGTATTTTGGAGGACCTCAGTAATCAATTTGGAATCTTCTTTTTATTTGTTTCTCGTAACTGCTATCATTTGATATCCAACAGCGAGATGTTTAGCAGACGGTCCCTTTCCCTTTTCATCTTGTTAGAAAATTATAATTTAGCATTACGCACGTAATAGCGTATGTGCCTTTGATATTCGTTAGTACAAATGCCATGAATAAAAAAATATTTGTTCATTCGTTTAATATAAATGAAGAAAATGTTTTATAATTATACATTTTAGGCGTGAATTCATGTGATGATTATCGCATTCCAATTTACACGTGTATGATGCGCCCTTGGTACGTTTTTATGTTTCCATACTCGATGGATGAAAATGGAATCGCGACAGTTTTCATCATCCGTTTTGTATATCACATCGCAATAAGTCTTTCCGTTTAAAACTGATTGTGAAGAGATTTAACAGAATTACCTTGCTTAATTACGTGAATGTGAAGGAAATTTTTTATTTTTTATAATAATCCACTTAACTTTTTAATCAAGCATATTAAAGTACAAGCATGAGTGGCAATGATGAATAAAAAAAGTTATAACTACCCAATTATTATTTCAACCCCTGTTAAATATCTGTAATTTATAATTTATTAAATTTCAATAAAAATACCACCAACTGTCCGCTGATCACAATCTCTATCACATGTTCTTTTTTACAGAAATAATACAATACGCAAAAATATTCAAATAACAATTATAGAGGGTGCAAATCAAACAATTTAAAATTTGATTTCTAATTTTATACATCATATGATATACCAAATGAAAGAGAAAAGTATAAGGATTTCTTAACTTTGATTTCTTCGGTCTTTCTTTCTGTCCGTACATTGGTCACAACCGTATTCCTCAAAAATCGCTTGACATAGAACCTTGAAATTTGGCATACTATTCAAACATATTAAGCTGCATATGTTATATAAGATAATACTCAACAATTTTTATTTGTAAATTTTAGGGAGGACAAATTACGTACTCGAAAAAAACTGTGTTTAATTCCATGCGTAGTGCTAAATGTCATTTGAAAAGACTAGTTATAAATGGATAAAAATGTATGTTTCATAATTTAAGGTACTAGATCTTCAGATTTACTGGAAAAAAACCTTCTCGCCTTATTTTCTAAAATAACTAAAACTATAATAATGAAAAATGTAGATTTTTAGATGCCCACGCATAGGTTGTAGGAAAACTAAGTTGATGATTCTAGATATCATATTTTTTTACAAATTCTCCATGTTTTTGCGGCTACAAAAGGTAAAGCGGCAATATATTTACATTTTTCTATTTTCAAAGTGGATTTTCTCAGAAACTATGTGACGAATAAACATAAAGGTTCGTATAATGATACATGTTATTAACTCCTTTATTTTGCATCACAAATTTTAAAAATATTATAATAAAAGAGGAAGAAAATAAAGGTCTTAAAATCTTTTCTTTACTTCATATTTCATGTTGAATATCATTCGAAAAGGCTTGTTATGAGAAAAACAAATACAACTTTTTTACAATTTAAAAATGCATACTGGAAAAATGTTCTAAATAATATGCAAAATGAAGCATACTGTCCACTTGTTTCCAAAATTACTGCACTAAAAATAATAAAAAATCGGGTTCAAATCATCTGAATAAAAGATCACAAGAAATCTGTAGCGATTATCCTAGATTTCATAATTTTTGAAATGTGCACTGTATTTTTACCCCTGTGAAATATATGTAATAGGTTGCAATATATTCCGTCTTGAAAAATTAATATTTGTAAATAGCTTTATATAAATACTGTATACGCTTAAATGTATATAAGTTTCGAAATGTGTACTGAACCCTGGTAGTGTCATGTGAACTTAAACTCGGTACATAAAGACTGGTGATTTTATTATCTTTATTTAAATAACTTTTAGGCAGTCGGCAGTAATTAACGTTTACTTCATATTCTTATTTAAGCTATTTTATGCCTTTAAACCATATACACTTGGACACATCTTTTAGATAACTTTAATATTACATCCATAATATTAGTTACTCCAAAAAAATGTCATTTACGTCTTAAGATTTGGCGCCTTATTTATTTACCGCCAAGTTATTTTTCCAATCAAATTTCTAGCTTGTAAGATTTAACTTATTTAGAGAAGACTTTTGCTAAAATTGACCCAGTCGTTGACTGACATAATGGAACTTATCAACACACAAATACGAATAGGTTTCTATAAAAATTAACCCTCCCGTTCCGTCTTGATCTTTTAACAGTTAAAGAAGTTCTACATTAAATATAAGGAACTCATTAAGATAAGAAAGTGATTGGATTTTTAAAAATTGGAATGGAGTTAAATTTTAATATGCTTTGACCCATAGCTTACATTAACGTAGAACACGCAGTCTATGTTAATTTGGAAGCTAGCTTAAATTTAAATTTATGACTAATAATGTAGTAGTTGATTTAAATTACATGACCACTTCCTATTAATCACGAAATTGATCAAGCATTGATTTTAACTACTAGTCTACAATATATATACAAAAAATATTATACCTGGAGTGCTGTATATCGTTTAAATTCCTATATGGACATTAGTGTACTATTATGTATAATTAGATGTTAAAAACCATGTTTGTCGTCACGAAAATTAAGTATTGCTCGATATTTATTTACATTTGAAAGAAATGTATGTTAAAGTTGGAATGGCTTCCTTCTAGACCCTATTCATCAGATTTATCTTTCTCATTGTATCTAACTAAAAAGGGACTACAAGTATGTAGGAAAATATACAGTTTCCCCTAACATTATGTTCAACAATAAATAATCGAAAAACCTGCTAAGTATAAGTCGCACGAATATGTAATTAGGATTCCGTAGCAATTCAAGCAAAAAATGAAAAATAAATAATATTTGTTATTACCACGCGTGTCCAGGACAGATTTGTGGTATTGTTGTTCCTATTATTTGTTTTTATTTTTTTTATTATATTAGTAATTCACTAAAATTATGAAATACTTAACATTTGTCATTATTAATAATAATATTATTATTAAAAAAAGTGAGATACTACTGATTAAATTTGACTGGCCTTTTTGTTTCTATCCCACAATATAAACAAGAGTAAATTAACCGTATCAATTATAATTCAAATTATTACAATTCATATTATTGCAAGTGTACCAAAATTTTCCACGTTCAGATGCAAAATAATAGCGGAAAGGACTAAAGTAACTTAACTTGTAAACGAGCCTTGAATTTCACGTACCATAAACAATAGGGGTAGAAAAAGTAATTTAACCTATTTTATTGAATTTTTAATGATCTACCTAATGATACCACGCTCAACGGGTCGAGAAAAAAGTTTTAACATATTTGAAATTTGTTTTCTTAACTCATTTTTTCCTTTTGTTGCATTTTCATAAAGGATAATAGTTCTTTTAATATTTGTCGTGAAATTTCTTGCGGGAATATTACAGATGACGGCTAACGTTCGGTATCAATTTATTTCTTTTGATGATAATGTAGGTAAAAACCAATCGAGTATGTACTGATATGTGAAATCACGAAGACTATCTGCAAAGGTTGTGTGTGCTCTCGCAACCGATATTATCATTTCTTACTACAAATAGATGAGATGACATAACATTGCTTTACTTTCAACTGAAGTTATCTACTCCACAACTTGATTCCAAAAGATAATAAAAATACCAAGTTATAAGCTTTTAACACACGGATGAAGAGGCAGACGTGATGAAATTTGAAAGTTTTTAGTTGCCGCAAAACCTTAAAAAGTGATTCGTGAGTCTATAGATACACTAAGGTCTACATATTATAATATGTCTATATATACAATAAGATATACTTATAATAATACGTTTATACATAAAATTAGGCACATATATAATAACATTTATTTATTAATTGTAGTCTTTTATATTATATATTGTCTTTTATATGATATTTCACAAGCTACCCATGAAATTATTGTTTAAATCATATAGCTCCGACTGTGAGAAATATTTTCCGTATTTTGACAAGTCTACTCTTAATACAAATAGCCTATATTAAAAAATAAACAAAAACCATGAAAAAAGCAAGAATTAAGAAAAAATTATATTTGATATTATTTGGAAAAGGGATCGCCGACTAAAAGTGTGATTAATTGGTTTATAGAAAAAAAATTGTTTACTTATTGTTTTAAGATAAAGAATCTAAATACCAGTAGTATAAATTCATTTTAGTAAATACCAAGTGATGATAATTATATTAACTACTCCCCAAATTAATTTATCTAGATATCAAAACAAATTAAAATGTCTTAGAGCCAATAATTCAGAAGCAAAGTATTCGCAACCACTTATTAAACGCTCGACCGTAGTGTCTCCTAAATTATTTGAATTAGGGTCGTTTATGTCCGGCTATCTTCGAGGACAAAATGACGCTGAACGGAAGAGGTGGACCGGGCTCCCTCCCCTCGACTCTAAGTGTATACGAAATAGGTACGTTGACTATTATATTTACCACTGCTTTAAGTTGGTTAATCTATCCCCCTAAGTGTTGTAAGTTGTATGCAAAGTTTTTGACTTACAACACCAATAGAAAACTACATTTTATACGTTTAAAAAATTATTATTAAATTGAAAATGAAAGGTGAGCAATTTGCATTATTTAAAATTTATTAAATTTTAAAATTTTTAAAACGGAATATTTAAATAATTTATTTGATCGAATAAATTTAATTAATAGACTTATATTATATAATAAATTTTAATTAACTTTCAAAACATTTTAAATTTCAGGAATATTGAAACTTTCATATTAAGTCTGTTAAATATGTGTGAATTTCAGACTAGTTCGGTTGATATTTGTTTAAACTAGAATATGAATTTCCACCATTCAAAATGTCATCTAATATATCTTTAATAAATGTTTTAAAAAAAAATATCATAAATTTCTTAAAAATCTTAGAATTTTTACAACACACTAAAATACAGAAGGGCACAAAAATTAAGCTTCAGACTTGCAATTATCTGATTGGGAGTATTATGTCCTCCTTTAAACCAAACGTGTTTAGATCGGACCCACACACAAAAAAATTACGGTTCCCTAGTTATTAATATTTCTTAAAATTTATGATGAACTGAAGTAAAATTATTTTCATTGTAAGTTCCAATAAAATGCTAATAACTAAAAGATTGCAGATGACATATTACGCGTTATTTTGAAACTTTATATTTTGCAAAGCCCCTTAGGAGGGAATAAACCTGTAAAATATGAATAGAACTCGAACAACGCTGGTTCTGTATATATTTAACCGTGATTATTTAAGAATATTATTAAATTCAGTCCATGATACCAGGCCTTCGACCATGGAATAAAAACAACATTATTGTGAGGAATATTATTTTTGTTTTTAAATTCAAAATGTTTAACCAGTTTATTAAGCGTCTAAGTTTTCGATCCATTCTATGGAGTATACTCAGCATAAATCAGAACGAGCTAAGCTTTTTATCACAAAATAAACTAAGTTTAACTTTAGTTGAAATTTTATAGGAAGCAAATATCGACTGGTTGGAAAACGTATGTTAGTATAAGACTGCTCATGCGTTTTGAGACATACACATCACACTCAAGTCAATCTGTCATCCATTCACATGTTTTAAGGTTCATTGACTCTTTTTCAGGTATATTCGAGGTTTTTTGAGGTATTGACATGAAATCAATTTCACATTATGACCAGAATATTCTGTTTAATAAATAAAATAATTCTTAGTTTACCGTATGTCCGTTTAGTCACTTACCATTCTGTTTCTATGAAAAGGAAGACGGCGAGAAAAACAATTCTAAAAATCTTTTTTTTTGTGAAAAGCTGATCTGTGGGAAGAATACAAATAAATTTATTATTTTACACTGTGTTGACACTGTCAACACTGATAAGATTATTCAAATATTATGAAATAACTTTATTTCAGGTAACCAATATTTACTTGGACACAGAGTAAAAATACATGAGTCGAAAATTCATCGACATAATTTCATCCATTATTGAGAAAAAATATGATTTTATAGTGCTGATTTTGAACTCTATCAAATAGTTATTTTTAATAGTTCGGTTAATATTTGTTTAAACTAAAATATGAATTTCCACCATGCAATATGTCATCTAATATATCTTTAATAGGTGTTTAAAAAAACCCTTTTAAGTAATTTAATTTAAAAAAGATATGTATATATATATACATATATATATATATTTATATATATGTATATATATATATATACATATATACATATATATATATATATATATATATATATATATATATATATATATATATATATATATGTATATATATATAAATCGTGATATTCGGCAAAATGGTTAGCTGCCTTAATCAAAAGAATATCAGTTATATGTTTCTTATATATATATATTTCTTTTCATTTAACAAAATAAAAAAAAATACGATATGACTTTACGCCAGATTAAAACTATCAGTGACCTAGACCTTACGTTAAACCAAAACTAAAAGTTACGTGTTGATACCTTCACAAGCTGGGATACAATATCGGCAACACACAAGAAATGTAATTTTTTTGTACAATAATGCTAAAAATACACTGACACTCGTAATGCAGCTGAAATCTTCTCTAGATCCTCTCGTCATAAAATTAAGTTGAGAAGGCAAAAAAAAATTTTTTTCTTGGGATGGTATGGTACAGTACCAAAGAATACGAGTACCTCTATGGCCATCGAATATTTGTCAAGTCAATAGCAAACATCAAACCTGATAGCTTATACCGCCCATCAAATGAAGGGATATATCATCCTAGCTAGCTATTTTTTACATTTTTCGGAATATATCATCCGGTTCAGCTCTGGCTAGGAAACGAGCTATTCATTCAAATATGAGTGTGGGAGTGTAAGCCAAAGAAACTGGCTCTTTCCTGTAAGAAAATAACATCTCATTTTGTACAAAATCTGCTGACGGTGCAAAATATAATTTTTGCGATAAAGGCAGATGTACAAAGCCTTAATGAAATTTGTCAAAAGGCAACTGGAATCCCATCCTGAAAAATGACGATGCCATGGAGGTGAGATGAGGAGGACGAGTCCTCCAACATCGCTTGAAGGAAAAATAAAAGGAATAAAAGTAGAAATGAAACGAGGAGGACGAGACAATTGGGTATATGACTAATTTTCTTTTCTTTCATTAATCATAATTTCAAGGTACAAGCCGATGAAGAGAGAAAAAAACTTTTAATAATCTTAAAAAATGACCGAGTTATAAAAGTTTAAATTTAACCTTTAAAGAAGGAGGGCAATACTGTGTTGTGAGGTCATTTTTAATATTGCACATTATATTCGACGAGAGAAAAAGAGACAGGGATATACCCAACTCTATCCGTATTTTCAAATTTAGAAGCCTACAACCGGCTTGTTTTTCAATCAATTTTTGATTTTTTTTCAAGACTGGTTTCTAATTAATTTATATTTCACAATATTGTACGAAAAATATCAAAATTAGGATGAGTCAACTACCGTATTCTTGAACTGATCTCAGGGTGCTGTAGCTCAAAGGGAATCAAAATAATATGAATTAAATATTGTATTATACCATTTCTAACTCAACCCATCAATTTTAATAAATTTATTGTCAATAAATATTTTGTCTTTAATGTAAAACTTATATTTGATATTATATTCAAGTTATTGCAGCGTGAGTATACTCATAGTCGTCGTTATATATGATTTGTTTCATGGACGAAATTTGCGAAAATGTATTTTATATGAATTTTTATATGACATTTCCTTCGGAACCCTTCTCCTTGATTAGGTTATTTTATGGTATGATTTATATTTTTTTCACGTATATCTCATAAATTCAACAAAATTCTCTTTACCTACAATGTTTTAGTAACATAGAAGGCAAAGTAATTTTTTAAAAATTTGTTGCTACAGGGAATAACTTTTCTTAGTTAAACACGAAGGCATAACAATTAATTTAATCAAAAGTGTCAAGCAAATATTTTTTAAACAGCTTTCTACATATAAAATAATTTTAAAAAGTTAGAACTTTTATATAAAATATTACAGTTAAATAATACAGTTTTTATAATATATAATAAGAATTGAATTTTAATAATCAATATTCAAATAATATAATATTGATAAAATAAATCATCCTTCAATCGGCATTCATTTAATTAGATAGGTTTGCTAATTTGGCCAAACGCTAACAATAAGGTCTTTAATTGACTATAATATTTGTTGCCAGGAAATTTAATTCAAATTAATCTGCAATTTAGCGTAACGATTGAAATTAAGTGGATCAAGTTCACTGACGATTAGAGGCCGCTAAGGATTGAGATACGTAAGAGTTTATTTTGAATTATTGCATTATTGAAAATTATATACAACGACACTTGCTGGAAATAGTTTCTTAGATTAGTTCATGAGAACAAAATATGTAATTATAAATGAGAGTTAAAAAATATTAAGTCCGAATAGAACTTGTACTACAAGGGTTCAGTTCATGCATATGAAAAAAATATATTCATTCATAAAAATAATATAATTTGTTATCATGTAAATATGTAGTCTAGCTTATATTTTAGAGGCTTATAGGTACCATGGATTTCACAATAGCTTTTAGATTTGGAATAATCGCAAAAATTTTTTGGTAAATCTTAGGGAAACTTCTTATGAGGCTGTTCTTCATGATATTTACTTACATTTTTTGAAGTTGTGTCAAATTTTGCGCACATTTTTAACAATATTGCATTCCCAACTACATCGCTGTTTTAGCTTTACATACTTGTAAAAAGTCTTAAAAATAATAGTTTCAAAATCTTGATAAATTTCTTTGATGTGATATGGCGTAGAATATATTTCTCTCAGACGATATGGCGTACAAGTTAAAAAAGAGAAATTCTTCATTTGCCACATAAAATAATTCTATACCATTATTTACATTATTAGTGTTATGTACCTTAAAAGGAAAAATTAAAACCCATATAAGACCACTTACGTATCTGATGGTATGTCCAATACAGTCGTTTTTTTTCTGGTATTTGCTTGGTGTAGAAAGTCAAAATTTGGCAAAGAAATAGTGCAATTTGCAATAGCTGAAACTCAAAAATATTAATTTGGAAATTTTATGAAGAGCAAACGAGTACACAAACATTTTATTAAGCTCCATATACAGTGCGCGGGGTCATTTGAAAAAGCTGTTACATTATAAAATTTTGAGAGAAGTATAGTTTTTTAGAAGCTCACCCAAAACGTGTGGAAAAATATAGTCATACTTTATATATATATATATATATATATATATATATATATATATATATATATACATATATACATATATATACATATATATATATATATATATATATATATATATATGTATATATATATATATATATATATATATACATGTACGAACAAATTTTTTTGCATGTTTTCCATAAAAGGTGAATCGAAGAATGAGAGAATTAAAAAATAAACACTTAACACCTGACTCATATCTGAAATAAATATATAGACAACTACATATCATAAGAAAAAGAACAAAATGATGAATTTAACAGTTACACGGTAGTCTGTGTTTTATTATTCTGTTTTCCGCTATAATTTTTTGAAAATTGTTTTTTTTTATTTTGTATTTGTAATTATTGTCTGAATATATAAATAGTTCAATATATAATTTAGACACTTAAAATTATTCAACGTTAACGTGAGTGTGTAATTAAGATTTAATAACCCTTATTTTTAAATATTCATAACCTTCTTGAATAGTAAATTATCATACCAGATCGGAATTTCCCAAAACAATTTGGCTTCTGTTTAAATCGCAACGCATTCGCCTTACTGCAGTGAACTGAAAATTAACAAATCCATATGTAATCTGTAAAAATATATTAAAACCTACCACATTTGGAAACCTTAGGTGGCGCGGAAATTATTATAAAAAAAAATCGTCGTACTGTTTTTCGTAACATCAGATATTAAATCCACTGTTAATAATTGATGAACGTCAGTATGAACAAACGTATAACAAATGCAAAATGTTGTCGTCATACAATGAATTGAGAATAAGCCTTCCACTGTGGGTTATTAAAACAATTTCAATAGCGCGAGCGCAAACCCGACCGCACTCATCACGCTAATGAAATCTGTAAACAAATTGGATTTAAGTCATCGCAACACATGTCAATGTAGCTCCCTTGACATCTCCCACGTGAGCGTGCGAACTCCAGGGAGCTAACGCAATCATTTTAGTTGAAATTGGAAAGGGTGCAATGGCATATAATAACTCAACATCGCTAATATACTATATTAAAGACGTTGAGTTATTAATGAGCTCTTCAAAGTGTCATTTGTATATCGATAATTGGATATGTTATGTCAATGTTTGCTTAATTTAATTATTGCCCAGCGGTTAATGTTAGCGTATACGTCTATTAAATAGACTACGAGAGTATACGCTAATAATTAAGTGTTTCAAAATAGATATAATCTTTTTTAGTACATAATTACTTGATATAAAAACAATTTATTTTTTTTTCTTAAATACTGATTTCACTATGATGTGTTGTTTATTAATATTTTTAGGATCTTCAATAAAAACAATAATGTCACAATTCTCACAGAAGACCATTTTCATTCTAATTAATTTAGATACGGATTTCACTATCATATGTTGTTTGTAAATATTTGTAATATTGAATATATTTGGCGTTAATTTTGTAGAAATTCATTATTCACAGTTAAATGAAATTACGTGATGTAGTATTATTTCTACTTTCTTTAATTTTTTTACCACGACCTAGGTTTCGTTGTATTACAACATCTTCAGGTGGGATATTAGCAAAGATTCTTTGCTACATCACGTAGTTTCATTTAATTGTGAATTTGTAATATTGTTGAAAATATTGATATAATAAAGAACACCAGTTTTATTCACATTAATTATTGGAACAAAAAAATTAAAGAATAATTTATATTTCAACGTTCATTCCCGTTTTAGTTATGCCGCAGTTTTTCATTTCTTTTTTTAACTCAGTCAGCATTTCATACACTTGGTTCGGAAAGAATATGCTGAGTAAACATTACACGTAGTATGCTAATATTACTTTTAGTCAAAAAATAAAATTAACTAGTCAGTATTCAAATTTATTTTGGTAAGTTATCAGTCTCTGTTAATATTCAAATACCTTACAGGTTAATAACACAGTTCGGGTATATAGTCCAAAAGCTGTACATAATTCGGACTTCTTAACAAATTTCGAAATTCGCTTAATAACTTTTATTAAAATGTAGTGTACTAATATTTTTCCACAATGAAGCCAGACAGCGCCGTCTTTTGACGATACCGAGGATTAAAATAATAATTATTGACGTGACAAACTAACTTAACAGTGAAGGAACCAAGGCGTGTATGTTTGTGTCTTTTAGTATATTTTGGTATATGTATATATTGCAACACACATTTCTCCCATTTTTGTAATTTTTTCATGCCAGGTGAATTGTTGTTTAATAGTAAGTATTGTAATTATTGTCTAAATATATAAATAGTTCAATATACGGCCCGGCTGGGCCGGCCTGGGCTGGGATTTTATTTATTCTTGCGGAATATTTATAACAAATATTTTTTTTTGGAAATATACATTTTTTATGGAAATTATTTTGTCATGAATATCGCAAAAAATATGAATCATCGTTATAAGTTTCCTAAAAGGCATTGTGTAGGATTCTTAAAATCCTTTTTTTGTTGAGAATTTTGGTTTGAATAGTTTTGGAAAAAACAGGATTTCGACAGGTTTTGACAGTGAATGTTCTCCGCCTAATGATAAAGATGATGAATACATAGGCAATTAAAAAACACAGAGGCATTAACTAATGTATTGTCAATAACGAATAATAGAAAGTAACGTTTCAAAAACCATTCACCAAAAGTTACGAAAGAATCCAAACTTTTATGGTATGTAACCTATTCTTTTGAAAATATTGACCGGCGTTGAAATTATTAGCATTTTCTTATGTATGCTGAGTATATCGATTGGGAAATTCGAGATATGATATTTGTTACCCTCATATCGTAAAAGAGTATTACAAATACGTGATTATATGCAAAAGTAATTGTTATAGCCTAAGAACAATTAAATCAAGGCAAATTGGCCATAATAATAAAAACTGACACATCCAAACCTTTCAGTACTTCAGATGGGAAGATTAATTATTGGATAAAAATATTATTAATAAATTCTAGGATACTTGGTGCGACTGCAATTAGGTGGTTGGCCAATTAAATACCATGAAAAAGTTGAAAATTCTCATATAATTTCCGAAAATATCACCCGAACGCGAGCGCAGAAGTTTTATATACGTAGGACGAGAATTTTGTCAGTAATACAACATACATTTTTTTTATTTCATAAGTAAATATTTTACTGAACTGCAATGGATTAAAGTACAGTATTGCTAAGAGAAAATCTGTAGGAAATAGAAAAGGGAAGTAAGCGTACGGTCCCATGTGTATCGAAAGAATGTCTTTTGGATTCGACAAACTATTAGGCTGTATTTGATCTTTTGGAAGCTCTAAACGATGTACATGATTTTAACTCGCTTCGCGTTTTGTTCCTAATGATACTTATTTTATTTTATGAAGACCATGTTGAGAATAATTAATTAAAACATATGTATATATATATATAAATATATATATATATATATATATATATATATATATATATATATATATATATATATATCACGTGAAATGACAACGAAAGTATATATTGACGTATATGTCTATATCTTTTATCGGTATTGTATTCTCTTTAAACTTTGTATTCTTTTAAAAATTTTCCCACTAGCAGGAGTGGGAAAATTTAGGTTTGAATAAGTTTTCGAACTATGAAATAGTAGCATTATAAACAGAATAAAATGAGTTAAATGAGAAATTATACCAAATTGAAGTCAACGTTTTAAGGCAGTAATTTATAACGAAAATTTTCTTAAATGTGGACGACACGAACGAATATTAACCAAGAATTAAAAATAAATCGACTTCAGACAAACGAGGCAGCTTTCCTCTTTATAAATTTTATTTTATTAACTGAAGAAATATTGTGAAAAGGGGAATTAATGATTGAAGTTTTAAATATTTTGAAAAATATATTTTCTTAACT
This sequence comes from Druceiella hillmani, assembly GCA_039881145.1. Taxonomy (NCBI): domain Eukaryota; kingdom Metazoa; phylum Arthropoda; class Insecta; order Lepidoptera; family Hepialidae; genus Druceiella; species Druceiella hillmani. The sequence continues at coordinate 8,136,493 of JAYKKI010000098.1, read as the reverse complement.
AGATATTAAATACTGGATATTAATGGCTGGCAATAATAAATCGATTTAGTTAGAAAACCTGTCGTATGTTGTCGAATGATTTTAAAACGAACTACAACGCAATCATAAAACATTTGACATTTCAAGGTTAGATTTCAAACGGAAACCCGGTTCGCAGAATCTATGGTTCTTCATAGCTGTTCGTGACTTAACTTTAAAATTATTGGATTGTTTGGGTTATCGATAACAACCAATATTTCCAATAATTTTAAATTATAAATATAGAAGCAATATTAGTGAAATTATATTTTTTATCATTTTCGGAAAGAAAGTTTTCCTTAGATATTGCAGTTTTCGCTACTACCGTGAAATGTGATGGAGAACATTCCTATAGGACATTTGAATGTTTTTTTTTTATTAATCCTGATTTTGAAATATAAGCTGATAAAGGATGAAAAAAATTGGCAAATATTGAAAATTTATCAAGTTATAAAGATTTAAATTTCAAACAAGGACACCAATATTGAATTGTGATGCCATTTTTATTAATGAAAATTTTGTCATAAAGCTCATATTGAAGTAAACTAAAATACTTTAATATAATGTTGCAACCAGGCAAGAGTTTTTCAAAATTTAACCCGTAGTAAACAATTCTATCAACTTGAGACTTAAGAAAACTATTCACTTGAAAAAACCTAACTAAAGACCTGCTCATACATAATACAAAACGACATTAAAAACTACTTCTTATTAAATCAATATTCTAATTAAACAATGTTGAATATATTGTCGCTAGATGGCACTATGTACATACATTTTAAATCGCATTTACTTGTAAACTTAGTAAGAACGAATATTAAGTGCACGCTATTTTCCTACGCAAACTGAAACTATTACCATTTGTAACTGAGACGGTGAACGTTGTAGAGATGGCGGTCTTATAATAATATCCGAGTATGCAACGTTTATATTACAAATACATTAATGAAATTCTTTATGCAACAAGTAAAATTTACGCAAAACCAGTTATTGATGATTCATTTGGATGTTATTCCTAATCACTGTGTCTAAATTCAAGTCAATATATTGAGTACTTCATTTATAAAGTATATTACCACAACAGTGAATAAATTGTTGCATAACACAAGGTTTTACTTCGTTAACATAAGGATTTTTGCGTAGTAAAACTTGATATTTTTGAATGGTTCGGAACATTTTGACCGTTTTATTATTATTATGCTGTTTATTTCCAAAGAAGTAACTCAATCTCTGGACATATAAAGTTTAACGTTCGTAAAAAAGTAATAAATAAATTTTTAAACAATTTAATTTACCGTTGTTTATTTTTTAGAATATTAAACCCAAACCAATATAAAAATAATGTTATTCATTGTCGTTGGCAACGAAGTAATGATTTCTTAACTTAGGTATGATACTAGACTTCAAAAGTTTAAACCATTGTAAGTTTAATTGAATCGAAATTTTATTAACATTTTCTTTCTGTTTTCTTAACTAACCCCAATATCAATAGATACTCTTAATTACGATTATTTTCCCCTTTTTGGGAGAAGTTTCATGGCCTATGTTTTTTTCTAGTCAGCGCATGCGCACATACTTCGTGTGACAATACACATTCGGAATTTTCGTATTATAACAATTTAAGATGACGACACAAAGAAGATATTCTTGTAATAACATTATAGTTGTGACAAGTATAGATATTGATATACGAGGGTTTTTGAGGTCACAAATTATGAAGTTTTGGTGTACACATGGTCGAAAGTAAAAATAGCAACGCCAAAATTGCGGACAAATTTTGTAAATTATGTTATACCTTTTAAAACATTACTTACAAAAAATAATGTTTTAAAATGTATATAATAATTCACAAAATACCCGCCCTCATTATAAATGTGAGGCCTAACTAATAGACTTGGCTACCAACAGGCTGAGTGTATTTTTTTAACTAATTTATAAATAACTTTAATAGTATTCCGTTTTTAAAGTAAGGTATTATATTTTGCACGTTTAATATTTATTCTGTTTTCTTGGTGCATTAAAATTAATATATTATTAGTTTATTTTTGGAACGTGCATTATCGTCGTGAAAGTAAACAAGCAATGGCGACTAATTGAAGTAAGATTTCTCAACTTATCTTTTAGTAACAAAAATTGTGCATTCACAAATGATAGATCGAAGCCAGTTTTGAAACTTAACGTTACTGATAAACCTAATACATTTACATAATTTTTACAATAGGTGTCGGTAGCTAAACAGGAATTGCATTTTAAATAAAGTGTATTGCTAGCCTTGTTTATTATTCGGAACTCAATATAATAAATGCAATAAAGGTAGTTTTGATAGTTTAAGTTATTTGACAAATTTTGTAAAAAAATATGGAATACGTTCAATTTAACAAAAATTTAAATTCCCTGTTTTTTTGTTTTAAATGAAAGAAAATAGAGAAGAAACGAAGAATGAAATAGTAGTAGGGCTCGGTTAAATTGGCTTGGAAATAAACCCATAAAATGAAAGTAGCAAAATGCGCAAAGTAGATCACATATAGTGGGGTTAAGCCAATTGACAACTCTTTCTTCATAGAAAGAACATTTTTGAAATAAATTTTTTATAATGAAAAAATCATGTCCGATTATGTACCGTCCTTCATATGAAACAAATAAACGGGAAATTTACTGTTTCGCTACACTGAACTTATAATAAAAATATGTCCATTCAGAAAAAAATTTATAGTAAACGGTAAAACTAAAAAATTTTGTATCTGCGTATAGAAATTTGTATCGAGGGGCAACTAATTATTGCGATTTGGGAACATAATGAAAGAACAAAAAGAACAAATGATAAAAATGCAAATAAATTAAAAAGGTTAATAGATACTATTTTATTTTTAGATAAATAAGAATTAACTTTTTATGGTCACGATAAAAGTAGAGGTAATTACGTCGAAATTTCATTGTTTTTAAGTGCTTACGATTCAATTATTGAGACACATTTTCCATTTATTGCACCTTCAATACCATTATCATGGCTATCAGGGGCGTTCGCGGACATTTGCGCCCTTGTTTGTATATCTATATAATTTGTATATGTCGCTCGTTCGTAGCTTGCCCTTCCCAAGAATCATTGCACGCTACTGAGGCTGAGTATGCGTCCATTATTTTCAGTTCTGCAAGTTGTTAGATATACTTTAGGAGGCGGTACGAATTGGTCTGATAGATCCATTCTATCGCAAGTGTCTAACTGTTGGAAAGTACCCATCATTTATAGAAAATAGTCGAATGTCATCCAAAACAAGCCGAGGAAGTTAAAAAAATGTACATTGCAGTATCAGGTACTTGCCTTTGATACTTGTATTTTACGACCAAATTTGAAAACAAATAGTCAAAAATCATGATCTCCATCATCGTACGTATATGAAAACTTTCAAACTACCCATTTTAATTTTTTGAATCGTGTTATTCACGATCAATCGATATAAAGAGAAATTTCCTCAATGGCATCATTTCATTCAGTGAAATTCACAAAATGACCAACGAAATTTTCATATTTTTATGCCAAGCTTTGTAGCAGTTTAACAATATGCAATGTAATTGCAAGGATTGCTAATAGAATATCTGACCGGAAGTCTGCTTTTTTTGAAGTTGATAAAAATTTGTATATATATACATATACATACAAAAACATCATACGCGAAGCAATTGCTAGGAAGCAACATTTATATTTACAATAATTTGCTTATATTACAACATTTTGACAATTACAAATCCTATTTGACTGTTCATGCCAATTGACTCTTTGCTAAATATTTCAGATTTAATTTATATGGCCATGAAGCTGCTAGACGGCGTACTGTTTCATTGCCATAGTACTGGCCTTAGTTCTCGAACATCCTAAACAATATTTTTTCGCGGATTGAAAGCACTTCCGCCTCTAATATACTTAAACTTGATTTAAAATTAAATACGGTCGTTGCATCCCAGATATATCGCGAGTTTGTAACCGCATCCACATAAACAAACGCACGATCTACTGGCGAAATAACAAAACAACTAACTTTGCGAGTTCATAGTAATCAACACCGTGACTCGACCTGCCGAGGGAAACGCTATCAAACTTTACGAAAACTTATTGAAAAACCTTCGTGGGGTAATTATCTGATTTCTAGTTGGGAAGTTTTATTAACCCAGGCTGCGTTTAGTTTGAGAAAAGTTATTGAGGCGAACCACTTAAGCGGGGGTCCAATTGAAATGCCAGCCGTGTGCGACGGCCTGGAACCTTGAAGCAACTGTAAATTATATTAATAAACAATGGAAGCAAACCTTTTTGTCGTTGGTAATATTCGATGGATATTTTTTAGTTCGTTACAGCTTATTGCCGCTTCTACGCTGGATCGCATTAATATTCCAGGAGTGTAAGCGTGGAACAGATTTCGGAGAGGATAATTTGGTTAGAGTTTTTTAAGTCGTAATAAATATGAAACAGATTTACTTTTAAAGAGATTATAACTTAGTTTGGCGTCCTGGAAGTCCACTTTTTGTGGTCTGTTTGTAGACTACGATATTTTTATAGTTCCTTTTAGCATTTGACTTCTTGGTGTTTCACTGTCATTACACTATTTTCAGCACAGATCAGATAATCGATAAAAGAATTAATCACGTTTCATGGATAATAGAAATGATTTTGCGTTATTTCAATAAATATAAGATATAACATTTCGTTACTGGAGCTCTCTTTCTCCGGCTGTTTGCTTTTGCAATAATACTAAGTGCGACAGGGAAAATTTTGGTTTTATTTAAATAAAAAACAGATGAGATAGATATTTAAAGATAATACCATAAGTTCCAGACGTGATAAATTAAGTTGCCAAATAAATTAAATAAAAGGATTAAACTATGACAACGACGACAAAATTATACGACCTTTTTATAAACCGTGAACGTATTTGTTTTGTTCTGTTATCGCACTACCACTAATGAGGTTTCCTTTCTGCAATCAGTTCTTGAGAGAATTGTTTGGCTACCGGATCACAAACGTCCTATAAATGAACATGCGAGAGGTCGACTAGCGCAATCTTGCCCTAGTCGACCTCTTGGATGTTTATTTATGGGGAGTTTGTGATCTGGTCTGTGTGCATGGAGTGTTTGTGATCTCTTCGGTTGTTGCACTAGCCGTCTAACGAGCCGACTTTTGACCACGAGATCTTGTGTCCTCAACCCTTCTCAATAGGATGTCTCGTTTTAGGTTGTCATGGTTTTTGTTAATAGTATGAATGAAGTATCTAAGGACGACGTGTAACTGCAAAAGGGTCAACCTACCGTGGATACCAATACACTTGATGATGGACTCATTAGTTCGATAGGCAGTTGAAAGAGTAGAAGATAGGTTTATAGTGACATTTTTTTTTCTTTCTATTGGTAACGGTAATTAAGCGTGAAATTAAAATAAAATAACTCACACACGATATTTGCGATCCTGATTTGAATTTCATACTACTTGTTGCGATTTTTAATATCTTCGCAGGCATCATTTTCCTTTTTGCATCAAAAATTACTATACATAAGATGAACATCACATCTATGAACATAGAAATCTCATATAGAAATATTTTATAAAAGCTGGTTTATTGTATTGTAGCACCTCGTGATCAGATAAATTATTGACATATTTGCAGTGTAGTGATGGTCTTATTAAAGTATTATAAAATGCACATGCTTAAACTGTGAGAACTTTATGATAGCACTGAGTTATGAATCATAAAAAAAAGTCAAAAATAATAAGTTTTGCAGTGAGATTGTGCAAAAAGATATTTGTTCGGAGTTAAGCGAAATTCTTAATTTTATAAGTTTAGGATCAATCTTCTGTGTGTGTGTGTTTTTGACGCGATAGCTTCTGCAAAATTTAGCTATTTCTCGATTTAAATTTGACTTTGGAATAAATGCACCATCTTGAACTGCCATTTTAGAAATTTGAGAAAAAAATTACTTTTTGATAGTTTAGGATGTATTATAAAATAAACAGTGTTAAAGAATACATCGTAAAGTCTAGTCGCTATATGGTGAAGAATTTCGATATGATTTTCTGCAATGTCTTATCAACACTTGTTCAGACTCGGTTTCTAAAATTTTTTGATCACGTCATGCGCTGAGATAGTGTCTCCATAGAACATATTGCTTTGCAGGAAAGAGTTGAAAGCACTAGACCACGTGGAAAGTCGTAAATGCAGTGAAAAAACCAGATCAAATCTGCTGTAGATGGTTTCCTTTATGATTGCAACAGATGATGATAAACAGAGAGAAATAGCCTCTCAATGCTGACCATGCTCCGTTCAGTACGAAGCCATGGACAAGAATTTAAGGGACGAATTTGAATATTTTAGCTATCAGTAGGCTAGAGGTTTTATTAGTAATACTTGGTAGATATAAATAATAGAGTTAGTTGGTGGATATCAAAAGTACATTTACTAAAGAGGTATGAATAATTCAGTAACATGGTATGAATAACCAATTTATTAACTTAGAAGGTATAAAATTCAGTTATTTAGTAGGAATAAACTGTTCAGTTATTTAGTGAGTATGATAAATTCAGGTACTTAGTGATATAAATATTGCAGATAGTAGGTATAAACTATTCAGTTACTTCATCAGTATAAGCAATATTGGTATAAGTACTTATCATGCAAAAACCATAGAAATTAAATTTAAATTTAATATAAAATTATAAATATTTATAGCACAGAAATTTTGTTTCTAAATTGAATGAAATTAGAATATATAGCTTTATATTTATGGTCCCCGACTCAACGCTGTGATCACATGGTCATAATTTAAGCCCCTACCTTTTGCAAAACTTCGTTAAGGCCACCATTAAATTATCAGAGAAAAAGTATGCCTAAGATTTATCTGATGAAAGTAAGTTTTCGGTGAGTAAAGGTTGCTAAAATTATTGATAATAATAATTATAAACATTACCCGCATAAAAAATGATTTCTATTTTGGCGTACAGTTCCGAGCGATAAGAAGAATGGTAAAATGCTTTTTTAGGGATTTGTAAATCAAAAGGTTATAATCAAAATGCAAGTCTTGTAAAACCTTTCACATTTCTATCCATATCCGTTTTTTTCCTAAGCCATTTGACACGAAAACTTGATTGAATGAATTGGCAGAATGTTAAAATATATTTAAAACAAACATTTGCATAGTAAAAACTAAAAATATTCATGTTAAAAATTAGAAGGAAGAGAAGGAAGAAAGAGAAAAAATAGAAGGAGAAAGAACACTGAAAATATTTTTATATGTCATGTTTTTTTAGGGTATCAAGAGGAAGGAGTGGCCTATAAAATATGAAATCTAAATAGTTTATTAACAATTTTACTCGCGTTCATTCCAGAGATCTTTGTTAAATATGTTCACAAAATTTTTTTAGAAATCGTTCCATGTTCTAACACTAAATTTGGCATAGTGATAAATTGCATGAATTTATATATATCTTAATAATTATTATTCCTAAATATTTAAATGGAAATTTTTGAAGAAGCAATTGAGCACTAAAAAAATTCAAAAATTCGTTATAGTGTAGGGTACCTATAGCTTGAAGGGGCCCCTTATAGAGGCCTAAAATTTTTTCTCCGTCGATTATCGTCTTCTACTTTGTTTTTTAGGACATTACCTTTTTTTCTATACACGATAAAATAGATCAATTTAAGAACAGTGCCACAGTTGACTGTTGATATATATTTTGCAATATGTTTACATTGTGAAAAATTAGTATTTCTTAATAGTTTGACAGAATTCTACGTAATATGTACTTAAGTGTCCATACGTGTACAAAACCCTAATAATGTGCGTTCTACGCGTATTTGACAGGTTTTTTACTTCGTCTTATATTTTATATAGTCGCATCTCCTACGGAGTACCACAAAACAAATTTTTCAAAATGTTGTAATGGTTGACTGGAAGAAATTGTTCCTGTATCAATACTTCCATCATAAGTACTATACAATAAAATTGTTAAATAATTAAATAAATATGCCGTTGTCATGAATTGTTTCCGATTTCTGATATTTAAAAACTGAGTTGCAAAACGTTTTGTCGATTCATATCTAGCGAAGAATATTTCGTGTCAAATATAACGTTCAGTAGTTCCTATTGCATTTTAAAAGTGGTCTTTAGTATTATACTACTCGATTATATTTTGGAGGAATACAACAATTTTATTTCTGTGTTTACGTAATTTAACTACGACTTCGCGTAAAATTTCTCCACAATTTTTCTTAAACTGAAAGACCTTTTATAAAACCACATACTTTAACTTCTCTTTTCTATCTTATTGAACTTGAGATTTATGTACATAACTTTACTGTTTTGTACTCTTCATTTATTTTTCGATATATAGATTTATGTAATTCAAGATTTTGTAAAATTAGTTTTTTTCTATTTTTATCATTTTTACATTATTGCTATTCGTTATATGAAATACAACGAATTGCAGTATCAAAAACCGATATGAGGCATGTTACATTTATAATATTTTGGTTAATTGTAAGAGATTGTTTGTGCAAAAATAAGTTCTTGTTGAATACATTTTGCTCAATTTTAATCTTTTTGAAATCGAAAATATATAATCTCAGGCAAAATATTTACGTTGTCCTCGGTTTAATGTCTTCATGTCAATTTGTTTTGCGTAATAAATTTATATAAATAACGTCACAAGAAATACAAAACGTGTAAGGATTAAAAAAAGATAATATAACTTTTTACTTATATCTCTTCGACTACTGCATATATTGCCGATATAATGCGGAATAATTCTCTCGAAGGCCGTTATGAAACAGAGCAGAAGCAGAGCATTACGACCACGGACACGGAGTTAAGTGCCGTGTCTCTATAAATCCGACGCCCGCAACCGCGTAAAAACCTCACGTAATTAGACAAAAGGCACTTCGACTTATTTACGTGACTGCTAGCCGCACTGGCCCTCTACAGACGAGTGCTTATTACGCAAGTTCCAATCAAATGAAATTTACATTCGTTGAACGTGAAAAATGTAGTTGAAAAGCTTTTAGAACGTAAAGAAATAAAAATATATATTTTGTAATTTTTAAAAAATAACTTAACAATAGTCAAGGGAAATTGTATCGAATATGAAATATGTGTACCTGTACACCAATGATACTAAAAAAGTGTTTGCGATCTATTACGTCAATGATTCCGAGTCCACAAAGTCGCCTTTTAAGATTATCGTACTTCTGTACGTCTACCAGAGCTTCTTTTTTTCAGAAATCGTCTCGGCCGTAGAAAATTGAAATTTGATAAAGCTAAAATTAATTTACCCAAAATATTCGAATCAGAATTTTAGAGAGAATGAATATTGTAATCGAAATTTTTCTATTCCCTTCGTCTTGCAGGATATCAATTGAAACAGGAAGTTATAAGTTTTTTTTAAATATCTTTCGGTTTTACACAGTACGTGTACAAAAAATATACCTTTACGACCCTTAAATGTTTGTAATGCGCGGAACTCTAGTAAAGCGAGTTCTGTTTGTACTTAACAGCTTCATTTAAGCAAGTGCGCAGATGGGTAGAACGTTATCGTCTCGTTTCATCTATAGTTCCTCGTTACTGATGATCTTTTGCTCAGTACATCTGTCTGTATGCGTGACAGTTTGGCAATGCCTAGAAATTCGGTTTAATTTCATTCATCGTTTGGGTCATCAATTGAAAGTAAAAGTTATACATATTTCAAAACTATCCTTCTGTGTAAATTGTCCCAAATATATATATATATATATATATATATATATATATATATATATATATATATATATATATATATTCCCTCCAAACTCCGGAACCGCTACAGTTTAAATTTTGAAGAAGAAAACAAGGTCACTTCCTTAATATTTATTGGAATCTCCTGCTGATGGCTCTCTCAACGGTTTTATGGCCTTTTGTGAAACTTTCTGAAATTTTTGTGTCAGTAAAAGATATGATAGGCGTTTACTTATCGATTAAAATATTAATATTTTATGAAACCATTTTCATGGAGAAGATGTACTCTTGAATATTTATATGCTTAAGTAAGAACAGAATTCTCGTTGTATACTTCACAAGTTCTGATATACAATGTAATATTATTAATACACAAAAATGAATGTGCACTTTACCACGCGTGATTTAAAACTAAACCTTAAACAAACTTGACTTTCTCCACAATAGAAGAAGAGATACTATCTAATATTGGCTTCCCTCACTAACTGATATATTACACTTATTGTTACGTTTAAATTCCTCAAAACACTAACGTTACTATCGTGAGAATGTAAATTTCGCTTTGAAAATTAAAGAAGTATTTAAATTTTCAGAATGTTTGCTTGGTCATTTTACCCTTCATTCAGAAACACACGTCGTGTTTTGAAGGTCCGCGAGTCCCGATCCGTTCTCAAGTTTTGTGAACTGTAAAGGAATCGTGCACCACCAACCGGTTGTTTATAAAGGATGGCCATTTAATGAATACAGCTAATGCCCCGATAAAATCTCATCCCCATAGCGAGTCATAAACTTACGTTCGGTCAGACTAGAAAAAGGGATGTATTTCGTTTAAATAAGAGGCAACCTGTTAGATATTCTATGGTCAATCTCGATATTGATTTTGTTAACTGGCAAGATGCCATGTTACGGTTATACCTTTATTTTATTTAAAGTTAATGAAAAAAAAAACTTCATACTATACTTCAGTATACTTCAGTTTTTTAGCTTGAATATTCGAAGGAAATTTGAGGGGAGCCTCAAAAGATCTTTTCCATAATTTGAGGTGTTATATCTTAAGATGTAAAAAAATATGCAAAAAATTATGACCTCCACCCCTTTATTTCCGAGTATTTAACCTTAAATTTCAAAAATGAGATTTCTAAAAACCTACGCAGAGATCTTAGGAAAACTACAGTGATCATCCTACATTCAAACAGTTCAATAGAAACTTTATGTACTCTTAAATCTATAAAAGTGCCTAAAATTGTCTGGAACTCTGGTGGTGTGAGTTCTACTCGTGTTTGAGGGATTTTCTTATCAAGAATTATTTATTATTATTACTAAAATTAGTAATATTCTTAATATTACTTCTGTACTTAAAGTATACTATGAGCTCGTTCAACTCAGAATGATCAAGAAAATGACTATACTTATTTCTTTATTCTCTTCTTATACCTTTGCAGCTATATTCAACCCTAAATTTGATCATAAAATAAAAAGCAGAATTTGAAGAAAGTTGACTACAAAACTTGTTTGGCATAATGATATTTATAATCGGATTCTTAAGAGTTTGTTGTTGAAAGCTTATTGAGAGTCCCTTTGAGTGGCTCCAGGTACCGCGCCAGCAAAGCATCTAATGCGGTGCAGAAAACATTGTAAGTATTGTCTAGCTGAAACGAGATTTCTGTACTTCAAATGTAGCAACATGTAGTTACAATGAACGTATCCGTGTCTCTGTAAATATTATGTGGTGGCTATCTCATCCTTAAACTATCAATGAATAAATACTATAAAACAAAGTTCTATGTTGCTTTTTTTCTGTATGTACGCAATTTTCTGAACAGCTACTAAATTTAATTCATAACTATTTTCATTAGTAGATCGACTGTAATGTGTAATTTATGAATATTTTGTAAATGTTGACCAACCTGTAATCATAAATGCCTATGCAGTCTGAAAAGAGAATTCGTTGAAGAGATAACTTGGCGTGCACTGCTTGGATAGATAGAGATGCATGAAAACAATGTATGGCAATATTGTTCTTTTCAAAAGTGTCTACAATAAATTCTGTGATAGCGTATTTGTGTACATAAATATTAAATAAAGTCTGTAATAAACATTTCACTATTAATAAAAATATTTAATTTTAATTACTTTTCGTCGGTAACCAAAATATCTCGGTAGCAACGGCATCACTTGAATTATTTTAAGCGGAGGCCCTTATTGAAAACGGAAATGTCGTACATGCGTCGGCGTCAGAAAGAAGCACTTAAAAAGTTTTACACCACGGTTTTTCAGCGCTCGGTCACATTAAACAGACTTAACTTATTATAAATGCATTTATTACCACAAAAATAGTGAAATATACATATTTTTTAATCGGACGGTTATTTGATATCAATAATTTTGGATCGTTAATGTTCCCTTAAGTTAAGGAAGCGTTACAAAAATTTTTTATATTAAAATTTATTTATTGTCCTTTAAGGCTAATTTAGCATGCAATATATAGGTAAAAATGTAGTTTTTTACAATAACTAGCAAAAAACCTAGCCTTCATTTTCATAAAATAGTAAACGTAAAACTTTAATCGTAAAATACTCTGTTTCGTCTGCCCGTAAAAATGATTTGGCAACAACCAGAATTAAAAAAATAATTTATCAAAAATATAAATAAAGCCAAAAAAAATATTATGCGAAAATGCATAACAGTGTACAAATGAAACAAAAACAGGACAAGGAGCGTGTGGCTTCTTGCTTATTTCAATGTTACATTGACATTTAAATGTGATTTTTTAAATTCAGTGTCAGCATGAATTTTATTTATATCAGTTACAACAAAACATTGCAGAATACGTGTACTTTTAAATTGAATCTTCTTTAGCAACGTTTGAGAAAAAAATGCCGAACGCATCCGACCTGCGCCGGAACCGGCCGAGCGCTAACAACATGGTGATCGACAACGTCAAATAGTCCTTCAATCGGTAGATCACCATTAATTTTCGCGCCTCTACACGTGCGTTTAGTTTTGTGTACAGTACAAAGCCGTAATTGAAAGCGAGTGCAATATTATAATTTATTCAAAAACTCCAAGCGAAAATTTGTTATGTGTATTAATATAAATTAGTGAAAATAAGGTTTCAATTAAAATTATAAGAAAAAATATACATTCTAATTCCTAATAACAATTATGAATAAATTATGAACTAATGTGAACGATTAAACAAATGTTATTTCATCCATGAGCTTATATGGGTAAAGTTTGAATAATATCGGAATTAAACATTTAGACTTAAAAAAAACTTACATTTGCAGCAGTATGAATTAAAAAATTAAAAATAATCATTCTTGGCCAAAATCTTTAAATATAAAGATTTTGGCCAAGAGCGAAAGGATGTCACATAACTGGATATAACTTAATTTTTCTTTAGTATACTTGAAATAAGAATTGTGTGATTGATAAAAAAAATATACTCCAATGTAAAAAAAAGGGTGGGGTGCTGTCGACTTACATTTTGATCACGAGCAACCCCTAAAGAAACCCTTAAAGTTTTCTAAAATCATCACTTCAAACTTATTTTAAGTTTATGGAAAAAATTAAGTTATGTGTTTGATTATCATTTTATATAATTTTTATTATACCTAGTATATAGTAAGCACGTTAGTTAAAACTATGATAAAACAGCGACAGTAGAAGTTTAACTACAATTTAGCGGAAAAGTATACAGGAGATTCTAAATTTGGTAATTTTTAAAACACTAATAATAGGCCTGTGAACGACATAATAGGCAATGTATTTACATTGTGAAAAGTACTAATGGCATTTTCTCCTGGTTCACAGAAATACCACATAAATGTTTGTAGATGCTTAAGCGTAAGTATATAGAATCCTCGCGGTGCGTGCTCTTTTCAAACGTGACAGGTTTTATTTTCACCGTAATTAAATTCGTAACCTTGTTTTTTTAATATTCTTTACAGATAGCTGCGAATTAATTCCAGTAACTATTTACAATCGTCTCCAAAACATCCAAATAATTTCAAAAGCATAGCCCGCTGATTTGAATACACCACGAATTCCTTTTTCATTCCTGTTATAAATAATATCGATCAGGTGCACTAACGAAGCAAGAGTACGGCACCGCTCACTAATTGGTTATGCATGCACGTCCGCGCATATGCATCGACCTTGTGGCAAGCCGTTGCATCGGTTATTCAAATATATATGATGTTCATGTTTGCACACGGTTGCTAGGTTATTATTCAAACATATGACCTTTTCAATGAATTATAACGGAAATATGAATGCCGCTATATGCGTAGAGTTATTTTTTGGTTTTTGTGCTGCAAAAGAAAAAATGGAATCCTTTCAAGAACATTTATATATTTGTTATTTGTCTTGTCACTTCCGATTTATTCCAAAACCGTTTGATGTAGAAACATTACATTTAGCACTGTAATATAGTGTATTATCACCCGCATAGCTTAACACTTCAGATCATAAAAGTACTTAAATGGAAATTTTTGCGGTAGCAAATTAAATTAAATATTGGTTTCAAAGTTTTAAACGTTTCAAAAATATGTTTTTCTCAAATTTACGCTCCGTCTTCAGAAATGAACTGAAAAATATTTGAAATTATACTATTCTCCTTTAAATCCGAAAGCAAGAACTATGAAAGAATTATGAAAAAAAATCCGAGTTTTTACAGAATAATAATAAATCATATTATTTGAAATATTTCGCTCTAGCTAACACTATGCTACATATATAATAACTGAGGCAAATTTATTACATCAAGCTTTAATACATATGGAAACAAATCAAACATCTGACTTTTATTGATTACTAGGAAATTATAGCGACTATCTAACGTCTTGTAATTATTTGAGAAAGACGCACAATTATTACGCCTGTGTAAGATATGCTATTCAAATTGTTAATACGATGAATCATAATATTAGCATTTATAAATATTTTCATAGAAACATTTTTTTATCCTTAAATAATTGAATTCTTCAATGAACCCTCGTAGGGTAAGTTCTACTTGTCCTTGAGATGTTTTTTATTTACTTGCTTACCTGCTCAGATACGAAAATATTTAAAATGTAAAATAATAGCTAGTTCTGTTCAAGTTTAAGACTTTTTAGGTACGTTTTAATTCTTGTTGAATCCTTTGCAGATTTGTAAAAATTATGGAACGACTAATAAAAAAAAGGAAAATAATAACAACTTTTATACACAAAAAAGTTAGTTTTCTTTAAAAGTATGAAGAAGAGCAATACGGTGACAAATTATAAAATCGATATCGATAAATAAAATTTAAGTGTCTCCCGTTATTTTTAATTTTTAATATTTTTTCACTTTGTATATTTGATTATCATAACGAATCTAATGTTGAAGGGTATCCGTTGGTAAAATCATTTAAGTCAGAAACTACTGATATTTTTGAAATATAAGTTATCGAAAAAATTTTACACAGTACTTAATATATTAAGACTATATCTAGAATTTCCGTTATATTCCACAAAGCGCCATTCATAGTTCAATAGCAGGACCCTATATTGTCAAAAGCTTTTTCAATGAAATTCCATAGGGTGCAACATATGGTACAACAGCAAAAGTATTGACTAACTAAATGTGTCTATCAAAAAAAGACCTTTATAAGCAAATCTTAAGACGAAATATTCCAGGCAAAGCTATTTCAAAATAAAACAAATTTATAAAAGGAGAAAAATAAAGCAACTGACAAAGTAAGTGGGTCGCAGAGATTATTAAAAATAGCGGACATAAACCGACTTCACGCTGGGTCACATATGCATAGACCATAATATAATTTAGATTATTTATTACAGAGCTAACTAAATATTTTATCGCTTATAGAGCTAACCAAATATTTATGTTGAAATATTTCAACGAGGCTTTACGTTTGTTAAAATAATTGCTAAGTTATAACTAGAATCAAGTCGAGGTTTCTCAATGTTTGGCCTCAAATATTTCAATAGCCTGCTTTCGCCAAATTTGGCTATCAAAGTTACATTTTGAAATTATTGAATTTTCCTTTGTGATATAAAGCTAAACCGTTATACTTTTGTAAAGAAAGTTCTAGGGCCTTAATAATTTGTCTTATTTATTCTCTCTAATTAATATTTTGAAGTTCTTTTCGGTTTCATTTACGAATTTTTTTTTTTCATTCATATAGCTTTTTTTGAACAAAACTACAGTTGGATGTTAAACAATCATGTGTAACAAATTTGTTATTCATACAGGGAATTCTATGCATCAAACTGAGTAGAAAATATTTAGGAACTATGTATTAATATTTTCAACCCTGTATACAAATATGTAAGTATAAAAACGCGTATTTGTAATTCATAAATATAATTTTGTTCTTAATTGAGTAAAAAACATTAAACAGCTTTCTGACAATGCTCCACCGTTTTTGAAAAAATCACAATAGAAATTACGATTCCATTAAACATAAAAATTAATTCTTTTTACTGAAACACACTTTGAACATACGTAGTTTGATGGACAGTATCACCTGTTTGCTGCAATATACAGTTTTTTTGTTACACTTTTTATAGACGTATGTATATATTTAAAAGGACAATACAGTTCTTGTAGTAGACTGTACATGGATTGAATAGAACATGTTTCCTATATGTGACTGTACACGCTAATTTATTAAGTAACCTCATGAGAACGCTTTATTTATGTCAAAGGCCAATACATCGTTCGTCTATAAAATAAATAGCTTGTCATCATATGTCACTCCCACTGTTGGAGGAACAAGAAATTGAAAGTTGCATAAAAACAGAAAACCAGCTCCCGATGCTTAAACTCATCAAATGTTGTTCAGTACTATCGTGCAGCCTCATGATCCCTCGCGGGTCCACTACGCGAGACGTCTGTGTAATGTGCGTTTATTATTTCCATTTCAAGTTAAATGCTGTGTGTTTTATATAAGTGCAATCTGTGTCTTCATACATTTTCCTGTCAACATGTAGTGTACACATTTACGCACGTACGCACTCAAATTCAGTGCTAAATTATTAGGGGCGTAGGTCATTATGGAGCCAATAAGCGTCATTTAAATGAATATTTATTATACCGAGGCTGTATAATTCCAATTGGTGGTGTATGAGGTTCGGCCCTTGGAGTCCCTTCATTTCCGGTACAGGGACGTACAGATTTGTTATCTTTCCATAGACGAATTCGTTCGTTGTTAATGCGGTTTATGGAGTACCTGGTGTTTAAGAATGGGGTCGTAGTACCGAATCAATAAGTTGAAATATGGTACCATAAGTAAAGAATAAAGAGTTGAAGTGAATATATTTATCCTATCACTCGTACGTATACCAATTCTTGATTCACGACTGTCATGTTGAGTCAAGAGTGTATGTTATTTTTTAATCAATGTCTTGAAACTTGTCAACCACAATTGGAAATGGACTGGTTCTAGATCTGCAATGATTGAGTATTTCACGAATTGAACAGTACAAGTACTTTAAATCTAAAATGTCGGCATATTATTCGTGTACGTTTCAGAATTATCTCTACGATTATCCTACATTATATTATGAAAATAGTAGTTTTGGAATCCCTTTGATTTTCAGTTGACGTGTAAACGTTGAAAGAAAAGTTCGATTCCTTTAGTTGCTCTCCATATATATATATATATATATATATAATAAATATATAACACAAGGTGTTTTATTTGTCCATCATTTTACAGGTAGATGTAAATCTGATAAATACAGATCCAAATTTATTTACCTTACACGTTGCCGTTGGACCTGCAATTACTCTATGCAATCCCTGGGAATAGTATACATTGCCTAGGTAAAGTATATAATGGACTATAATATATCATACATTGCCTGGACTACCCAGGTATTCTATACGTTGCTTAGGAATTATAAATAATACCTCAATTGTACCGATTACCGGTAACAGCTCATCAATAGTTTCTTAGATAAATTACTGTAACATACGGACAAAGAGATGAACATGTAATTGATTTTATCAGAGTTTATAAGAGTTTAATTTTTTTCCTATTGCGGTACAGAATTTTACAAATAACAGGTATGCACATACGAATAATTTTTTTTTGGAATACAGTCCTAGACATAGATTTTTATATAAATGTCGGTTTTCTCATCACTTTTTCCACACAAAACATGTTTTCAAAATATACAAAGAAATAAAAAAAATTAACTACTGATACTTCAAAAAGTAACCCCGATCAAGACATATGTGCCGTATTTATTCTTCCATATAATTTTAAGAAAGGGTGACAGGTTTTTAAAAGCGTATCACTTATATCATAAATTAGTATGTATTAGTTATAAGCTCTGTATATGTTACACTTGTACTAGCTAACTACTTGACGTTGTTCGGCTTTTTGATACTTCCAAATCTTATACGGTTATAAGAAAGAGAGTAAAGGATACGAAATGTGTCAAGGGGTATAGAGTAAATGGAGAAAATTTGAGGGAAGCCGGATGAAAAACGTAGAAGCCTATGAATAATATATTTAAACATCTAAAGATTGCACATGCATTGAATATTTTACGTATCATAGTTTGAGAATAAGTGTGCGACTTTAATTAATAGTGTTTGCGTCAGACTTTTTCCAATATCATTTAATTCCTTTGTTCAAACAAAATTTAAGTTATCAATTTATACGAATTCGTACGGGAGTGATATAAAACACAATAATTATCAACGGTGTCCTTTTACGTCACTGCCGTTCTAATATCGATAGATTGATAATTAATCATGCTGATAACAAAATTAAGAATATTTTAAAAGTTTTTTTTTTATTTTGTTCAGTCCATGTTATTATTTTGTCTTAGCCATATATTTATCGACTTCATCGGTGTGTTGTCAAATAATTTTAATATAAAATCAGTAAACGGATAAACCAAAAAATAGATTTAAACAACTTATAAATATTTGTATGACAGCGATATGGAATAGCAATACTTTCATACTTCGCAATTAAATGAAACTACGTGATGTAGTATTATTTCTACTATCTTTAATTTCTTTACCACGACCTAGGTTTCGTTGTATTACAACATCTTCAGGTGGAATATTAGCAAAGATTGCTAATATCCCAATCTTTGCTAATATCCCACCTGAAGATCAATCTTTGCTAATATCCCACCTGAAGATGTTGTAATACAACGAAACCTAGGTCGTGGTAAAGAAATTAAAGATAGTAGAAATAATACTACATCACGTAGTTTCATTTAATTGCGAATAATGAATTTCTACAAAATTAACGCCAAATATATTCAATACTTTCATACTTATATATCGGTTTAAATTCGGGAGGACTAGGTCTGGATATTCATTATTTCACATTATTTCTGTATCATTTTATGGGTGAAGTAATCAAAACATTTTAATCAATTCCCTTAGATTTCTTTCAATGTATATAATAAGACTATTACATGACATTAGTATTTTATAGACAATATGTTTAAAACACATATTTATTAATTTTATATAAATGTTATTAAAACCCAAATTTCAAAACCTGGTTTTAAAAACATAAGTTAATTGCCTTGTTGCAATTCAATTATTCTACAGATATGTATACATATATATATATATATATATATATATATATATATGTGTGCGTGTGTGTGTGTGTGTGTGTGTGCACGCGCGCTTTCTTTACCCTATGTATCTTTCTTTACTGACCATAGATGAATGCTACCCGGAGCCACTTTTCTGTTTATTTTATGAGAATATAACTTACAAAGTCATTGGATCAAATAATGTAATGTCACATAATTTTAATAAATAATACTGAAAGCGACAAATTTTTAAATTATGAATTACATACGTAGTATTGTAGCTAGATATGTATAATGGCCACTAATTAATAATATTACACCTCTAAACTAGGGAACCTCTTAACAAAACATGAGAATTATGAAATTGTTAAACGATATTGCAAATACGGAAAAATTTCCTAAGGATTTCATAAATTTATTTGTGAAATAATTGCTTAGCAGACGAACCACCCATTGGTCTTCTATCTCTTAACAACATGCTTTACAGTGACACCACTTACCTAATATGGATACTATTGAACAAACGCCGGTGAATTTAGTGTCACATGAAACCGATCTGAGATGTACCGATGACGTCATTAAAGGGCAAAACATACTTATTTACGAAATACTCTTGAATAGTTCACCCATTTATATTTGTTATTATTTGATACTTAACCTAATATATCTGTATTCATAAGAAGACTTTTCTTTAGCTAGAATCCATCGAATCAATAAGATACTTGTATGCCTATGACCTTGGCCACGTTATAAAACTTAGTCGCCCGTCCAATTCCCAAATAACTTTCGAAAGTCATTACTATGTAAGTATACAACTTTGCAATCAAGTGAATCCTGACACCGGGAAATTAACCTTCATAAATATCTTCAAAACCGACATTTACATGTCACGCAACGAGCATTACTTAAATACAAATAAAAGTTTAAACATTTAAGCGTACAAAGTTTCTGTTAAATGATTTGTAAATGTACATATTATTTTCCAATTTATTAATGTATTGCATAGTGTATTTTTAATTGAATAAAAATATTGTTATTATCTAAAGGAAAAAAGAACTAAAAGACCTAGGATAATCGCCATAATATGTTTGTAGCCATGTAGTTTAATTGTAACAACCGTGTATACTTTGTCATTTTTGGTTCAGTAATTTCAGAAATAGGTGCAAGCATTTTCTTATAAATTTCAGTTCATTTTTGTAAGGATATTATTCGGACATCTGAAAAAAATATTTTTAAATTCCTTATAACAAGCCTACTCACATATAATACAATCCAGATACTGCAAGGTGTATAAACCAAAATACAATTTTGTTCGAACACTTGCTTGCTTTGAAGTTACCATCCAAATATTAAAACTTTGGCTACCGCAAAAGAGAGAAAAACGATCGACATTGATTATTTTTTGTAACAATTTATGAAAATATATTAACGAAATGCGTTAGATTTTTACTGTTATTTTTATATAACATTAACAATATTTTATACATTAAAAATACAATAAATGCGCGTCTTGAAGGTGGCTTCTCTGGTTTGTGTTATGATCTTAAATTTTATTTTTTTCACCTTTCTAACAATCAATTCGTACCTTGTTTGGTTTTTGTGTTTTAAAAAATACCAGCTTTTAAAAAAAATTGTGTGCCATCATGGTACAACTGGCAAATGTGAAACATCTAAATTTTTTTTAATGTTTGTGTAAATATTGAAATATTTTTATTTGAATAAATCGAAAACGAAAAAACAAATATTTAGATAATTGTTCATAATAAAATATTAATGTAATTATTTTATTTTTACCACATAAATATTTCTTAGAAATATACAGAAAAGGTATTTTTAATTTTATAATTCCATCAGCCGACAACACGCGAAGGTGGCCGCATAAAATTAGAAAAATCCGACAAGACTCGAAGCTGGCCGAATGATATTTCGCATCAAAACTATGTTCTATTTTGGTAACGCCATATCTTTTTCGGATGTTTCTTTTCCTCGAATAAGTAAATTGGTAGTCGTTTCAGCAGATTCAAGACAAGTAGAAAGTTAACGTGAGATGAGGTTCGAGTCAATTGCAGATAAAATATTTAGAAGTAAAATATCGCGTGGGTATTGAACTTGGCGTTTTGTAATAAAGAACTTTATGTATTTCTGTTTTTTTTTGTCTATAATTTTTCTACCTACTAATCGTTTCACTGACCTGTTTCCCTCATACTTTTGACTTATGGTTTTGGCGTCTTATAAATTTCATTATGATTTTGGTGTCACACATTGTCATATTGAGAAAATTCTTCCACCCAATCTAAAATTTTTCGAATCTTATATTTTTTATGATATGATCGAATATGATTATTCAAAATATTCGATAATTGCTTATTATTTTCAAAGCTTTCCTATTTTATATTTACACAGAATATGTCAACTTTTTACTTGATTCAATACTTATTTCGAATAAAAATTAATTGAAATTTCGCTGCGATTAGCCTATTTTCGTCTCTTTTTCTCTCTTCCATATTAAATTTACGCCAGATTTGAAATACTACACCCTAAATGCTCAGCATCAAGCAGCGTCGATCGACCATAGTGCATTTTTAGATACTCAATTTTTTTGGCCACATCTCACTGCGGAACGAGAGCTAGAGTTTCATAGAGCGCCTTTTCGTGTAGGGTGCAGAAGAGAGCACCAGGACCTGCATGTGATTGCTCATACGATGAAGCGATATGATATGGACTGTTTCTTTGCAGGAATTTACCAAACTAACAGGAAGCAGAAAGAGTTGGACTAACGGAAAGCAGATAGTGCACCTATGTAGGCACTATTTAGCCTCTGACAATACCACTTGATGGACGGGTTACTTTGCCCTTGATATCCTATGATAACCAGGATCTTATTCAGTAATTACTTAGCTCCTGATAGCACAACCTGATCGGTGGGTTACAAATCCTGACAGTACTACTTGATGACCATGATTCTCAGCGGGCCTGTCAGCGGCATCGTGATTGAGAAGATGATGGCACCTTTCTCTTCTATCTTCGTTTATTATAAACTGTTTTTTTTTTGTTAAATGTGATAAGTTTTGTAAATACTCGAATGAATCTATTTATATAAGGTTTACTATTAAATTCTACAAAGGATGTACAGTGCGCTAAAAATTGATATAAAATTACATTATTCCTGGTAACATTCCAGGTGGTCGTTAATAATTTAAAACATTTTTATATAATGCTTTCATCAATGTTATTATTAATTTACGGTAATGTAGGAATTATATAAAAAATTATAAAAAGTATTAAAAGGATTATACCCAATTTTTAATTTCTTTGTCCTATTATTTCCGTTTGCTAGCACACACAAAAATTTCAATTTATAAAAAAATTTACTACCCGTAGTTTTATTGAAACCGTTTTTCTATTATAAAAATAAGTCCTTTTTTGCAAAGAACATTAATTATTTTTTTGTACATTGATGTTGACATATTGACGTCTATGGTTTGGTCTTGCTCTTGTACTAGTTAATTTGTCTGTCAAGTTCTATAATAACTATTTTTATAAATTATTTCTATTTAATAAATTACATTAATTACTTAAAATTTTCTGTTCACCGAACTTAACTCAGTACGACATTCGCAAAAATATCATAATCTCCTAACATATTTAAATTATTTGTAATTTTAAGCTAATGAAATATGCCATAATTAATAAGACCTTAATATATACAAAGGGGGGGTAATATATAGTGTTGCATATATACATGTTTATATTCATTCAGAATAAATAAATAAAGGGACACAGCTTAGATAAGTGTTTCATAAGTGAAACACTTATCTAAGCTTTTATCTTCGCGCTCGAGGCAATCAGATATTAAACGTCACTGAACTGAATTGGCTTTGCCAAAATTATTCTTTCATATTTAGAGAACCTTGATATATCAACATTTTACTCCCACTAATATATGTTCCGTTAAACATTGGAAGGCAAGTGAGTTGTCTGGTTGACGCCTGAATTCGGGTCGATAAAATAATTACATCGTGAAGCTATTGGAATAGAAATGGGAGTGTCCATATTTGATTTAATTAAATAACAATAACCTAAATGTATGTAATGACCTAAACGTGATCATGTTGATTGAACTAAATAGTAATAGCCTAAGCATGCTAATAATTGAACTAAATTTATTATTGACGGTACTGGAAACGAAATAAACTTAAAAATGGAATTTTATAGAATTCAATTTCTCCTCCATATCGATCGATTATTTTGCCAATCTGTAAACTGGCTTAATTTCAATATCACAAATAACTAACAGTATCGCACAAAGCCAAATAGTCAGCGGTCATCAACAGATCGCATGGGCCACATATAAAATACATTTACTTTTTCCAACTTTTTAGCTCATATTCCTATTTATAAGAATTAGCAATCGATCACACAATACAACATAAAGCAATTGATTAAATTTTAATTTTCCAGTTTTAGCGGTTATTAAGTTACAAAACTTTGGCTATTGGGTTTTCACACTACATTTTTACGAATCTTATTACCGTTATTTAATTTTTCACAACTAAATGAAACTACGTGATGCGGTATTATTTCTGCTTTATATAAAATCTCTATCACGACCTAGGTTTTGTTGTATGACAACATCTTCAGGTGCGCAATTTGTAAAAATTTAGTTGTGAAAAATTAAGTATAATGAGTTTCTACAAAATTAAAGCCAAATATATTCAATATCTTATTACCGTAGTTTAAAAAAATTTGAATATCAATCGTTTATTTTATTTTCCTGTCTACAGAAAGAAATTATCGTAAGGAATTTTCCATAGAAGTTAATGAGTAAAAATCATTTCCGTATTTCTCTTATGTCTGTTGAGTATAACGAAGTCTGTTACATAAGTCACGTTTTATAGTGATTTAAGCATATATAATAATGGATAAATAAAGTTAAAAAAATTTAATTAATGTTAGTTTCCTACACATCTTGCCTGATATTTTCTTATAAAATTCTTTCACAATGGGGTCAAACAAGTACTTGATCGCTTTTTTATTCAAGGTGCAAATTTCCCATACATATTTCTTACAAAAATATCCGTTAAAGTGTTATTGTTGATACGTTCCTAGAGGAGTAATGAAAATATTTGGCTTTCATTTTTAAGAAATTCATTATTCACAATTCAATGAAACTACGCGATGTAGTATTATTTCTACTTTCCAATAGCCCACCTAATGATGATCTTTGCTAATAGCCCACCTGAAGATGTTGTAACACAACGAAACCTAGGTCGTGGTAAAGAACTTAGACAGTTAAAATAATACTACATCACGTAGTTTCATTTAATTGTTACTAAACGAGTAATTAAGTTCGTAGTGAGAAAAATTTTTAGGAAATTGTTCTCTATTAATATTTAATGTTTACAGATTATATTTTGGTTGATTACATTTGTAAACAGATAGAGTTTGAAATAACAGTTTCTTCACTTCTTAACTTAATCTTCATATTCGTCGCAATGGAGTGGAATACTTCATTAACAATTGAAAATTCATGTTTAAATTTCTGAGCATTTGTAATTTATTCGCATCATAAAGAAGGGTAAATAAAGGCATTGTTCACATTGTTCATTGGCAACATTCTTACATTCTGCCGGGGGAAATCTATTTGAAATAACGCCGAACTGCCGAAGTAGCTTTAACTTTCCTATCGATTTTCGGTACTCTTTTAAATCAGAATTTAATTGATTAGCATTTCGTTTCCACTAAAATTCATTATTAATTCTTTGTACCACTGCATGTCAATGAATTGAAAAGTCGCGTATATTTCAATTGGTTACGTGCTTACTATATTTGGGGTCGATGAAAACGTTCAATTATGGAAAGATTCAAATAGAAATGCGAAACAGCTCTATTTTACATATGGATTTAATACCTAAACTCTATTATAACTGAATTTAACGGATTTATAGTCAATTTTGTTATCCAAAAATTAATTTCATTGAATTCGACTGCCCTTTGATTGTAAGAAATTGTAAAATCATTCTTGTCTCGATTTATTTTCAACCGTACGATGTAAAATCAAACGCTGAACGTTAATCGATAAGCCTGGGGAAATAAGTCTTTCTACTTAATGGATGTGGTGGGGAAACTGTGCAGGTCGGGTTTAATATATGTGCTTTCCTATTCAGTAGTTCAATTTTAAGGAGCAACTTTACGAGAAACAAAAACATGAGATTTGTTGAATTACAAGAAGATAAAGTAATCAAGTGGTTAAAATATTTCGCTTCATTTTTCACTTGGCACTACAGCGTTATCGTTTTCCAAACTTATTTTTGTGTCGGTATTTATTATAATTATTTGTATCACAAGGAAATAATTCTTTTGTTATTCGTTCTCTAATGCAATTATAACTTGAAGCATAAAAAAATTATTTCGTTCATATATCATGAAATAAATATAAAATTACCTTAAAAACTATATAATTGTATTGACTTCTAGAAATAGTTATATGAATGGTTTTTTTCACAATAACTTTGATTTTTCAGCCAAGGTGTAGAAAAGATAAGAAAATACTACATATTATCATTTGAGACAACTGCAAATTCGATTTAGTGTGTGACACGCACTTGACCGGTTTTGTCAATTTATCTACGTATCAAAAATTTGCCCAATTCACTTGTCTTAGCCTGAAAGCAAACAACTTATAATTGGTGTTAAAGATAATTACATCCCAAAAGGTAAAATGTGGCAAAGGTAATGTTTCAATAAATAAAATAAAACATACATTTCCCTAGAGAAATTAAAGCCTTTTATGACGAGAAAATTATTCACATCCAAGCGATCGTGCGCCGTGTAACAAGGTAGCTTGCAAGCCGAAACATCGACCAGTTTGCTTGTTTTTAATTACAACACTTATTTGATAAAAAATAAGCATTTCATTGACGAGGCAATTCACATATTTTTTTTGGGTAATATATGAGGGTGATCCTGAAAAATAATTTAAATATTTTTCTTATATGTGTTTAAGACGCAAGTATCAAATTAACTTTATAAAAAATAATTTGTAAGTAATTTAATATTTTTTTTTGTTGATTGACACAAACTACATTTTTACTTACATAAAAATTAAGTGTTTGCGTATGTGTGAGTGTGAGTACGCGCGTGTGTATAGGAGCAGACGTGTGTCCTAATGTGTGATTATATGTGCATGAGTGTGTTTGTGTGTGTTGGTGCACGTATGCAATATGAGTGTATACGTGTGTGCGTCTGTTTGAGTGCATGTAAGTGGGTGCGAGCGTGTATGTGCATGTGTGTGTGTATGTGCGTATGCGCATATACGTGTTTGTGCTTCCTAATATGCATTTGTTTATGTGTTTGCGTGAGGGTGAGTGCAATCGTATATATATAACTTCGCGCGTGTTTCTTAGGTGTGGAACCGATGGTGTAGCGCTTAAACTAATTTCGCCATGTGGCTAAAATTTTGCTACTGTAATTTTTTTGTAAATATCTCCACTAACCGTACACATTTGATTTGATTTTTTTTATCTTACCATTAAAGATATGTTATAGAGTAAAATAAGATTCTGAGAAACTTGTGACACGATTTCCTTTTATTTTTGACGTTTCACATCTTGACTCAGAAAATATACCTATTTAATTTTTCCATGAAAGGTAGATTCAGAATTGTCTCTATGGTTCGAGTTTTACACTGTTACCGTAAAGCAAAAAAAACCTGTGTCGCTCTTTCTTTTATTTTTAAGAAATAAAATTTAATGATTATTACAAAGAATACATGGATAAAAAATACAAATTATACAAACCTTGATTGTCTTATAAGCCTTGTAATTTGTATAACACTAAATTGCTTACCAGTAGGAATAATGGGTTTCCCTGTGAATCCTGTAATATGTCTTGAAGAATTTTTCGTTTAAAATGTGTTCATGCACATTTATTACTCTATTAAATTTACTATTTAGGGTAGGTTAGACTATTCATCAATTCTTCTAAAAGTTTTTTTGTGCGTAGCTCAAATGAAATAATATTAACAATGTCATTTGTCATGTTTCAACAATTAATGTCACTTTACCTTAAACATGTCCATCCACATAAACGTCATGCATTCGTACATTTTCAGTTCACAACAAAAAAACTAAATGAGTCCTATTTCGTCTTGAATACTTATACGGGCACGATTTGCTATACAAAGTTGAAAAATAATTATAAGGCCATTGGATGCCATGTCAAACTATGCTCTTTAAGTTTAATTCATGGGGGCGTTAACCTTATTCGATTATGCTCAAAGTAGTTAATGCCTTTGCTGAACACATTTTTGTGCCTTGGAGAAAGACACGTGTGTCACATTTGTGGATGTATAACTGTTCGATAAATTGCGACTATCTAAAAAGTAACGATATGGTGATTTATTAAAATTGTTTGAATATAAAAACCAAAAAAAAGGCTAATGTCAATAAATATTAATTCTTGTTTTTCTTCACCCTTTTCTCCTTACAAATTTTTGGGATATTTACCTATATCATTTGCCAAGTTATTTTTTGCTTGCTTAATTTTTTCCAATGTAATTGGTATTTTTACATACCTATTTTATTGGTCCAGTTATTTATCGCTTATTTAATTGTTTCTACGTGATCGATATTTTTACTTCCAGTCTCTTTACGTTACCTATTCACAATGCGTTATTCACTTGGATGTAGTTTCTTTTATGCCATTTATTTCGGCATTGTCACTTACAGATATGGCATAATAATGCACACAGTTAAGTGTATTTCGTTAAACTTCATGTAAGATTATTGTCATAATTTTCGTGAAATATGTTCAACATATACACTTGATACATGCCAAAGCGATTTCAAAGATAACCTCGAGTGTAAGTTTAGTTTATTAGAGGCAAATGTGATTACGGAATCAATAAATGTCATTCATATTAGTATTTATCTGGCCTTGATTCCGGTAGCGGCAAGTAAGGTTCACAGCCTTGAGGGCTTCCTTCCGGGAAAGGCGCTTGTAAATTTGTTACCTTTCATTGGACGCGTTGACTCTATGTGATTTGTGTGTGTTGGTTGCAAAGTTGGTGATATTGAAGTTTTTAGCTCGAAGTGGAGCGGTCCTGTTTAATAAACTATTTCATCGTGTGAATTTATTTATTGTTTACACTTTTAAGGGTAATGAAAATATGGGGTCAAACTTTTCGCGCGAAGGCAATATTTACAGAGGAATTTAAAAAAATGTCATTTAATCAAATGGGTCAATGGGCTAGAAAATCGGTGCCTATTACTATTGAGAAACCAAAATTTCTGTGTAAGGGATAATATTGTTGTACATGATGGTTCCGAAAGGAACCCTACTTTTTTCACCATATTGTAAACATAATTACTGCCTGTCTATGTGTCGGAGAGTTCTTGTTTCGTAACTGAGAAAATTATCTAGTGCAACGAAGATCGGGGTAAGCCTAAAGCTAGTTATTAGAATTGGAGGATTATAAAATATTAAACGCTCATTCTTCATGACGATATAAATACTTTGTACAAATCTCAGGTTATTTGATCGAAATCGTTTTGCGAAAAATTTTAGGTTAAGTAAGTGAAATAGAATGTTAAAATGGTGTAAAAAAATCACGGGTATTTGACATAACAGGTAAACTTTATTACAAGATGATTTTTATTTTACATTTTTACGGTTATACATTTCAATATATATTAAAAGTTTGTTATTTTAATTGTGCGAATGGAAATAATCTTTTCGCCATAAAATGTTTATTCACTAATCATTTTCATCGCTTTACATTGAAAGGGGACAAGACGTATATGTTATTTTAAAATTTGCTTTTTTTTATAAATCAATTAAAATATTTACTTATTAGAATTCTAAAACTATTAATATTTTTTATGTTATGTGGGGCGTTTTTGAACATTGCCTAAAATTTATATATTCTTTTTGCAGAAATTGATAAACACAATAATTTGAAATTTGGTGTAACAACAAAGTACATAAGTCCATATATATCTTACTTTACCACGAAGAATATACGTAAGAAGCTGACTTTTTTATTACCAAGGAATTGTCAATATTTTAACGAAAATCGATTAATTTAAAATTACAGGAAAATCACGTCTAGTATTATTAATATTATTTAAAAAAACAATATTTGTATTAAATATAACTACCATTGTTTTTATTTAGTTTTTTTCCAGTTGATGCTACATATATTACGTTCATTTTTCACCTCTCACCTTTATTTATAAAAATACTTCCTTCTGTACATTTCTTCGTAATATATAAATCGAAAGATAGGCATATAAGGTTTCATTGAAACAGTGAAACATTTATCTAAGATTTTATCTTCGCACTCGAGGGAAACTGACGCAAAACATAACTATACTAAATGTTCTGTCGTAAATATCCTTTCATGTCTCTGGCGCTATCATGGTTGTACCTTTTCCCTCCTTAGAGTCCATTACGCATATTGTGTTCTCTAGTTTTATGTGGGCATTTTTGATGAAATGGAAAGGATGATTTCTAATTATAGGGAAGATCCGTGTTAATATTTTCATTGTAAATACCTTTTAAAACGTTAGACATGAATTCATATTTTCATTCGTGCGCTCTTGACAGTGTAGTCGTGGTCATATTTCAACCGACCTTTCAGTAGCCACGCTTGGGGTGCGTCTTCATCTATCTCTAATTTTGGCATTTTGTGAAACAGAAATTAGTAAGAGAGTGCATCATGGATTATATAAGATCAGTTTCTTGTGTTGGATAGCGTCTCCATACCTTCATTCTTTCCCTATACTACCGGACGTTCCATTGAGTTTTCCTTGCGAGTGATGTGTTCAAAGAATTTATGTATATACATTTTCACAATTGAGGGTACCCTTTGTTTCATTTTGATTTCTTTGAAAATTTGTATATTGCTGCCATAAGCAGCCCAAGGGGTTCTTATTTATTTATTAGATGCCTCCAATACCACATTTCTAGTACATTGATCTTTCCACGTTCCTGTAGTCTCAATATCCATATCTCAATATATCTATCTCCGTATAGAAAGATTGTAAAGACTATCACATATATTAGTATGTATGTATAATTGTAAAGGTCGTGGTAAACCAATATTCATATTCTATTAGAAATTAGGTTAAAATTAGGTTTCACATATGTAACTACCTAACTATCGAAGAGTATAGAGAGACAACTGTCGCTACCGCGAAATGTTCAAACCAGTCAACTTCACACGGAGCGTGTCACCACTTCAATGTGTCGCCACAACTTCCTAATATAAAAATTAGTATCATATATATTTTGAAATCCATATTTTGAAGTCCAGCCCCAATTTTTAGACTACCGTACCCGAATGCCAAATATTTATATATCTGTCTGTCTATCCATATTCACACCATCATAACTCTTGCAATTTACGCTCGATTGTGATAACATTTTACAAAAAGACGTAGGATGCCATTTACTAAAATTTTTAAAATTAGGTTTTTAAAAAAATTACTAATTTTTTCCCTTTAAGATCTTTTAAAATTTTGTACGTCAAACTTGGAAATGAAAAATATTTTTTGCGAATACCATCGAGAGGGGTGTCGTCCAGAAATACGTTCAAAACTTAAATATTAAAATATTAAAATTATTTTCTCGTGTTGTTTCCTTTGTAAGATGTACGTCTCCAAAACGTCAGAAAGTGGGTCCCTTCCCATGTAACTTTTTAACTGAGCGTTTTTAAAATCGGAACACATCATGATAGCGGTTTTTAGTAAACAATACAAATAAAAGGTATTTTCCTCAAATCGCGCCAAAAGAGATACAGGCAGTTAAATGGAATATATTTCACTGGTGTGATTCGGCCTAATATTCTAAATAATTAAAAGGGAGAAAAATTAAATATATTCACATTTTCGTCTAATAAACATTTTTTCATGTTTAAGAATAACATTAAATAAAAAACCTCACAACCACAATGTGTCATTTGATCTTAGATTTAAAAATAATGAGGGTATTGGATATAAAAATATTGAGGGTGCCTAAAAATATTCATGAACACGTTTAGGATACCAGAATCCGTTTACGAAATATTACGCTTTAAAATACGCGTCTGCGTTAGAGTTACGAGTCCCAACTCCCTGCCTATTTTATAATATTTCAAAAAACATAATATTTTCCATCACAAATTTCTAAATAACTATTCTATAATATTTCAAAAGTATTCACAAGAGTAGAATGTAGTAGGAAATTAAAAAGAAAATTATCATAGCTGATTAGGCTCTACTGGTTTGAGAGTAATACTTGCAAAAACAACTTGATTTAAAAATGCGTATTTATTAATTCGTTGACTTTAAAAACTTAGAAAGAGTCTTTTACCTGGGTGTGGAATTATAGAAAAATATGTTTTTTTCTAAAAAAATCAGTTTGCCGAAATAAATTCAAACTATGCCTATCAATTTCATAAACAAATTGAGATTATTACAATCACATCTTCTACTGGACTGTGATAAATAATTATTTATGTTTTAATTTGTAAATTACACATGATATTATAAACCCTTAATTAGGAATCGAGTACATTTTCTTAGAACCCCCTAAGTATTTTAATAAAAAATACTACACACCCTTAAATGCACGAAACTCTTGTAGTTCTGTTTATTAACATATTAATATATAGTAAGTTACGAGCTTTTATTGACGCATATTAGCGTCATCTATATTTTGTGTTAAAATAACCAACTAAGCAATATACATTGTCTATGGCTCACTCACACTACTCACTCTGCTCGGTGACATTTCTTGTGCTGTATGTATTTGTAGGTAAATTTTATTAAATCCGTGTTAATCCACCGAAGTGCCCAGCTTTTTACTTTCTATCCATCATGTTATGGGCCCAGGAGTACTTATATAACTTATCTCCTACCTATTGAGAACTTATCTCGAGCACAAAGAACTCTGAGATTTTATAGAAGATGAGGCACCTGTAGATTCAAAGAATAATGTGGAAGCGAAATCAAAAATAATTCTACTTGTCAATTCGACAAACTACATCCACATTCAAAAAACCAAGTCTGCCAAGGAAGTGTGTAAAAACTTGGCGTACGCTTTCGACGATTCGGGGTTGTCACTCCACGTGTGAGATTTTTTCTTGACTTATATACATCTAATCTTGTTGTATGTCAAAACGTAGAGGAATACGTGAGCAAAATAATAGCAATGGCTCACAAATAGAAAAAAATAATTGTGAATGAATGGCATAGTACTACTCAACGGTCAACCAGGCTGGTATAAATCCATGAAACATGCCATCCAAAGTTCCAGCATTAAGATTAATGTAGATTCGGCGAAGGCAAAAGTCGTACAAAATGTTAAATTAAGTGAAGGTGATGCAACAGCTTTTTATGCTAACCATAAGAAAAAAGGCCACAAGAAATAACTAACTAAAGGTCCTCCTGGATTCAATTGTATTAAATATAGACATATACGAGTAAATACAGAGTGTAAGTCTAAACCAAAGAAGAAATCATATCATGAAAGTCCAAGTTATGCCTCTGCTCTCATAGCTTCTACTAGTAAATGTGATGCCTAGAACGTAGACTACGACACTTCAACGTACATGACTAAATATCGTAATCTATTAAAAAAAAAGAAAATACGACTTTAAAAAAAAAATGAAGGTAGCAAATAACGACTCTTTAGCAGTAAAAAGATCCAGTCAAGTTAGTCTAGCCGCGAGTGACAAAGGTCAAAAAAAATATTGCTGTGAAGTGTATTGTATGTTCCTAAACTTACAATACACTTCACAGCAATATTTAACTAACCAAAAGTAGTAAAAGGAAGTTTAATAATAAAGGCTGTGAAATACTAAATAAAAACAATTAGATAGTCGGCACGGTAAGCTACAGGCGGAATATGTACAGGCGGAACTTATACCCTGATAATGAATATATATCTGATGTTGATAAGCAAGATATTTATTTATGGCACCAAAGGAGAAGACACATGAATTTTTAAGAGCTCGAGAGAATTGAGGATAAAGCTATCGTTAATTCAAAAAAATACTCCAAAATTATTAGTTTGTCCTTAATGCGCATAATATAATGAAAATGTACAAATTAACTTCTGTGACATATCTGGCGGGCGGGACACACACTTACATATATATATATATATATATATATATATATATATATATATATATATATATATATATATATATATATATATATATTATGTATATAAATAACAAAGTTTTCAAGGGATCCTTCTCCTTTGTGCTATCTAAGATGCGGTGATTTTCGTGAATCGCTTATTCTCATATATTAATCGCGAATCGTGAATTGATTTTCGTGAATCGCGTCGTACGTACGAACTGGCTGAAAAATTGGACAAAATGCCGTTTGTCCAATTTTTACTTGCGGTTCATTATTTTTAATACGGAAGATTAACCTTTATTAGAGGCTTAAGCTGCAATGAAGGTAGCAAGTTTGACGATTTCTGTAGCTGTATTTATTTATTCAGCACCGAGACGTCATATTGTTGAGTTAACATTTTTATTGAAATATTGCGTCTTGGAACTAGTGCATTGAAACTGCGTATTTTGCGTATTGAAATTGCGTATTGGAATTAATATCTTTGTAAGCAGTTCGTTTTTATATAATTCTTCATATATTGTAGTGAAGTAGTTTAAAAAATCTGGGTCAAGTTGAAATATATGATGATAATCCTCCTGTTTTCATGCTGCTTAATTTTTTTATATATTGTCCTTGCTATCTGTACAGTTGTCATGCTTCTTATTTGTTGAAGGTAAATGATCCAATGTCATTTTAGCAGTTTTTTTGCCAATGAATATTAATATCGAATTAAGAAAACTGTTAACGATTTTTTTACCCCTGATTTCCTAAGGTTCCGCTTTTAACCTATACAACACGAACTTATATGTGAAGATAATTTTTATACAGGGATTTAATTTTGTCACTTCTGTGGAATAGTTAGGAGCCTAAAATAATCTAGTGAGTTTGAAACAAATTTATAATCTATAAATAAACTTTAACATGCACATAAGCATTGTACAAACATAAATAAAAGACGATGATATAATTTCGTTACTCATACCATAAGTTTCAAACAACGGTGTTGAAATAATTCAACCAACCAAAAATGTGACATCATGTATTACACGATTGATAGGAACAACTTTCTCGTTGAATCTGCCGAATTAGGAGCTTATTGTGATTGATTGATTGAGTAGTTCCCGCGCTGTCGCGTAATCGGCGCGTGACTGTTTTGTAGATGAAAGTCGAGTTCATTGATTTTTTCAGAGACTAGAAATATTTTCGGCTTTGAAAAAAAAAATGTTTTTATGTAGTGACACATTACTATATTAGTTTTAAGATGGAAAGATACATTTGAAGTATATATTTATAGAAAAACGACATTTTAAGCTAAAACTGTGAATTTTATTTACATCCTTAGAATAATTTATCAGATTTCGTAGTCCACCTATTCCATTGCATAATAAATCTCATATTCCGAATTGTTTTCTTGAAATTTTAAACGCTACACAGAAAATATGTAGATTAAGAATGAATAATAAATTACTTACCAATTTGTTTCAGTTTCCAATGTTTCAACTTCAGAGTTTGGAAATAATAAAACGTTGTGGTATTAATATTTTTTCAAGAAATTTGCACACAAAAAATTTTCCATCAGCGTACTAAATTAAACACATAAGTGGAACAACAAATTGATTTTTAACATAAAATTAAACAAACTAATTTATTTTGAAATTAAATATTCGAAATAGATTGTACTGAAATGAAATATGTTTATACAGTGTATTTTTTAAGCAATGTAATAAAAATCAGAATTATTTTAGCAGAGGCAATCTTAATTGTAATGTTTAGAAAAATAATTTTAAAATCCTTACGACTTGCTTTTTATACAAAATAAAATAAAAAAATGCGATTACTTTATTGGTCCCTCTTTAATTTCCATATACAAGAGGACGTCAAAAATTTCGCAAAATAGGATGGAAAGAGGGTGAAAATAAACGTAGTTCTTTTCAATATCCTCCCTTAATCTTAATATTCAATGTTTCTTTAAGCTTTTCTAGTAGACCAACGTACCACTTTCACTTAGAGTATCATCCTTATCTTTGAAGACAATATGCAAAATACCCTTTGTGTTTGAAAAAAGCTGTTGCCATGATTTTTCACACAGATCGCAAAATCTTGAACTTCTTAGAGGGCGGGGTATCCTTTTTATGTCATTGCATAGGCTCCTGCTTAGATTCAGGCTCATAATAATGAATTCAAGTTTCGTCACCAGTAACAATTCGATTCTAAGTTTCATCTATATACTCTCTATAGATCTAAAAAGTCGCGTAAACATTCGATTCACTGTTGCTTTTGCTGCGGCGTGAGCATTTTTGACAGTCACCTTGCGTTAACTTCTAACATGTCACGAAGTATATTCAAAACGGTTGTAGAAAATCGTCCATTCATTTTTTTCCAACTACTTCTTCTTTATTTAGGTATCTTTTACTACAAGTTCGTCATCTTGTCCTATAATATCCGAGGAGGTGCCCTCGATTGACCGCCCTGAGCGTGCGTCGTCTCCATCAAATCTCTATCTTAAGTTTGAAACGGTAAGGTTGAATTGTCCCAGCATAGATTTGATACATTTGTGGTAATTACTTTATAACAGGATATATTTCAAAACAAAAATTTAAGCATAAATCATTTAAACAATTTCATGAAATGTCTTCTTGTTTGATAAAATTTACAAAGAGAAATCTTCATAATGAATCACACAGATTAAAACTCACTGGTGACTGATTGATTAATTCGAATGCCGTAGGGTAATCCACTTCCTGGTAATTGTATAAATGAAAGAAGAGTTTTTTTGGTTTTATCTGTCGTCAGTTAGAAGGAGATCTTTGTAAAAGCAGAATAATTGTTCGAAAAAACGTTGTTTTATAAAATATTTAAAAGAAACAAAATTTCTCTTTTTACTCATCGCAGAATGCCGTTCAAAGAAATCTATTCCCCTTCTGCTACTATAAAGCAATTACGTTCTTTAAAATACTAAATATTTTTAGAGTTATGTGGTAGAATGATGGATACGAAAACCTTACCTATATTTAATTTCATATTTTTATTTTACAAAATTCTTACATCCGTCCGTCTCGTGAGCAAATTTCATATATCCGTCCGTCTGTCTGGCGGTCACAGTTTTCACAGTTTTAGACTTACGAGCAAACGTTTTTGGAAGTGGATACTTCAAAGAAATATCTTGATCAAGATAACAAATGAGATAAATATATTTTTATTATAATTTACCAAACACAGTATACCTTACCAACTTTCCCGTACCTTACGGGAAAGTTGGTAAAGTATACTGTGTTTGGTATTGGGCGGAATATAATTAAAAAGATCTTTCAATATGAATTTTTTTTTCGTTCACCAATTTTTACTTTTAGAGCTCTATTTGATCGTTTTCCGTCCTCCAATTTTTCAATCATCGATTTTGAAAATGTTAAAGGATTCTGAATCCATTTGATTAAACTGAAACTATTTCGGGTAACTCTAATACACAAATTTAAGTGATGCATTTAGAACTGTACTTTTACCCGTTGTGATACACGTTTTTTGTATTTTCTGAAGTGCTTCCCATACATTTAACTTGGATAAAATTGAATAAAATGTTGAATAAACATAGACACCTTGCTCTCCGTTTTTAGATACAAAGTTTCAAATCCGACGAGCCTGAATGGGACTCGTTGCAAAGGCATCGGTCCGCTGCATGGTAAACAGAACTAATGAAGTAAGCTTTCAAAAACGGTTTCACACGTTAATTAAGCATTCGGGCATCGTCCCTCACCATTAAGGCTGTCGGGGAATCGGAGTAATTGGCACAACGACGAGGATGTCGTGTGAATAACAAATGCTTCATTGGCGAAACAATTGTTGGCATTCTAAACAAGAGTTAAAGTCGCCAATTATACACATATCTAGACGAGTGCACTTGTGCTTTGGGGTTTGTGTTTATGGCGGTGGTACGCTCGGGTTTAATTTATTTACCTAAAATATGTGGGGCAAGGGTTGCTTAGGGTCTAATTATTTTTTTTATTTTAATTTCAAGGTTGAGGTGTATAATACATAGATAGAAATATCCATATAGTTCCCCAAAGTTTATCTATATTTTAGAATTATTTTATTCACTTCGTGACTTTTGAAAATATTTAGAAGTAAAACACGATCAACAGAATATTTTATGACAATAAATATTGTGTAATTGATGAAGCAGATGTAAATTATATATTACAAATATTTATGTATGTTATTTTTGACGCATTTTTACTCATGTAAATTTATATTATTTTAACGAAAATGATATCTCCTTTCTATTCTGTGTTGTTTACCTGTACTTATCTTGTGATCTTGATCCTCAGGGTACTATTACATACATGTAAATTCGTTGTAGACGACAATTAATAAAACACTTACGTAGGAAACCTTTCATTAATGAATTTTAATGAAATATTTTAATTTATGTCGTTATATAAAATCTTGACAAAATATATACTTATCATTTTGTCATTTGTGAGTTTCGGCAATTATAGTGTGTTTGTGTTTTGTCACTTTCACTGTTGAGTAGACAATATAGGTTGTATTGTTTACAAATTGCCCACCTGAAGATGTTGTCATACAACCATCAATCAGCAAGAATTTAAATAAAGTAGAAATAGTACTACAATATGTAGTTTCATTTAGGTGCGAATTAAAATTAAGTTATTTTGAAAAATGTTAAAAGTTTTAAACTTTTAAACCTACAATTATGATATTTTTTGCAAAGAACGTGTTTGAAACTGAAAATATCTGAGCTAAAAATCGACTTTTTGTCACGTGTTCCGATTGACGGACAATTTGTTTTACGGTGTTTTGCCGCGTGTAATTTTAAAACATAATATTACGATATTATTTATTCCAATAAGTAAATTGGCGTATTTAGACTCAATTTATTGCAGATCAACATTGTTAATTATTATTCTTATTCATGACAGGACATGCATGAATAATATATTATATTTATAAATGTTAAGGGAGAATTGAAGGGATAGGTTTCAAATACTCAGAGTATGATATTATTTAGTTCAATTGAATTCACACAATGAGGCGTTTTATTTTAAAAGCATCTAGCTATTACATTTGATTAACTGGCGATCTGTAGGGCAGATATAAAATACACTATCAAATTTAATCATTTCTACTTACTAAAGAGTGAAAAATAAAAAAGAGACATTAAAATTATCTACAAGGTACAACTTCAATATAATTATTAATATTTGATCAAACTACACCATAAAATCATAAGTATAAAGTAACTTAAATTTTGCCACATTAATGGCTATAATTGAAACATTAAGGTGAACTGTACAAAATAAAGTTGCGGTATCATAAATTAGTAATAGCTTGAAATTTCAATGTAGTGGTGACGTTTGTTTTGAATGTAAAATTTAAAATTATTAACGATAAATATAATATTAAATTTAAAATTAACCTGAAATTGTTACGAAATTTTGGAAATCAATTTCTTCTAAAAGCGTAATGCACTAAACGACGAGTAATGAAATCCATATATGTATTGTTTATAAGAGAAATAAATAGCTCTGTGCATATATTTATAGATTTGTGCATTATTTGGCTATGAAATGTTGAAGATATATTTTTGAAATGAATTGCTTTTTAGGTAAGTACTATAACTTTAAAATCGAAGACGGACCTATGTTTTTTAAAATGGTACTGTCACTGAATAGTTTTAATAAAAAGTTAAGAAGACAAAAAATATTTTTTAACTTTTCTAAATGACCATAAATTCAATGTTCTTTTATAACACCGTCTATACATGACGATGTTCTCCAAGCTGCGTCTCCTACAGGCCGTCTACCTAGACGCTGGTAATATATCGAGTGCTACCTGGTGATTGGGCCACATGGACTTAACATAAAATAAATGGAGATCTATGGAACCTGTTCAAACTATTTATTTTTTATTTATAGAGGAACGCTCGTTAAAAACGACGCAACCTCTAACACGTTCTCTGTTCTCTATCCTCTCATTCACTCGATTCTCTTTTCTCACTTTTGACGTGAAACGTCCTTCATTTCGTTAAGAGGGGGGTCATTTGCAAAAACCAAATGTAACTAAATATGTTATGCAAGATCGTTTATAAGTTTAGAAGGATAGCACCTACTGGTATTATTTTTGACCATAATTTAGAGGTTAGAAGCCATTACTCGATATTGTATATGTTGCTGGCGTAAACGGCGCTATAGTCGTGTGCACCACGACTCATTCAGAAATAAATATACAATCGCGCGCGGTGTTTAATTATTGATTACTCAACAGTACATTGAGATTCGAGCGGGGGTAGTCGCGTTTGGCAGAACTCACGACGTTATAATAGGTGTGATATTTAAAACTCATACCTGTGACCGTTGGAAGTCGTAGAATAAAAAAAGTTTACACAAAAACAAAACATTTAACATTGCTTTATTATGGAGCCAACGTGTGCAGTTCTTAATATACAAAATTGGCATGCAAGAGCTCGGGTAGCAAGAGAGAGAGAGATTCCAACTCTCGACCACTCGCTTTGACCTCGGCGGAATATATTCGTCTGTACAGGAACGTGTTACTATATTACACACTCCACAGTCTTACTATATTACACACTCCACAGTCTTACTATATTCCACACTCTAGTACGCTTAAAACGTTTCACGTACTCCACTGCGGCTGCGTCTCTGATACAGCCTACCCGTATTTTTACTATATAATTAGGCGCCGTCTTTCACGTTGTGTAACGCAAAAGACGGCGCTTACACACAAAACGCATAAACCTGGACGCTAGAAGACGCGTGTTAGGATATGTGCAATTAACTCTTTATGTTTGAACTCCAAGGATACCGTGAAGCTCTACGTGATGCAAGACATGACGCTTTTTGCACGAGACTCGCACTCACATCGGTTGTGGTGGTCGGGGGTATATCGGCGGGAACACTCGTGTAGCATGAATAACCTGGGCTGTATGCACTGTTTAAGTAATATTCCCCGATTTCTGTTATATTTGTTTTCTCTGCTTTAGGCCCATAAATTATATTAAAATTATATGTAATCTTTATCACAAGACGGGCTTTCCAATAAAAATTGTGAGCCCACATGGGACGCCTGGCAGATGTGAAACATCAACATTTTTTTTACATTGAAATATTTTTATATGAACGAATTGAGAACAATATTAATAATCAAATATTAATTTAAATTTATTATTTTATATTTAAGAAATAATTTATCACAGAATATTTTCGACCAATGTATTGAAAATATATTTTTAATTTTATAATGCTTATAGTCGATAAGATGCAAAGCTGGCCGAATTAAATCAAAAAGAGCCGACAAGATGCAAGTTGGCTCAATGGCACAGAACAATGTGCCATCAAAAAGTTTTAATTCCATCCAAACACGACATTAGATGTTTCACATAAGAAAAGAAGAATTTGTTAAAAAGCTTATTGTGATTTTGTTAGAAAGACTCAACCCATACGATTCCAGAGGTAAGCACAAACAAACAATTGAATAAACACATTTTTCTACTTTATAACTTAAAATAGATCTGTTCTTATCTTTATCCTTTGTCTTCTTATGTTGTCCCTAGGACTGAAAATGTGTAGTATATTCTGATTTAATAAAGCAAAGAAACCTTTGCGCTTGTAATGTTAAAGGTATAGTATCAAAGATAATATTAAAGATAATATTAAAGGTATATTATTAAAGATAATGTTAAATGTACAGTATTAAAGAGAAGAATAGCAAATATTTCCAAAGTTTTGCTCAGTAAACGTCGTTAATTATTGGCAATTATGAAAAGAAATTAAACTAAAGTACTAAAAAAGTATTTTGCCCTATTCTCGTCATGCGCTTAGCAAATAGGTTCTCCTTTTTTATTTTTCGGCTTATTTCGAAATATTTAAATTTGAATGAAAATGGGATAAGTATAAATTTAGCAAAAAACCTCAGTCTCACAAATGCGATAATACCTATAAGTATCCATAATGGTTCCTGTAACTACCCTGCATTAACAATGCGCTGAGCTTGTCTCTATCGGGTGGATACCAACACTTAGTGACTTAAAACACAAACGTCCGCGGCAGCGTGTATCCGGTACATTTGTTTCTTAGACAGTGAAACATTTTACTATGAACCAGAGGAAAGAGTGATTGTGACAAATCACACGCAGTTAGTGTAAGACATTTATTATCCGTGTTTCGTTTTGTTACCTGAAAACTGCTTAAAGTTGCAGCTAAAATTATTTCGACAAAGTCCTGATGAGGGATTGCTTTTCTTTTCCTTTTGGAAACTTGCATAAAATAATAAATAGGTTTTTCACAAGATATTTTCATTAAAATATAGTTAGTATTTTGAAATGTAGCTTATTCACGGCGCAGTGCATATTAATTATACAACTACCTTTTAGCTTCGCTCATGCATATTTTCATTTTTGCTGTGTTCCTTTTTCCTTTCCTATAGTAAGGTAAATCAAAATAATTTTTAACTCAGTTTAAATATTACCCGCAACTCAAAAATAACCTTGGACGAGTTAAAATTGTTTTAAACCTTAGCTTGAATTTTAAAGGGAATCGCTTTGATACACTTTATGTACAAAATATTTAAGCTCGCCCGTTGAACTTAATGCCTGAGCGCTAAGCATTGAATTTGAAATTGCATAGGGAAAATTTGAAGAAAACAGCTCTCCATTATAATCTGCATCTAATGCACTATTTCAGTAAAATTTTGAAACCAAATCGCTCCTATCGTGTTGGAAAAATTTTTGGATAGAGAATTTGAGTGTTTCTGAAAATGTTGTTGAACGATTGTTTTTAAATCAGCTTGCATTTGCTAATTTTAATTAATTACATCTTGATGACACAATACCCACCCCTCTAAAGAGGGGAGGGGGGGGGGGGTTGTATAAAAATATTTGGCATTAAAATATTTACTTAATTTTTCCAAATTATTTATGTTTCATACTCAAGGCTAAATGAGACACTGTATCGGACCGATCAAGTGACTCATCAAAATGTTTGGATATGTCAGCTTTGTTCAGCGAATTGTCATTAGTAGTTTTTAGTAGAAAACAAATGGTTAACGAACAATCACAACTGCAAAGTGAGTTTTCCCAATAGGTGAAAAAGGATTCCAGAATTGAGGTATTGTCATACTCTAATTGAGGCCACTAATTTCATCCATAGTCAGTGCAAGTGTAAACTTTAGGAATTCTAACATAATATCATATTTATCGTTTGTGTAGTTTATGGGAGTGTTTTAGGTATGAATGATATAAAAAAAAAGGTATTGCGACTTATCTCCTCCAAAATTCGTGCAACCTCTAACCAAGACTTGTAATATACGTAAGTGAAACAGACACTAATCGTCTCACGGTCATAAACATCCCGAAAAAGCGGTTAGGACCATAATATTGTCATATTTACTAGAAAGTATATACTTAAATTTATTGGAAACTTCTATCTGTTTATCAATATTTTCATGCCATTTACAGCCTAGGTAGTGAAGTTTGACAATTAGTATGCTAACATAACAATTTGCGATTCATTTGTTATCGTTCTCGCTTTTAACTAATTCTCTTCAACTTTTAAACCTTTTTTTTAAGGGTTTTTAAATTTTATTTAAGAATATCTTACAGAGTGCTTTACGCTTTCTTTTGAAGTTAAATTTAAACGTAGTGATATGTAGACATTAATGTTTATTTTAACTTAGTGAATAAGTCACTAAGTTTGGACACTTGTTAGATTCGTAATTATTGAACTATTATACGAGTTGCACTATCGAAAGACTGTTAAATTAAAGTTATTTTAAAGAAATTAAATTTAAAATTTTTAATAAGAAATACTAAATTCAGTAAAACGATCTTTCACTTGATTTTGAAATATGAATATCTATAAATCTAAAACGAAAATATATTTACAAAGTATTTTGAAAAAGTAAAAATGTATTTTAGATATATAAATTACTAATATCCGTAGGGCGCGGTATGTGCAATATATTTGGAAAAATTATACAGTGAGATGAAATTTGCTAACAGCGCAAAATTTTTCTTTGTATTATGAGGGTATTTGATAACATGTCGCAATTTACAGATTTAAGTAATTTATTGCAAAACTTTCACATTATCATAACCGTCGACATAATTTTAAAATATGAATATTTTAAATCTGAAATAAATGTATATTTAATACAGATTTTCAATACGCTTTACTTACTAAAACTAGTAATAACCACGTAACGTGCAAAATGTGCAATATATTAACAGAAAATATGTAATGGAATTGACGTTTCAGATACATTTTTACGGTACTAGAAAGTTGTTTGATAAGATCTTGCAATGTGGAAATCTAAGATATTTACTCTAAGAGTTTTACATAAGCTAAACATTCGACTTGCTTCTGAAATATGAATATTTGTAAGTAGGTAGAAAAGTCTAGTAATAAGGATTTTCAATATTCATTTACAATGATTAAT
This sequence comes from Druceiella hillmani, assembly GCA_039881145.1. NCBI lineage: Eukaryota > Metazoa > Arthropoda > Insecta > Lepidoptera > Hepialidae > Druceiella > Druceiella hillmani. The sequence goes on along the minus strand of JAYKKI010000098.1, from coordinate 8,092,587 downwards.
GTAAAAACTTCATGGGGTACATACCGATAAATACATTGAGAGATAATATGTGAAGAGATTAACGTTGCTCACACACAAAATCTGTTAGGGTATTACGAGGCGTTTGAAGAGATCTTAGAATGTACAGATATAAGTTATTTACTGTAAAGTTTTGTATAAAATATGTTTAGACTTCGTTTTGAAAAATGAATATCTGTAAATCTAATATATATATTTATTACAGATTTTGAACATTACTTAGCTATAATCACTAGCGAACCTTCGTAGGGTGCAAAATATGCAATATATTAATATAAAATCTGGGATGTGGTTAACTTTACTCACAGAAAAGAATTCTCACGTTAGGAGATTTCATTAGCAAGATCGTGCAAAATACATATCTAAGTCAGTTACTGCGAAAATTTTAAATTATTTACTTGTTTGTTTTTCTGTTTAGTTCATTAAGAATCATTGTAAAACTATGAATACATATAAATAAAACGTGCTATACCGACAATTGAATAACATAATACCAAAATCTGCGTTAGTCGTACCCTTACACACGATTATTGTAAATATGGTAAGAGGTGAGTGTCGCTTGTCTGACTTTTCATTTTTAGAGTTTTTCAAAAGAGAAAATGGAACCCTTTAAAGATTCCTGACGTTTTTCTGTCTGTTTATCACAGTAGGTTTTCTCAAAAATCGTTTTATGTAGAAAGTTGAAATTTTGCATATTAACTTGCGTATATCTGAAATCATTATACCGAAAACGAATAAAGTACTAGAAAACGAAACGGGAAAAACTATGTCAAGTGTAATGTCTTGTTCGAATGGACGAGTGACTAGTGACTAAAAAACTTTAAAATATTTTATATATAGCTTCAGTATTTTTATAACATTTAGAGATATATTCATAAATTTGGAAAAGAAATATTTTCCCCTCTTATTTAAAAATCAACTATGAAAATAATAGCATAAAATTATGAAAATAATAGTTTTTACAAACCTTCGAAATGATTCCAGGAAAACGATGATTCTACATTTAATAATTTTTAAATTAACTATGATAATGTTTATACACCCCTACTAAATTATGTTAGGTGTTATTAAATATTTATTGCGCTAGGAAGTCCATTTTAAAGATGACTTATCATAAATAAAGTAATTTCACTTCAGATGAGGTACGAGACCTCCGATGCTCGCACTTGGTTGGTTATTGACATCACGCCCTTTATTTTACGATCATTCTGTTTCGAACCATATTATAATTGTTAATTAATTCGATAAGTTGCGATATATAAGCATTGCGACTTGTGAGGAGTGTTGATCATAACTTCAGCCAGTCACCAATAGTTAACCTGTCACACTAGTAAGTTTGACACCTGAAGAAAATTTTCAAATTAAATTGGAAATAATAAGCTTTTCTAAAATTTTCCACAATTAGAAGTTTATTGCCAGTATTAAGTAGCTTTTAAAGAACATTTAATCACAATTAAGTCATATTATTATTCATTCATTTTGTTTGTGACGGTCAAGTGACATTCTTTATATTTTAATTACTAAATTTTATTTGTAATTAAAATTAAGTTATTATTGAAGAAAATACTCGAAACATATACATTAAAAAATTGTTGCTTATTACTTGCTCGTTTTCTTTAGCAGTATAAATTCCTCTAAAAAATATTTTTTTCCAAATATACTAAAAATAACATTTTTGATGGTTTTTTGAAGTTACGAAATAAATTAGGAAAGATTTCGCCTGAAAATGTCTCTTAAACGGTTTATTACCTACAAGATGTAATTTGGACCTTTCAACTTAAATAATTCGATATCCTCTTTTGTTATATTTTATAATTAATATGTATTATGATATGTAGTCATCCCCCACTTTTCTCAGATTTTTCCACTTATTACAAAATATATTTTATTCAGGTTTTATTATAGTTATATCGATTCATGAGCAAGTCTCATACGAATTAATTTATGAATATTTTTACTGGACTCGACGTGTGACGATGAATGTTGTTAATGTTGAAAAAAAAGTCATCGAAGAGATCTTGTATCCATAATATACATTTTACTGCTTAAAAATCATAATTTTTCAACATAACTTTCCACGTTTAATTACGCAAAACCTCTTAAGAGATCAAATTTTTAAATTATATGCACCAAACTGCCCTTGCATATCATGGTTAAACGAACAGTTTAAAAGTTGCGACGACATTATTAAGTGATCAAAATTATGAAAACGACTTAACTCGTGAAAAATCTTTATGTGCATTTAGAAGCCGGGGGCGGTCGCTAGTTCATAATAATTATCAACACAAAGGTATTGTTTTCCTTTCTATCATTCTTAAATAATGTTTTAACCAATAGCGTTGTTAAAAAAACATTCTACGAATTATTTAAAATGGGTATCTATTAAAGTTTCTCTCTCAAAACAGCATATCTAAATATATGTACCTTGTTATGGAGTAGACTTGCAGCTACCAGTGAATTTTTAAATTTCTTATGTAAACAAATTACTTTTTCTTAAGAGCAGTGCTCAAATTAAGGGAAAGAATAACTGCAAAGTATTTTATTTCGCGTGGGCGCCCCTCACTGTTTATAATTACAAAAACTCATCATGTCTGTAATTCACTCTGCTTTTTGGAATATTTAGTCAGTTGTGCGGAGTTTTTAAAGAACGTGTATTGTTGATTTAGTAAAAATTATGGCTAAACTCGAAAGAAAGTTTTTCATAACTTTCTTATAATTAATTTTAGGATTAAGGTAAATTGTTGTTTGTAGTAAAGTTTGAAAGGAAATTACAATAGTTTTTGAAATTATGTAATTCCTGAGCGACAGCGTTTTAAATAAATTATTTATTTATAATTGAGTGAAGTTCCAGTTCCTTTCAGATATATTTATATATATATATATATATATATATATATATATATATATGTATATATGTGTGTGTATGTATTTACTCAAGATATAATAATTAAGAAAGATTATTTTTAAAAACTTTTTGGGTTATTCTTTTAAAAATAAAGATAATTAAGCGCGATTAGAAATTTGGTATAAAAATATTTATACTCTCAATTAACGTATAACTGCTTTTATCTTGAAATCCGATGTCCTGTGGGACGTCATCCACGTCTTATGATATTCATTATGTTCGTACTTAATAACTTACTATTGCCTGTGAGGAAAATTTAATTTAATGTATGGTTTTCGAATATATTAATTCATAACAAGTATTTCGGACTCCCAAACCCGAGCCTGGTTTCCGTATTATCCCTTTCATAACTCGGTTACGATGTTATTATTAAAAGTGAATGGATTTTGAAACAAATTGGAAAGGAGATAAATTATACCCTGGGCGGCATATAGGTTACATTATTGTAGATCACATGAACGAAGTCGTAGATGGAAGCTCGTATTAATCAAAGTCATTACATAAATTCGAAATTATCGAAAAATAATATGCGAAATCGTAATAATGTTTGCTCATGCATCAAGGAAAAAAGAGGGAAAAAAATGTAAAAAAAATAGTAAGCAAATAAAGTTTTTACTTCTTTTAATTTTTAGGAAAAAAGAAAACTTCATTTTGGGGAAACTCATTTTGGTCAGGAAGTATTCTATAAAAAACATTATTATTATTTACGGTTTATGGTGATTCCACAATAACTACGGTTATTAATTGCGACTGATTTGGTATTGCATAAAATAACTTCTATGCATTTTTATGCGTTTCTGTTCTCATAAAAGATTGAAGAACTTAAAGATTAATATTTTTCAACGAATATATTTGACGAATCATGGTGAAAGTCAATAGATATATTTTCTTGTAGTTAAACAATCGATATCGACCAAGAATTGCGATTTGTAGTGTATTAATATAAGAATTGCGAATTGTAGCGCAATTCTTCGTTCTTTGGTTCGTACGTGCATACCCTAGGTACGTATGTACACAAACACGTACTAGGGTACGCACGTACGAACCAAAGGACGAAGATACGTGTTATTTTCCAAAGATAAATTTGGATCACAATAAACACATAGAATCACAATAAAGATAAATTTGAATCACTATAAAGATATTGTAACTTTTTTCATTCTGTATCACCATATCTATACACTCTTCTAGATTCCTTTATTTTCATATTTCGTCCTTGTGTTGTTTTCGATTGTTATGTTAAGGAATAAATTAATATTTTATTTTATTGGTTACCTTCTTTTACAAATGTATACACGTGGTCATTAATTGTGTTGTTCTTTTACAAATGTATACACGTGGCCGTCAATTGTGTTGTTCTTTTACAAATGTATACACGTGGCCGTCAATTGTGCTGTTCTTTTACAAATGTTTACACGTGGCCGTCAATTGTGTTGTTCTTTCAACTTACAAATGAGCTCCTCTCTGATAACTTGCACCATCTGTTATAGCAAAAAGGCGGGATTGATTTCTAACTAATGTCATTTTATTTATGTTGATTTAAGAATATGCAGTAAAGCAGGTATTTTTAAAATAAAATGGAACGAAATTGCAAAATCAGGTGAGACGTTATTTTACTTTTTTTTACTTTTCGGTTTAATATTGTCTACGTTTTCAAGCAATTAATTTATGTAGCTAAATAAAATGTGTGTTTTTTAAAAGGAAAACTTAAAAAATATGGTAGAGATTGACCACCGTTTACGTAAATAAACTGTCCTTTGTATCTCACAAATGATGATGCCAAATCGATATGCACATGCGAAGTGTCGGTATATAGAGCAGTGATACAAATGAAAATATGATAATTTCTACCAAAACAATCCTATTTCAAAATGAGGAGATTATTATGAAAGTTTAGTAATTACTACACGATGAAGTAAGAAACAAAAGTAACAAAATAGGAAATAAAATGCAATTACGTGAAACATTTTTGTGTAAAAAATATAATTATCTTTATAAATGAAAAATAGAAAAAATGGACCTTGACAGAATTTAAGGTTTGACTCTAGATTCTATTATTTAAAATTTTCTGAGTAAAAATTAAGAAATTATGCTGCGATGTTTATTTGCCTTTGAAAAATAACAACTGATGGCCGTAGTCACTTTGTACAGATTAAATAATTTCGAATGATGGGTTGCTTTAAGAATACTAATTTTACTCTAGAATATGTGTGCGACATTATAGCTCTGGATTGAAATCACATACGCAACGGGCAGCCGTGTAGCGAGTTCACTAATATTCAATGTATACGTTAGCCCTAACTACTCTACATTTCAGTAGAAACAGAAGAAACTTTCTTGTGCTCTCGTGTTCCGTGTGCTGTTTACTTGCAAAAGGCAGTGTGAACTATAGTTATGATTACAAAAATGTATGCCCCTAAACTGGAAAAAAATCGACTACGATATCATATAACGTTAGAACACACATTATAAATAAATTTTGTTACTTCCCATAATTTCACAAGTTTGTTTACATATGTCAAATAGGTGTTTGCGAATTTGTCTTTTGAAACTCCTTCAACGACATTCTCCATAACGGATTCAGACAAATTATTGCATTAATATGTTTCTTAATCATTATTTTCAAATAAGGTGTAGGTATAAATCGGTGAAGTGCTCTTGAAAAGCCTTTTCATTTTATTATATTTTCAATGGATTACAAAAGAGAAGATCAACCAATATATTAAGATTCATAAATATCACGTTTAATTTTGATACTCAAACTAATAATACAAATCAAAATATACTTTATGTGTGAAAATAGGTTTAGTGGTACAAGAGTTACAAAGGTTTATACGAACCATATACATAGGTACATAATATTATAGTTATAATTATAACTTTTTTTATTTATACCTTTAATTTGTTACTCATTTCTACGTGATTTAAGGGTAACTTTTATATTTATCGAGACAATATAGCGACCAGTGGGCGGTGTGGGGTGTTTTTCCATATGAACTATTTCACTTTTAATATCAGTAGGAATGCAATTATACCTAATTTATCAAAATCGCTCCAGTAGTGCGGTTTCTAAGATGGGACATATACATCTTCATATTCAGATACTACCAAGGTTATAATAGTTCCTGTACTATATCGCTGTAATAATGCGATAAATAAATTTCTTTGTTTAACTGCCATTTATATTTGATATTTGATTGCTCCGAGCAATACTTTTATCATACATTTGAATTAGGAGCATCATACACTTTTGTGTTGTTATCTTGTTATAAGCTAACTTTAATTATATTTCAAACGCTTTCGTGCCTCATAAGGAAAAAAAATACATTAACTTTTAGGTTTTAGTATTTTTAATGAACAATTAAGTGAAACCCATATAAGATTATTCAAGTGTCCGTGTATCCTTCTGTTACAGCAGTTTTTCTTAAAAACCACGCAATTTGAGATCTGGCATAATAATAGACCATAGTAATATGCACATTTTTCTACGAACATCTTAAAATATTTAATTTTATTTTAAATGTCATTTAAGAAATCGTGTCACAGAGGTGTTTGCAATGAACTAAACACTTTATGATTTTTTTAAAAATTGTGTGACATACCTTCATTGTATAAATATATTCATCAAAATGTCAAAAAATATAATTTGCTCTCCCTCATTTTTGAAATTACTAAACCAAACATCGTAAATACAAAACTGTTCATAGAATGTGACTAGACTTTTACAGCTCAGCAATTATTTGAGAAATTCACGGTATTTTTACGCTTTTAAAATATATTTACGCACTATATTAATAGGGTGGAAAGTAATATTAACCTTTATAAATAGTTTTACAGAAACACTATACCCTTAAATGTTTAAACTTGTATATGCACCTATGTATATACGGAAACCCCACGGAAAGAGTGTTACTCGTACTTAATAGATTATTTTTAAGGTGCCTCAAATCTACCAAGAGGGGATAAAAATATTCTACAATCGGATAACATTTTTAAATGGGTATTTTAAAATAAAATCGTGGTACCATTTTCTTTTTTAAACCGTACTTGCAATATCTTAAATTCCAGAATAGCGTCTATGTATCGCCCCACCCCGATGTATGAACTATGGATTTAAAAATTTCTTAATATTGAGAAATTTCTCTAAAGGCTAATATTAGATAAAAATTCGTAGTATTTAGTAATTATCTAGAGGTATAGGACATAAATTATACTGTTATGCTTATTAAAACTATATTTACACTGATTTAATTAATAATCTTAACAAATTTTTAACGGAAACCATTGAATAAACGGTAATGTCATACAAATCGACTAAATCGGTGGAGCCCTGCTAGTTTATCGTCATATTAGCATTTGAATAATCTTTTCCCACATACTCGACAACTATATTGTGAGCGGTCGATCAGTCTGCCGGTAATCGGATGCATTCGGCATTTGTTTTGTCAAGCGTCACACAATTTTAACGTGACAGAATATTAATGAAATATACTTGTTTTCAATAAACTGTTTTGGAACTGATTCCGGAAACACCTTCAATCAAACCAGTGTCGGTTTCTGGTACACATAAAATTAAATGTTAACAAATAATTGAGGCTTTTGCTTTTCTGCCGCAAAAACAAATTATTGTGGAAAACTTTTATAAATTATATTAAAATTGAAATATCTGGAAATTTTTCAAAGCTGCTATTAAAAATATACAAAATGTTTATTTTGTAGATAAAAAAAAAGCGAAATGATGTCGGTCTCTGTAAAGACCCTCCATAATGCCTTATTAATGATGTTATAAAAATAAAAATGTAAAAATTTGCATTACCTTTTAGATTCAAGTATTTTTAATGAAAAATTCAGTGAACCTTTAACAAAAACAGGACATTTCACAAAGCATAGTAAATTCGTTTCGTGATAAGTTTTCGTAATTAACAAGCGGCGAGGGCTCCAAAAAAGCTTTACGGCTATTATATTCTTTTAATTTCCACAGAGTATTTCGAAATAACTCAAACTGTTTACGCATACAGTGACAGTACATGTTTGTGAAAATTTGTTGATTACTTTGGCGTATTAGAGTAAATATGTAGATACGAACATATTAATGCATTTAGAAAGACCAAATGAAAAAGGTTAATACTTTTTTGAAATAAACTTTATGATTTGACACTTTTTATGTTCAAAATGACAAACTGTAGCTAGATTTAGATGTAATTTTTAAGATGTACCAAGAAAAGATAAAATAACAACCTTTACCATGTCAATTACGTGTTCGTCTGACCATAGGTAACAATACTTTTTTTCCGAAACCGCTCGACATGGAAAGTTGACATTTGACAAAGTAATAAAACATATTAAGCTAACATTGAAAATTCAATTTTCTTTTAATTCCGTACATATTGCGAAGTATCGTTTGAAAGAAAAAAGTATACAGTCTAAAATTTCGTTGACAAAAATTTATAATTATTAAAGTAGAAAAACTTTGGATACAGACGGAAAAGTATGCCAAAAAATAGTTTCCCACCTTTACTTACAAAATTAGCGAACATATAATTACAAAAAAAGGTTGCAGGAAGCATATAATAAATTTTTTTAAGATTATAGTTTTCCTGCAATTTTTCGCGTAGACTTTTCAAGAAGGAGCGTGGCCATAATTTTTTAGATATCCAAGATAATACTTATGTCTACATGTCCCCTCACTTATTTACATTACGTATTATAACTGAAAAATAATTAGTTATTGCGTTAGTTAGTTCATATTATCGATAACTAAAGGAACTAATTTTGCTTCATAACAAGTAACTTTGACGCTCAAGGCAAATTTGGGCGGCTTTATTTATTTTATTTCGAGTTTAAAATGAAAACTGTGAGAAAAAAACTGCGAATCGACAACGTTTCATAAAATATGAGAACAATTCCGTGAAAAAATTAATTTTAAATTAAGTATTCGGTTATATTTATCCCCTAATGTTTTTCAAAATGTTGCATTCATAATTATGTAAATAAAGTTTTTATGCATACGTGATTCCATAAAATATATTTACGCAGAGATTTTCACAACCCAAAAAGAGTATTTAACGGTATTAGTTTATGTAATTTCCGTACGACAAAATGAAGTAAATAGTGGAAAAGCCAATGATTAATTCCTTAGGTCTAGATTTAAATAATTCACTATTTTATGAGTTAGAATAGAGGGTAAAATGCTAGAATTATTATGCCAGAAAATAGTTCAAATATAGAATATTTAAAAATATTCTTTTTAAAATTTGTCTGTTTGGCAAATCTTTTGCATTTTATATATTAATGAGTTTTCTATCATTGTAAAATATAAAATTTGAAAGGTCGTTTCACAATATTTAAAAAAAGATCACATTGAAAAAGTGATTAAAAAATATAATGGCTTTGAAAATAGAGACACAGTAAATTTGTATACCAAATATATTGATCTTCCTTTCGATACTAATTATATTAGGAACCTGAAAAATATACTCCACACAATAACATCCATATCCACCATTTTTCATTTATTCAGCGCATAGGCCAAGTTCATCACCATTTATAAATAACATTTCAATTATCCTTTAAAAAGCGATACCAAATAGTAAGCTAAAAATTTGGTAACGTTGGTTTTCTCTGACAGAGTAGAAACCAATTTTAAAGTGGAAAAAAGGTATAATATTTCCTACTCCAATACATCACTATTGTTGCTTTATGGCTTAATTTCCTTAGACACGTTCCGTGTAATGAGCGGGACAGTAGAGGAGGTGGTATACATTTAAAACAATAAAGATTTCTGAAAGTTTATAAAATAATTAAAAGGGAGGAAAGCTATAATAATGACTTTTAAGCCCATAATTTTATAGGCACGCTTGGTATACACGGTTATATATATCCCCTCCTAGTTAATCGAATTAGGTATTACTAAGTATTCATTACGCAAAGAAGACCATATTGGTGACGTTAAAGTGTTAGTTCATATGAGGTACCGGACCCTCGATGTGCGAGCCAGAATCACACTATGTCGATTGCATTTTTTATTTGAGTAAAATTATATGATACAATACTTTCGTTATTTTCGTTTAACTCTTTTAAACTTCTTCAAGAGAGAAGTTTAAAAGAGTTTTCGAAAACCTAATGCCAAGCTAGACCTAATGTATCTTGTGAATTTAAATAATATTCTATGTTAATTTTCCATAAATTATTCGTTAAGGCGAGTAATTTTACACAAAAGTCTCGTATGATTGAATCAATATACAATTGTCAATTATCGATGTGAATTATATTTAATATGATAAAATGATATATTTAGTTTACTGATTTAATTATTCATTTGGCTTCTTATTGTGAGAAGAGCCAATATTGACAACTACACTTAGTTGAACACTTACCACAAGTTATTAGTTTGTTTGTCAGTTTATTAAAAGGAATCCATTTTAGAAACCTGGTTGAAATTATTTGCCTTTATGTAGACGAAAATAAGCGTTAAAGAAATTAATGAAAATACAAGAAAATGGGTATAGTTTTGACGAATTAGGTTTTTATCCGATATTTTCTGACAAGAAAAATAATCTGTCAAAATCCTTTTATTGCAGTATGGGAACACTGGTGCGACGATATATTTTTTTTCAATTTCCCTTCAATTTATTACGAAAAACCTACTAATAATTTGAATTTTCATGCAAGCGTCACCGAATAATCCAAAAAACAAATGACAAGTAATCTTGCTTGGTGAATTTTAGACATCGTTTTCATAAATATTGCATTCATTTTTAAAATTTAATATTGAATATATTTGGCGTTCATTTGGTAAAAATTCATTATTCACAATTGAATAAAACTGCAGGATGTAGTATTATTTCTACTTCGTTTAATAGCAAAGATTGCTACTTACCTACCTGATGTTGTCATCCAACGAAATGTAGGTCGTGGTAAAGAATTTAATTGCGTCGAATACTTAGCAGTAGACCAAACTTTTTGATTTTACAGTTTGTTACGAAAACGTGGACATCGAGAATAAATATCGTCGGCGTTAATGGAAACATGAAAATATAAACTTGTCAGTTAAGTATTCCTAACGAAAGTAAACAATTATATAATGTGCTAAAAATAGGATAAAGATAATTATACAAATAATAGAAAGTATACCGAGAAGGCCAAACTATTTACAATTCCAATGACAAAAACAATTTAGAACGTTACTAGAAAAAAGAACACATTACTAGAAGTTAACCTAAAGTTATCGAAATAATTATATCGGTCACTATAAATCTCATATATTTCCAGAAATTCACGATATATGTACCCATTTCAAAGATAAAACTTGTAACATATTCTCACGGTGAAAAATAATATTAATATTTGAGATGGTTTAATGGAAATAATATAAAACCTTAAATATTCGTATGTGCAAAATTATGTACGATATCGAAGTACCAGTTCCACAGGTGGTTAAAATCTTTTATGAATTTATCGTGGAAAACTCCTCTCTTGTATATATATATATTTTCAATGTTCCTCACAAAGGCTGTGATTGTTGAATCAGTCAAAAGTAATAATTAATTGTCTGTTATTCGGTCAAGTTCTAAACCACACATGGCAATTTATGGCATTGTAATGTTTTCAGGTTAAAAACAATTACTTTATATGGGAAATTAATAGTAAATGTGGCAATAGTCAATAATAAAAAAAAACAAAGAAATTCACGTTGAACTGTGGTAAGCATCGAAACATATCTAAATCATACGTCAATGCTTAGAACATGTACTGATTTAAACTAGAGAATCTTTTTTTTATAAATATGTATTAAAAAGATTTTGTTTTGAATTTTATATTTTTATATATGAATAATGTTAGTAATTTGTATTAATGGAAATAATATTTATATGATAAAAGGGATTCGAATCCTACATCTTGAATGCGAATCCAGCCCTTTGCAATTTGACCAATCGGCTGCTCGACAGTATTTTAATAAAAACGCATTTTTTAAAATAAATATGCAACCGTCCCATTTAATTTCTCATTACTAGCCTCCTGATGTCCTTGACTTCAATTTTATTTCCCTGAATCCAACTTCTCCTTATCAATAGAAAATGTTTCTCAGTATTCCACGATATTATATATATATATATATATTTATTATATATATATATATATATATATATATATATATTATTCGAAAAACTATGACAATTTAGGGGGTTAGTATAAATAGTCATACATACATACCCACATACGCGAAAACAAAAAATGTTATAACTACGTTCTTTAATACAGTAGGATAAAAATATTGAGACTAACGGCCCTGAATCACATTTTAAATTATTCTGCTTTGTAGCTGGAATAACAAGAAAAAAAAGTGTTGCGCCATAAAATGAGAAAAAATGAGTATTTCTATAATTAGAAATATTCCAATCACTATATAAAACTTTTTATATGGAAACAGTTTTTCTTTATAACATAAAAAACCAAACGAAATTGTCTGAATGAAGTGCTGGTTACATTTATAAGCTGCTACATAACCAACGAAGTTTTACTGAAACTTGCAATTTTTCACATGCAATTACTACTTAACTATCTAGGGATTATTTAACTATCTAGGGATGATTATTTTGGGGCACGTGAAATATGAGCGACTGTCACTTGATTAGATTTTGATATCGAGCCTCAATTTTGGTGTCCTGATATACGAGTAAGTCCTAGTATTAGTAGTTTTTGAAAAGAGTAAAAAAATGAAAATCTTTTAATTATTATGAATTTTTGTTTAACGAACCACTGACAGGATTAAAATACAACAATATTAATAACATATGTACTTTGTATGGCAGACAATAGTTTAACTATAGCGTTAAATCAAATTAACTGCACATACCCCTATGTACTATGTATATGTACTTACGTCTTTTAATAAATCGAACAACAATATTAGTAATCCACGATGTTATCAACACGTACGTGACGAAAATATGTTATTGGACGCACCGTGGATGAATCCAGAAAGCGTGTGCACCACGGATGAGTCCAGAAAAAAATTTACACTCGATACGTTTATTTTATTATGTAACAAATCATAAGAATTAATAAAATATTGTATCTACTTCTAAATTGAAGAATATTCCATCACCACCTTCCAACTATGCCATAAAATTCTGACCACCATTTGTCACAGAAATAATTATAATTACATGTAAAATGAATTCAAAATCGGTATCACTGTTCTTAAAAGTTCCTTCATTTTCATCCGTTGAAGAGTCTCTTAGGATACCTCCAGAGTCAATTGTAAGATCTCAACTATATTTGCATGGGGCTGCTCTGAAATTATTCCTTTTTAAACCAAAGAAGAATAATGAAATTTGGCCAACGCCTCTCCTAGTTACAGCTCCAAATAAATCAAAAATATTTGTTCGCGTCGAATTGTAAATCTCTTATTTTTTAAGGGTGGAATGTCAAGTGAGACGCTTGTTGACCAGTCGGATAACAAGTGTATCAATATCTAATAATTTAATAAAATATTATTTCAGTAATTTTTAAATTTTACCCCACATAAAGTGTTAAATCTATAATATTTTATAATTACATACCACAATTCTATGTTTCGACGCTTAAACTTTAGGTGTACAATCAATAGCTCAGTTAAAATTTTTTAATTTAGTTGGCTTTAAATGTTACGAAATTCAGCGATGACGAATTACAATACACATTACAAAACAGAGTCGGAATTATGGCCAAAATATCAAACTCGGAAACGGCACACGCACGCACACACACACACACACACACACACAGACACACACACACACACACACACACTCACATATATATATATATATATATATATATATATATATATTTATATATATATATATATATATATATATACATATACATATATATTTATATGTTTATATATTTGTAAATTAACACACAAGATTGTCTATGCGCTGACTAGACCTGGAACTATCATGTGAAATGAATAGACTTAATCAGATTGGTGGTGAAATGTAACACGCAAACATTTTAAGTTATCTCGGGAGTATTATGTCAAACGCATATTTTCTGCCCTAGTACATTCCCCCACTCTTTCAACATTACCTCCTGCAACATTATTTTGAATTTTATCTATAGCATGGTTCTTGCAACAATTATTACGATTATTTTATTTTAATGGTAATATAAAATTGCATCACAAATTTGTAACTCAATGTCAATAATAACAAACTAATAACAATTACAAAATTAGAGATAGAATAATTTTCTAGTCGTTGATTAATCATTTTTTTGAGTTTTTGAAAAAAAATTTGCATGGGGTTCACAATTATTAATATTTTTTAACTCCTATTTTACTGATATTCATTTTGTATCCCACAGATAAAGCATGAGCATGATAAAAACAATTTTTGACACTTCGTTTGCCCCCTCTCTACAAATCAACCCGAATTAAATTTTGTATGTTTTATATCTGCATCTACTAGAAGCTATAACTATATCAAATTTTATGTCAGCTTTCTATATCAGCATTCACACGATAAAAGGTTGTAAAATACAGAGAGACGAACATAGAGTAACAAGTACTTTGTCTTCAAAATTTTGGTAAAATATTAAAAGGGAATCATTACAATATTAAATAGAATATAATGTTGAACTTATAGATGCATCTGACAAACTTAAACTTTTAATATTTAAAAAAATTAAACATCTTTACGTATACGATGAAATAATAAAATGTATCTCCGTACTATAATACTCATTAATCTGTAATAATCAGTAAAAGCAAAATTACGTTTTTATTGTTGGTTTTTTTAGCCATTTTACAGTCACATGTTTAAAGATTTACCATTGTTGTATTGAAAACATCAGAGATGTAAAATACTTGTATGCCAAATATGTAAACGAAAATTTTATGACGTAAACGTGTAAAAGAATAATAACATTTGAAATCATTGAGAAAGTCGTGTAGTAATTTTCCAACTCTAAATGAGTTAGAAGTAAGGTGATCAAATGTTTATCTGAATATCTGAACTTCGCAATTTTTTCCGATTTCGCTCTATTCAGTATAAAAAAAACTTTTTTATATTTTCCATTTTTTCTCTTTTGATGAAAATGTATGGCTTAATGAAGTCGCATGATTGATGAGACCATGTATCCCAAATATCTCATTTGGTGAGGATTATTCTTTGAATTCAAACTGCTACCTATTAAATAAATTTCCGCTTCTAATTGGAATGCTAAAATACAAATTAAAAGATTTAGCCACTCTAGTTTGTGATTGTTTGAATTAACAAACTGCTTAGTTTTCCCTCACTTTATTATGAAGATATTTACTCGTCACAAGGGATGATATATCAAAGCAGTAACTAGATAGAGATACATAAATACGACGAAACTATGACGATACCTTGAATTAAAGTTAATGAATGAAAAACAATATTGCCATGTTAACACTAGGGATAAGTGCCCTGCCGTAAATGAACACTGGGCGCCGGGCAAGGTTATCAGAATAATAACGACATAACGCGACTTTTTTAATGCTTTATGCTGCTTTTAATAATAAGCAAGACCAGTATTATTTCACGGAAATAAAAATCAATTATTCTAGTAATTCAGTTTATTTTGAGTTTGTTTTCATTACGGTTCTCTTTATAATAATAAATCTTAATGAAATTCAGCTATAATTGAGAAAACGTTTGTAATTAAATATTTCGTTACCAAAAATGAATTATTTCTCGGTAATAAAAGCCAAAAAATGAAAAAAGTTTGTCAATTATTTTCTATACTTTATTTTCAAAAGAGATCTGAAAAATATTTGTGCTACATCCATTAACTAACACTCTGTGGGAGGAAGCGCCTTAACGGCGAACATCAGGTAGTTCTGGGTAATCGATGTACTTACTCTGTAATTATTTGTCACGCAAGAGAAAGGGATAATTAGAGTGCAGGTGATGCGAAAGAATTCAGTGGTGCTCGCCGCTGCGTTGAGGAATATTTTGCGGGGGAATCCAATGCTAGCAATGGACTAGCAACTACGAGTTGTGACAAGATTTCACTTTAAATACACGTCGTGGTAATTTATTTATCATTGGTAAATTTGTTGTGAGTCATATTATTTCACATAAATAAAATAGATATTTTTAATTTACTTGAATATTTATTTCATTTAAATTTATTACGAATAAATCAATATTTATTACATCATATTAATTCAAATATATTTTTTTCAGACTATGGAGTGTTTGAAAGCAATAACGAAATGTAAATACGGAAAAGAAATTGCCAAGAGAAGCCACGTCAAGGTATAAAATTACCACCACTAGATTAGTCAACAAACTGAAATTCACAAAAGAGGGAAAGGAAGTAGAATTTATATCCATATTAAGAAGTTAAACAAATGTTTTCTACAGAATGTCTTCTGATCAAAGCTTGGCTCATCAACATCAAAGCACGGCTGATAGATGCATGCCACTGGCGTGAAAGGAATGTTTAAAGCTGGCTCATGACTTGACGGAGACAACATTCAGGTACATTTTTGAGAACAGCAGACTCCTCAAGGTTGATGCGTACAGCTTACAGCGGTACCTGCCATTTTCGCATTGTCTTTGGTATTGTGCGCCACATTGCCTTTTTTTAAAATTCATGTTTCATTACTGGTTTTGTTGATTTATTTGAGTGTTTACAGTTGTGTTTCTTTTAGTTACAATAAAATGTTTAGGAATCAACATTTTCTTTTATTGTACTGAAAGCTATTTGTTGGTACTGCAATATATATGCGCATATGTGGATATGCTTAAACATGTATGTATGATAAACATGTATGTATAAACATGTATGTATATATAGATACATTCTTTGTTTATCCGTAGTTTGATTATTATCTGCTTCTTATAGAGCCAATTGAAATTTTGTATTTTAATCTACAGTTAGATTAATAGCAGATGGTTGCTCTTGAAGCAGTAGGTTTCGCATATGTAAATTTGAATATTAAATTCGTAAAATAATTGGATCCATTACGTAATAGGCTCCTTCAAAAAAGTAAATAAATGTTTTTTATTTTTTTTAATATATTCTGGTACACATTATTGCATCCTAATGAAGATTGCGATTGTAATTAATCATGACACAAATTTAAACTACTTACGGCATTTCCGAGTAGCGTAGTCTCTGTATGCCAATCGTATTAGCAGCTATTCATCTATGTATAAGATTCTATATTTATTGGACATTTTGTTGTGTCAATTTCAAGAAGTCGAGATAAGGTAACATTAAATTTCATCAAATAATTACTGCCTATGAAGATCGATAATGGTTAATTATTCAATATTCTCCAATGAGAAGACAACATTTTTTAGTCATTCGTTTTCTTTTTCTAGGATATACTTTGATCTTATTATGACTTAGATAACAAAGTTCAATAAGAGTGTATATACCGATGAAAAGTCTGACTAAAATATGTTTCGGGTCCTCCGCTAGAAGTTGGTGTAGGCAGGAAGTGGAATGTCACTATCGGAAAATATAAGCTTTAGCTTTGTTAAATTAAAGAATTATTTAAGATTATATAAGATTATTAATAAGATTTGACAAAACTAAGAAGAACATATTTACTTTATATTTAATAACAGTATCATTATCTTAACTCTTTTTTCAAATCCTAGTAGCCGAAGGCCGGCTTGTTAGGCCGATCAGATGCCAAGTACCCTATAAATGATCATCTGAGAGGTTCACTAATACAAGACGGCAAGAACTGACATCAAGCTATTCCGTCAAGAACAAAAGCCAATAAAAATCTCAGTAATGGTGGAGCGATTAAAGAAACCAAATGTATTTATGATTTTTTTGTCGTCATATTTGTTTCCTTAATATATATATTTGGAAACTTAAATTTACATATATTTAAAGTCAAAGGCTTCGTCCATAAATTTTTACATCATTTCTGTATTTAATTTTTTTAATAAAACCAAAATTGTCGCTGTTGCAATTAATATTGTTGCGAAAGCAAACAGCCTCAGTTTTTCCATTAATGAAATATTATCATATGTTATATTTAATGAAGTAATGTTTCTATGAACAACGAACACGATCAAACCTTTGATTAATTATCTTTGCGATATGTCTAAAATAGTGTAATGGCAGCCAAACACCAAGGAGAAATAAAAATACTGTAAAAAAAACTGTAAAAATATCGTAATCTTTAAAAAAGTCGTTTTGATATTTTTTATTACAAACGACAAAGAAAAGATACTTTTTAAGCCGACAAACTAACTCACAATCCCTTGAAAAGTAAATCTATTTCATATTTGTTACGACTTAAAAAACTAACCAAATTATCCTCTCCTAAATCTGTTTCTCACTTACACTCTAGGAATAATAATGCGGTTCCGCATAAAAGCCGCCAACAAGCTTTAACAAACTGAAAGATAGCCACTGGAATGGTGTCGAATGTTGGCGACGACAGAAAAGTTTGGTTTTATTGTTTAGTAATATAATTTAGAGCTGCGTCGAGATTCCAGACCGCCACACGCGACTGGCATTTCAATTGGGCCCTCGCTTAAGTGACTCGCCGCAATAAATTTTCCCAAACTAACGTGCGGTTCGAGCTAATAAAACTTTGTAACTAGAAATCAGATAATTATCCAACAAAGGTTTTTCAATAAGTTTTGTTAAAGTTTAATAGCATTTCTCCCGGAGGGTCGAGCCATGATAATGTTTACCATAAACTCGTAGAGTTTGTTGTTTTGTTAGTTCACCAGTGGATCGTGCATTTATTTATGCGGATACGGTCATGAACTCTCCATATATTTGAAATGCAACGACTATTTTAAAGTGAAAGTAACTTTAATTATATTATAGCTAGAAACACTTTTAATATGAAAATTAAGTTTTTTGGTCACCGTACTTCTCTGTTCAAGAACAAAGAGCCGTATGGTGACCAAAAAAACTGTACGACGTTTAATAGCTTCATAGCAACGTAAATTCTTTCTGAAAAAATTGGCGCAAAGTCAATTAAGGTGAACGATTAAACATGATTTTTACATAAAGTTTTTAAATCATAATAAGTGTGCAACGGTAAAGAAACTACTTGGTGTATTGTCAATATCACGTCTGCAATTGTTAAAATGTAAACAAAGTAAGAAAAATATTGCACATATTAAATATTCTAAGGATCAATTATTTTTTCGCTTCAATTCAATATTTACGGGCCATAGACAAGTGAATTTAGTGTTACTTTTTAATAAAAATGTCACCCATATTTAGGCGAAGGGAAATAGGTTTTGGACTAAATTATGAACTTTTTGTTGATCCATTCGGAATGCAAATTTAATGTGATTTTATCGGTAAACTGGTTTAGTTAGTAGGTAAGTAGGTCCAGTTAGAAATATCCTGACGTAATCAATGGAAAAATATGAATCTTGTTTCGTAGTATTTCATAGACATATTTACCAGTTGAGATTAATCCGGTAACTACGAAATTATTTATTTGTTTAAATTTCAAACTTCGTCCTTTATTTCTTTATCAAGACAATACGTGCAAACGTAGACACACCCAAATATAAATATAGATGTATACCTGTATATATATAAATATATATATATATATATATGTATATGTATATGTATATGTATATATATATATATATATATATATATATCTAAATAGGAAAAAACATTTTTACTAAAGCCAAGACGCACTAAATGTTTAAAGTAAAAGATTGATATCCGCATTATCTTAAAAACCATGAATGGAAAATAATTTAGTCTACAAATAGTATCTCCCACGAGGCTACAGGTACTGGAATTCGAGATATGTGTACATTAAGCTTGTTTGCAACTCACACAACTTGCACGTCCATTTGCGTATTATCTCATACAAAAATCGCTTACACTATTAAGGATTATTGAATTACTTACTGGTGGCGAATATTGAGCTGCAGACTGAATTATTTTCTATTTATGGTTTTTAAGATAATGCGGATGTCTAGAAAAAATATAGTTAGTGTACAAATAATAAATAAATTGGACCGTTGTCAAATGCAATAGCCAATGTTTTTATTTTAGGAGTTAGAATATAATAAAAGGAAAATTAGCAATAATTTTAATGATAAGTTGGAATGTCGCCAGTAAAATAACGTTAATAGAAATTTATCTAAAATTTATCAAAAATTTATAGCGATAACTCCTTATCTCAGAGTTTTTGAGAAAATTAGAATATCTATATATATGTAAGAGATATAATGGGCGATATATTAAGAGAAATAAAAGGAATATTAACATTCGTGAAAAGTTTAAGGAAATAATTTGGATCCTTAAATATTTGTATGTGGCTGCGCGTATACGGAACCCTCACAGTGCGAGTTCCACTTTAAGAACTCACGTTAAGATGTAAAGCTGTAAATAGTTTTACTACGTTTTTCATTCAATAGGCGATATTAAGTTAGGATGTTAGATGTTAGGATTAAGTAGATATTGGGATGCCAAACGTTGCTAAACGATAATTTAAAATAAATACTACTAAGATAACTAATAATACTACTAAGAACTAAACGATAATTTAGAATAGTATAACGTTTTCAGGCCAAAAAACCATTACTTTATATGAGAAGCTAATGGAATGTGTGGCAATAGTTTAAAAAAAAGAGGTCAAATGCAAGTTGAATGTTTATGAACAAAGTTATGTATCATTGGATAAACATACAGGCATCGAAATATATGCTAAGTCTTCGATAAAAATATGTACTGATGTGATACGAAATAATTTTATTTATAAATAAATGCAAGCGAAGAAAAATTTTTTTTCTTTTTAATTTCAATTTTACTGGTAAATATTATGTGTTATTTTTATTATCAGAAAATTTAAAAAAGTCACAAAAGTGAGATTAAAACAGGACTCACCGTCGGGCGTATCACAATCCTATCATTCAGCTCTTCGGTAATAAGTGTAATTTTTAAATGTATGTGTTGTTTGTGTTATTTTGCAATATTATTTTTCATTATAGGCTTGCTAGTATAAGCTAATATTTTTGCAAATTGATACTCAGGTGTACAGACTACGCAGTAGTTGAAATGAAATGAAATTTTCGAGAACCTATCGTTACTTTATTAATATAAAATTACTATCGGTGACTACAACTCCGGAACTTTGAGTACATTTACCCCAATAAAAAACTACTAATAATAACATAAACATCAAAATCCATGCAAGTATTTAAGGTTGAAGGCGGCATAAATAGTCACACACAAAGGCCCACATAAACACGACCGAAAAATATTAGACTTCATTTTATTAACGCTGTAGGGTAAAATATAAAGACCGACGGACATCAATTACAATCTAAATCATTCTGTTTTATAACTTGAATAATAAGGAAAAGATTTAATGTACTATTAAGAAAGAAAATTCAAATTAAAATTAAGTCGTTCGCAAAGTGAGCAGACATTGGCGGAAGGCACGTGCTGCTGGAACAGTACCTATATATGTTGTTAAGCGAAATATGTAGGTATACATCATCTGGTTGTAACATGTATGATCTGTGTATTTGTATTTTTTTGGTAGCTGCAATTGTAAACTTACGTCATTACAGAATGCGCCACGCTATTTAAGATTACAAAAGACTTTAATCAATCCACAACCCCTCTAGGGCGACATATATAATAATATACATATTACATATACATATTTTTTGGGCTTTGGGCGATTTAATGAAGCATTAATTTTATTTAGTTTGCGATTAATATAATTATCAAAGTATATAATGGGGGAGAGTAATAATACACGATGAGATTGATATAACGACACTTATCTATGAAAATTTATGATTACAAATTGCGTGCAAGAAGGGGTAGACCGAAAAAAGCCTTATAAATATATTATTGAGAAATAAACCTAAGAATATTTTGAATGAAGCAAAAGGGATGACACGAGAAAACGATTATGGAAGGTCATAATTTTATTATTAAAAAGGCTTGTTTACTCGATTTACTTTTTCTATTCCTTGGAAAAAAATGAATGACAGAGAGGGAGAAAGAGGGAAGGAGAGAGAGCAAGCGAGGGAAAGTGATGTTCTAATATATGGTACAACTGAAAATATTCTGATTCGCGCTGTGTTCTATATGTTTAAATCTGTTTGTTATCTAATATAATCTGTATGTATATTAAATTCTGAATGTAAAAAGAAGTTTCTTGCTTTTTTAATCTATTCCCGTAATTTGGCCATTTTATACTGTAAAATTTCTTTTTGTAATAGAGTTACGATGCTCTCATATAAAAATATAAAGGATTTCTGTCTGTGCACATCGATTGCAGGATCCTCATTTATATTTTATGACTACAGCTACTGAATGCGAATGGTTTTTTAAAAATATTAAAATAGAAACAAATTATAAGATTGACACTCAGGTCATATTGCTGTAGTACACGCAAATAAAATTGCAGGCAGAAGCTAGTTTATTATTATAATTGACCAGGAATTAATATTTAAGTCATCTTTGATTTAAAAAAAAAGGAGTAATTGTTGAATACTCCAATTTGACAGAATATTTTTTATCCATTTGACAAACATCTGATATACTTAATGAGTTTTCCTTCGCTTATCACAGTAGAATCCCATCGTCCCTGGTACCTGATCTCTGTTGTTCTGATATCTTGATAAAACTATTTTTTCATGCTCACGGCTCAACGCATCAAGGAAGTAGTCTAGATGAGAACGTAGAAAATTGTTCTAAGTGATATTCTGCATGCCAAATCCTGATATGAGTGAAGCAATTCTTATATCAGCACTTCATAGTTTTCCGCTGTTTTATTGAAGAGAAAACTTTTGACAACTGCGACAAAAAAGTTCCAAATTTTGGTTTTGTTTCGTTAAATTTTTTGATAAAAGGGCTCTTTTTGACCAATTTTCTTATCTGACGACCTATAAAACCTCATTTTTTAAATAAGTACTGCTAATTTAAAGGGAATGTTCTTCAAACTCTTGAAAACTTTGCCATCCTTATCTATGGCGTTAACTACATTTTTTTATTAACCCGAACTAATATGCAAAGAATGACGGGTAGCTACTTGATATTATTATTTTCTGATTGGTATGCATTTTATTTAACAAGCCAACCTTATTTATTGTAATTATCTTTACTTGTTCAATTTTCCCCTAAGCACAAATCATAACTATATTTATTGAATTCACCCTGAAATCCTGGAGTATGGCATTTTTTGGAGTTTTCCATAAATTAATCATATACGTTTTTGGCAAATAATTGAATTTAAAATTAAGTCCATGCTATTGTAAGTTTCTTTCATAATCGCCTAATGAGGTATTTGTAAAAACACTGCGCTTATAAGTTAATACAGCACATATTAGGCGTTCAAGACTTTTTCAAATTTCCAATTTAATATCAAAAATACTATTAGAAAAGTTTTTTATATCTTGAGTGAAAATGTCAGGTTGCTTGTTTACGTAACAACCACAAACGCAATAAAATTTGTTTCACAAAATTTTATAAGGTCTTCATTGCTCTTTAGACATATTTAAACTAAATAAACTTAAAAATAAACAGCAGAAAACTATTTCTTTAAACATGAGATATTAAGGTATTTAATAGAGATGTATTAAGCTAACTATAACGAAACATTTACTTTCAAACTATACGGGTATTAAACCTGTTTCAACAACGTAATCAAAAAACAATCAATTTTACTATTGCCTGGCCTATGTACCCTTTTGAAAATACAAGCTAGATATTATGTAGTCTCCATCTAGCAATTAAATATTAATATAAAGAAGGAATATAAATTGTTTAAGGATTTTGCTTGTTGAAATTAATTAAAAATTCAAAGCATTCCAGACATAGCACATCATTTTTAATAATTTGTCCAAAATTCCACTTTCCGTTATGAGAATTATCGGGCTTTATTAAAAGCAATAAAACGTCATTGGTTGTCGCTGAGTTACTTTATAAGCTACGCAATATTTTGTGGTATGGCGTCGAGCGTGGGTTTAAAATTGTTCCTTTTTTAGGAAATCAACATCAAATATAGCAATTTCTACCACAATAAATACCGGACAAGTGCTAGTCATACTTACATAATTATTGTTCCGTACAAATCTGCAGATACATACGGGCATCGATACATACATACGTGAAATTGATATCAGTCGATGTGATGTCATGTGATGTGGCCCAATCTTTGAAATCGTATTTATATAAACTACGTAATATATTTATACACATATATATATATATATATATATATATATATATATATATATATATATATACATATATACATATATATATATATATATACATATATACATATATATATATATATATATATATATATATATATATATATATATATATATATATATAATATTCTAATAAGTTAATAAATAGTGGAAAAACATTTATAATATTTTTTAATACTTTAATATGATGAGTGGTTTTTGAATGTATTTAAGTATTTCTTTGGAAAAATTAATATATTTTTATTTTTAATAAAACAAAAAGAAGAGTAAACATGAAAATATATTTTTACACTAAAAAAAATATTTTGCGACTCTAGTTTTTCTTTTCCTGACCACCGAAAGCTTTTTACATATAAGGTCTACAGTAAAACTATAAATTTTCTTTCCCCATAAAATTACATTTTCTTAAAAACTTACCCTGGAAAAGTATTAATATTTTTTGTTAAGTCTTTCGCGATATAACCCTATATTTATATTGGAAAAAATTAATATATCTAAAGGTGATTCTTAAATCTCAATGAGTCATATTGATTAATGTTACACATCGTGCACAATGTTAGCATTTAAAGAAAATCGAATGGTAATCTGTAAAAACAACGCTCATTTGTTACAAAATACGTCGTCACTAACGGCCTCCAGTGCACCTACAGCCGATTAAGCATTCCGACGTCGTTAAGATGCTGAAAGGTATTTACGTCTGCGGTTCCGTCTCTTGAATGGCAAATTGCCCTAATGTCCACTCGATGGACTGAGCGCCTTAGCGTGCCTTTTCTGAATAATTACTGCAATTTGTCTTCGAGCATCTCAGAAAAAAAATTATTAATATAATCCATTTGGATGTTGGTTTTCGTGGTTAAGTGTAGCTGATATATTTGAGAACCAATCTTTGATGCATTAAAGGCATAAAAATGGAAAATTATTGCAGCTGCTGGTCTGATAAATATGTGAATGAAATTTCGTCATATGAATATTAATAATAAATAAAACTTATAAATCCTTAATAAAGACAAATAGTTGTTTTTCCACATCGAGGCAATTGAAAGTGAAGCGACCAAAATGTTTTCTGAATTGTATCTGAGCTTCGTGAATTTGCATCTGTAGTGCTCTATTTTCTATCTTACTCGGTCTTCTTCTCCATTTCCATACACCCTTTAACTTCTTAAGCGCTGCCTTTTATGATATGTCGGTTCCGCATATCACATCGGATAAGTCGCTCGAATGCACGCTCATATACTTTGAGACGAATATGTCGGAACATATATTGACGTCTTAAACAGGCATTTCAATTATTTGCGCTGCATGTAATGAAATGAAAAGATTATTTTTGTTTTTTCTGACTGATAAAATTATTAAAAATATAAATGTAGCGAGTAAAAACCACCGAAGAGATTCACATAACGATTGTAATCTACGGAACTAAATAGTTATAAATTGGGTGCAAGAAATTGTGGAGAAAAATAGAAACCTTAAACAATATATAGCAGAAAAATTTTGAGATCAAAAATGTGGAAAAATCAGAATATTGGCATTTAGTGAGCACTTCTATGTAAAATTATTTTGTTCGACTTGAATCAATGAATTACAGAGATTAGGCAACATAATTATTCATCTCTATTTTTTCAACAGAATTATTTGTCTGTCAAAAATACACAGGGCAATTTTTATTTAACAGCGAAAATTATATCAACATTTGCAAAGAAATAAATAGAAATACTATGTACACTTAAATGTTTACATGTAATCAAGCACATACGGAATATTGGGTGCGTTCTTGTCATACTTTCCAAATTTTTTTCATATTATTCTTATTGAATATATTTGGCGTTAATTTTGTAGAAATTCATTGTTCAGAATTAAATAAAACTACGTGATGTAGTATTACTTCTACTTTCTTTCAGTTCTTTACCACGACCTAGGTTTCGTTACAGCATATTACAACATCTCAGGTTTCGTTACAACATATATCAACAGCATTACAACATCATCAGGTGGTAAAGATATTTCATCTTTGTTTCTTATAGTATTTCGTGGAAATAAGAAAAGCTAAAATTAATTGCTTCCTATAATTTTTTGAAAGATAAACAATTTTTACTTTTACTGGGTAGATGTAGTGTGAAGATGACAAACAATTTCTGTTATTAAATCATTTTGAAGTCTTCAGTATATTTTTCCTAAAATATTATTCGTAATTGTTTAATGATTATTATGGTTAGTATGATGTTGGTGTACTTTTGCTAATTTTTAGTGTCGGATATTAAAGAAAAAATTGGAAATTTGAAATATCAAGAGAAAATTTGAAAATTGGCTATTGAATTTGAAATATCAAGACATTAAAATAAAAATTACAGCTGACTGCAATTATTTGTTCATTACTTTCGAACAAGTTCAAGAGCAACACCCTTGCAGTAGAACCCTCTGCCCCCCCCCCCTCCACCCTCTTTGTCATGACAACGCCTCTGTGCACTCAGATGAAATTGCTATCCAAACGTAGTGAAAAGTTTAATGTTTCACTACGTTTGGATAGAAATTAAAGATCGTCCAACAAGGTGCCCCAAACGCACACCATGCCCTTTCCACTTATTCAAAATAATAAAAGGTAAAATGCGAAGAACGATTCCCGAACGCCGAAGAAGTTTTTTTCACATAAGTTATAAAAAAAGATCTGTTAGGTGCAAGTCGAATTCGCTATTCCGCACGTATACTCTGAGTATTCCGAACATATTTTGGCACTCAAACTTTTAAGGGTAGAGATTCTGTCAAACTATTTATAAATATTAATTTAAAATTTAATAATAATGTTTTACAAAATAAGTAGATAATCTATTCAATTATTCCGGAAATAAAAAGGCGGGAATTGAATGATTTATTTTTGGATATTATGATTAAAATTATAATCCAAAACATAATTATATCAATATTTTTGCATTCATAAAACCCTGTAAAATGATACAAAAGAAATCACAAATCATTTAACTTCTCTTTTATTCTTATGTGAAGAATGTTAAATAGTTAGGATAAAATATGTGTGTGTTATTATGCCAAGTAATATGTTTCTACATCGTTGGGTTTCTGAAAAAAATCGTTTGACAATATATGAAAACGTAAATATTTGTGATATCTATAATCATTGCTAGAGTTTTACTCCACTCTCTATGTAGATTTCCATAAACTTATATTTCTTTCAAAATCTAAATTTGAATAATTTTGGATGGATAAAATTTGAATGGCCAAAATTGTTAGTATATTTGAAGGAAAAATATGCAGCTTTGGTCCGAATTGCATGTGTAGGTGCCCACGTAATATAAAATTGTACATTATTTTAATTACATTTTCCGGAATAACATACTTTATGCAAAATTTAAGTTAATAACTTATTGCATTTAGGGACCAGAAGCCTTTGGTATACAGAAAGATAGAAGGATTGTTACAAATACATTTAATATTTATCAATATTCTTTCATGTAGCACTTCTTTGTAAAATATTTTGAATAGGTGTCTAGGAAGAAAAGTCCTTTGAAAATATTTATCATTGTTGTGGGAACTGTCAAATTGGTTGTATCAGGGTTGTACCAGCAAAGGATAATTAATTAAAAAAAATTAATTTGTGAGAAATTTTTGGTCTGTTATCCCTAATTGCAATAATTATTTCTTTTGACTCACCCAAACATATTAAAGTTCTTCTATCCCACATTCTGATGGTATATTACATCGGAATAAAATCGCATTAAAAATAAAATTAAGCACATCTAAGATGTTAAATTTTATTGCAATTTATAGTCCTACAAATAGTTGTAGAACTATCACCCTAACCACGAGTGAAAAACGGTAGACGGTTGTGGAGAAAACTAAGTGGTTACGAACATATATATATATATATATATATATATATATGTGTGTGTGTGTGTGTGTGTGTGTATATATGTATATATAAAAGACATATATGTAATCAGTATTAATTAAAATGCAAAAAAAATCACTTTTTTCTTTCGCTTTTTATTCTGTCGGGGATAGGAAAAGCCTTCCATGACATTGTATGTGAGGACAGGTATGTGTCAGAAATCTACGACGTTCCAGGATAATGTGAAAAGTTCTAGAAAGTTATGAAAATTTCTTGAAAATACTGGAATATCCTTAATAAAAAATTTCGTGAAGTGACACATTTTCGTCACTACTCTCTCTCAGGTGCAGTAACCGCTCCTAAACCCTCTTAGCATCGATAGGAGACTAACGGACATTTACTACCATAGCTGTGAGTAGAAAACTGTAGGTGGTTGTGGTGAAAACTGAGCTGTTACAAATTACACACACATAAATATGTATATGTGTGTGCGTGAGTGCGTGTGTGCGTGGTTGCATACGTGCCTGCGTGCTTGCGTCCGTGCGTGCGTACATGCGTAAGTGAGTGCGTGCATGGGGTATATAAATATTTTACCATAACATTAAATTGAAATATGGGACAGAATTCGAAGGAATTTTTTTAAAGGCTGTAACATCAATTGATATGAGAGTTGTTATACCGTTATTACGATTGTTATTTTAATAGTTATTATGAACATTCTATAAACAGCATTATATTAATAAATTATTTTTTTATTAAATAAATATCACACTGCCTTTAGTATTTGCCAAATAATTAAATACTAAAAATTAGAGTTTTAGATGCTTAAATATATTTTTGACGAGTGGCGTAATGGAGAAGTTTAATTGATAAATGGTTTTTAATTTTTTTATGCTATATAGCGCATCAGGTCGTTATGATAAAGCTTTGTCATGATAAATATTTATTACAGACAGACTCGGGGAGGCTTTGTTTTACAGTATATATTGGTGTAAAGTGGCAGCCGTTAGATAAACGTAAATAAACCATGCTAGGTATAATTTATATTACCGCACAAGAAACAATAGAAATGAGGGATGTGTTTATAATCAATTACTAAAATATGCTCAAAGCATTTCCTTGTCAATGGATCTCGGTAACGTTTGGCTTTCGGGTAGAACACGATTAAGGAAAGATCGAGTAAATATTTGATATTGGCGAATTTAATTACGCCAGATATGTAGATTGCAACAAACAATTATTTTTGTCACTTAAGGGCAATTATTTCAGAATGTTTCTACTTTGCTCATTCTCACTTACCACCGTTCGAAGAGTGCGTACTTCTTTTGAATGGTTTTCTTTCAGTCTTTTACAATGTGGGTAGTGATTCGTATATTGTGTCTAGGAGGCTATACGTGTTTACGATTCTTTTCTTCAATTATAACACATCAGTTTTTTCGTATTGGATTTATGTTCCAAAATATCCACAATCCGTTAACTTAAAGTTCAAGAATAGGTAAGCAATCATTGGTGATAATGATTTCGATACGTCATACATGAAAACAAGGCTCACAGTTTTCAATCGTATGATCCGGTGCTGAAACATGCGATTGTAAACATATGGCAATAACAAAACATGAATGTATCGAAAGTATGGATAACAAGGAAAGCATAATTATTAACAGAAAGTAACAAACGTGTACATACATTATTGTTACCAAAATATAGCATAATTATTACCAAAAGGTAACAAATGTGTATATGTGCAATATTAAAATTAATTATTTACTTGCTAATTCACTTTCTGTGGATGTTATCAATCATATTGCTATACTCGTGGTGCTGTTCTTTATTAACGCTTATTTTCAGATATTTTACTTCTTTTTGGGGTATTTTGAAAATAAACTTTGAATTAGTTTGAATACTGTAGCCTAAGAAATTAAAGAAAAACCTTGTGAAATATAAGGGTACATAATATTTCTCTTAAACTAATTACAATTATTAATTTTTTTAATTTTTCACAACGTAAATATATTGCTCCCTCTATCATTCAAAAGTATAAATATATGGTAAATATGTCAATAACGGTATTCCAATATTTTTGTAAATATAACACATAAATATTATGTCTTTCACCAACCTAATAAACATGCATTTTAAAGTACAAAAGTTAATTTTCTAGTCCACTTAATTCGCTTGTATGGAGTTTCTATGAACTTTTTACAGACCTAACTACTTATTAGTTGATTACTCGTTACGGTTACGGTTAATATTACACGTAAACTAGTAGAACCTACTAAGTTACCATATTTCTTTTAATTTTTGTAATTATATTAGTATTGTAAATACTTTCTACATATTCAAAAATAGCGCTTTATTTCCTGGTGGACAAATATGACCAATTTAATGCTTCATATTTCATAACCGGACCCTATATGGAAAAAGTGTTCCTTATATACCGTAACTATATTTGAACGATCTATTTAACAATACTCTATTTATTGGGGTATGTGAAAATAATCATCATCACTTTAAACCATGGAGAGGCACTCTAAACATTTTCCGATTTTATCCAAAAGATATCGTAACTCTATAGGCGTTATAAATATGAATAACAATGCAAAATTTCACCTTTATAACAGTGATAGCCTCCGAATAAAACTGCTATGATATACAAGCAGATTGACAGATGTATATGGTGAAACTATATGGGCTCCCAGTCTGGCTACAGATCTTTAAAAATTTCTAAATTTTAAAGAAGAGGATTTATAGCAATATAAACGTTTCAATTTTTTAAGCAGCGGATACGTACGGATTGTAACAATGGGACAGTTTTTAGTGGAAACTGAGTATATTAGAGTAAAAAAAGTGCGTGCTGAGGACTTGCGTATCTATATACGTGCGTGTTTTTCATTTTGCTAATTATTTGATAACTTTTTTTATCCAAAAGTTTATATGTTTTACATACAATTTTTTTTATCTTTAATGAGAGGAATGGTTATTCTTAAATAAGCAGGCGAAAGTAAAATTTGAGAAAAACCTAAAATTTTTGAGGATTTGTTAAGAATGGCGCTGCAAGAATTAGAAGTCAGATTATCAAACGCAAAGACTGAGAAGTTCCAGTTTTTATAAACAAACTGCTTTTTAAAGCAAGTCACCTACAATCGCTAGAAAAAACTGTAAGAAAAAGTGTTACTAATACAGTTGAAATTATTTAAGTAATCTCATAATAAAATCCAGTTTATGTCGATTTATTTCCAATTGTCATAGCCGTCAGTAAGTAATTGCTTAAAGCAATTTGAACGGTTTAGCGAAATTTATATTTTTCATTTGTCTTCCGCGTAGTTCATTTTTTAAATGAAATTTCTTATATAGACTTTCAAGACTGACACAAAAAATGCGACTTAACGAAATAAGCATTGAGATCGATCGTATACAAAATACGGCATTTCAGTATACGCTAACTTATCGCAATAAATTATTAATATTAAATTCAAAATATGTCTTCCATTTTATAGCTACTATAAAGATATCGGTATTAGATTTGCTCCCAACTGGTGAAAAGCTTCCACATCTGCCATATATTGTTAAGCGGCATCATACAACGTTTCGTAATTATTTTGAACAAAATTATTGTAAAGAAGTTGCTTCTTTTTTTTGTGCAGCTGCATAATATATTTTCTTTTTTGAATTTGTAATATAAATAAGCAAGAATAGCAACACAAATGTACTTGATATAAATTCTTCAATTTTATATTTCTCATTTAGATTACCTATAGTTTTATTTAGTTTTCGTTGCAAGGTGACGTTGGAATCACATCCAGAAGATGTGACCGTGATTCCAACGTCATTCAAGAAGATGTGACCATGATTCCAACGTAATTCATTAAAAGACAAATATTTAGTATCAAATTATTGAAATCGAGTTTTCATCATATAAGGTGGTTAACGATGTATCATTTTATTAGATACATTACGATGAAACTTTTTAAGTGAATTTTTTACCTTTTCAAGCATCTTTTTAAGGAAGAAAATTATTTTGGCTTCAGAAATGAACACTGGCATGCGTTCTTTTATTGAAATTCGTCTTATAGAGCCATATCTTTTGAAAGACGAATAAAATACATTCAGATATTTTAATTTACACAAAAAACCAAATTATTTCATTTCAAAATACATTAACAATGTTAGAATATATATTAAAATTTGTTAGATAATATACTTAACATTCAAAAGTTCTGAGTACGTCTTATATTTAACCCTATGAGGAATAATTAAATGTTTAAAATGAATTAAAAAAAATAATTAAAATTAATTAAATATTAAAATCTCTCTTAAAGCGGATAGGACCCAAAAATAATTTCTATATCTCATAATTTCAGATATCCATAGAAATTAAATATCAAAGCAGATTGCAATAAGTTATTCCAATTAACTCTGGACATTTCCTCCATAGAAGAAGAAATTTACGAGTTATGTTTCTAACAGAAGAAAATTTTAGTACGAAAAGAAGAAAAACTATGGCGGTAAAATAACACAACAAAGGCACATGATTTATGATAAATTATTATTTAACATAAATTATCGGCAAATCTATATACTCCCATATATAGATTTGCCGATAATTTCATTTCAGATAGATAAATTGCAGATAGATAAATTGCCTATAGTTAAATTAATAGTTGAGGTGCAACTTTATAATATAAAATCGAAGTCATTTAAAATTGAAATATCCCATTCTATAATGGTCATGTCATTAAATAAGGAAAAATTAATGATAAGAATCGATACTTATAATTTTCTTAAAGGTACGAGTGACATATGAATTTTCTTAAAGGTAATAGTGAATATAACATTTTTGCTTTCTAATTTTAATACAATTCCTTGTACATAAATTTTTTCATTCATTTTTTTATTTACACGTACCGTATATTGATCCAAATCTTGCGTACGATTTATTAACTATTTTTACTTAATTCAGTTTTATGAACCTTTGTACGTGTCTTTACTCCCCGTGACAATATACCGCGATGATTCGATTCGACCTTCGATCTTCAAATTCTAACACTACGGGAGTACTGACTGCTTTAACAGTGAAATTTAATTATTTGCTAGTTATAATACTGTGGGTCTCAAGCGGAGACTTTGTCATTGAACTCTAGGTAACAAATCCTCAGTCCTGATGCTGCAGTGGTAATGCCTGCCTATATCAAGAAACTTGACGATTTGCTTGTTTCAAATTAATCTACTAAGTCACAAGAAATGACGGTAGTTATTGAAATCCAACATAAGATACGAGCTTGGGTTGTTTTAAATCTACTGACTAAAGCATTTAATATTTAACTATTTTTCGAGAGGAAAGTTCGAGTTACTGTACCGTTTCAGTCGATCGGATACATGTAACAAATTTAACTTCGCCTGCTTTTTGCTTAATATTTAAAACTTTTGATTAATATTTAAATAACACTCTAATAAAGTGGTTGGTACGTGCGCCATTATTTTCACAAGGTGTTTGTGAAATGTGCAGATCTTATTATAATTTCTTTTGTGAAAATTTTTCATTTTGTCCCAGTTCAAATAAAAAATTATTTTTGTCATTATATATCCTATTGTCAAGGGAGTTCTACTGTCATTGAATGAATGATTATATAATTGTATTAATATATAGCATTGTTCTAGATTTTTTTTAATTGAAAAATCATATGAAATTTGTTTCTTTTTTATGCACTTGCTTATTAATATTATATATATAATATATTGGAAATGCTTTAAGTGGATAAGGTAGACGTTTGTGGACAGATCAAATACATTGTCAATAATTTTTTCATCCGATTCATTAAACCAAATAAGAGATATTATTTCCCCAACATGTTTGTGCCCTAACGCTTAAACCAATACAAAACTATGAGCCAAAAAATACTATCAAAATCAATAGATTGACTAATATGAAATTAATGTAAGTTCAGGATCGTGTCAGTAATCAATAAATAGTCCCATACCTTACATTTTACATCTTAAACATATATTTAAATTAAGAGATAACTATATTCTTATTTGAAATGTTGAGTAGGATATTTTGTCTCTCTTCACAATGGGTTGAATTTACTATGATAGTTTGCCAGTATTTTTTCCATGATTTTCCATTAATTATAGGCTTTCCTAATCCTATGTCTATGTGTTAAGACGATATTACACATACGGGTGGGTTGATGAAAATTTGAACACTATATCCTAACAATTCGCCGTAG
Source organism: Druceiella hillmani (assembly GCA_039881145.1). Taxonomy (NCBI): domain Eukaryota; kingdom Metazoa; phylum Arthropoda; class Insecta; order Lepidoptera; family Hepialidae; genus Druceiella; species Druceiella hillmani. The sequence goes on along the minus strand of JAYKKI010000098.1, from coordinate 8,058,384 downwards.
CTGATTTCAAAGTATATTAATAGACGAAGTAATTACGCAGTGTAGGGTAAAGAGTAAGCAGGTCATTTCAAAAATATTAATCAAAATATTAAAGAATCAGTGAAGGAAGGACGAGCTGAGAATTACTTTGTGTCTATTTATAGGTTCACGTGGCGGCGTGCACTAATGTCACGATCAGCAAAGTAATACGTCTTACTATAAGCAACACGCGGAAAACAGTTGATGACACAAGAGTCGTGTTGTGCTTTGTGATTCTATGGCGTGTTTAGTAAATTAATTTCGTAGGTATTAATGAAATATATTAGCATATTGCATTACCATTAATTGTTAGTGAAGCACAAATATTACATTTTGTGATGAAATATTAATTTCAATATAAACGTTTTATTTTTTCGATTATATAATTCAATAATATAAAATAAATATTATTGATATAAATTAACTATAATAAATTAACATGAAACTGGTTGAGTAAACCGATAAAATTTAAACACGTAATTAAGCTGAACCTGGTCAACTACGAATCGAATTTCGCAAAATAAGTGTTACTTATAAAAATATAGATTTTTTACTTTTATGTTATTCAACTTACGACATGTAAATACGCATATGTATTTACAGCGTTTTATTAAAGAATTTTATGTTAATATTGCTCTAACTTGATAAATATTTAACACCAGAAAAAAAGCATTACAACAATATTTACAACGTTAAACTCGGCTTTGTAAGAATTTTGATATTAAAACTATGGTGGAATTAATAAATTTCGAGGGAAGTATTAATGGTATACAGTTTTAATCTCACAATGGCTCTAAAATATGACTCGTTATTTTTTATGCAGCAATCTACATTGAACAGACTTTTTAGTAAAGCATCACGTGATTATTTTTAAACTGAGAGTGGTACTTGCGGCCGAATATTTTTGCATCATCATATAATATTAGTTTTAAGCTTATTAAGTAAATATTTTATAAATATACGAAAGGAACAAAAATTAAAAAATTAAAAGTAGGAGAGTCTACAACACTTTTGGAAATTAAAAATGTCGTCTTATCAAACTGTAGGGATAAATAGTTAAATCTGAAAATGATATTATTATCGTAATTTCAAAGTAAAACTGCATAATTTCTAAAATTTATTCAAAATACCACTTATACCCAAAACTACAGAGAAAGAAACATGGATCACTTTCTTATTACAAAACAACAATTCATCTTTAAACTTATTTATGCCAAATTATAGAAATGTACAAAATAGTGAAATTCTTTATGACTTTATCCAAAACCATTAAAACTAAGCTACTTGACAGATAATGAGAACGATTAAATGTAAATTTCCTTAATTAGGATCGAGGGCCCACCTTAATGTTGTATTGGTACGGGTTACTGGGGCGGACCCTGCATTATCTTCGTGTTGTAAGAGTTTTATATTCGTAACACGTAGCTGCTGATCGTAATATCTCTGACGGTAATGTTAAATGTTTTGTCAGAATTAAACAGTTAAAGATTTTGCAAAACCGCACATTTTGCAACGACGGCGTATTTTCTTTCATAATAGACTGAAGGTACTACGATGACTTGTTAGTATTTTAACCGACTTCAAAAATGGAAAAGATTCTCAATTGGACGCGTACCCATTTTTTACATTTATGTACACCTGTGACGTGAAAACGTATTGACCAATTTTTACCATTTTTTTTCTCTTTGAAAGGAAATGTTTTGAAAGAGATCCCATGTAAATATGATCATTGCCTGAAAATGGATTCCGGACGAACTTTAAAATTTTTGAGATAACAAGTTCTTTTGAGGAAATTTATACCGAGTTCAAACTTATTTGACATGCCTTTATAAGTATTTTAATCACATATGGTTGTCAAAGTCTAAATGATGGAGCTGGAAGGTGGCCACAGAACTGTTTAAACAAGAAATGGATTTATCGATTTCGGGGTGGTCACAAATAGTGACAAGGGTTGAAAAAGCTGGAAGCTGATAACGGGAACTCCTCATTTATGAGGAAGATGTTGCTGGAATCGAGAGATGATAAGAGAAACTCCTTAATGGTAGGTAGTTCGCCGACTTTAGTTTTTTCTACTTTGTTTGATGAGTACTTTTGTCACAATTGGTGGCGAGAGTATGGTGATAGAACCGAAACATTGTGAAAGGATTTTGAATGTTACGGAGCTACCTCACGGAGTTTGTACTTGTTTGACTCATTTTGGGAAACCAAAGGCGTGAAGCAATTAAACTTAGGCTAGGTAGGTTAAAAAGTATGTAAGAAACAAATAAAAAGAAAAACAAAAAGAGAATTTTTTTAAAAAGAGGAAATTGTAATTGTTTTAAAAACAATATTTTAAATGATTAAACAATATAAAAAATATGTATAATAGTGTATTTCCAATCGTTCTTAAATTTAAATTTTCCATTATTCCGAAGACAGTTCATCACTTGTAAGTTGTCTATTAGCAGTAATTAAATATGGAAAATTATCAAGTCTCAATAAAAAGCTTACTTCTATAGCAGCTAATAAATGCCACAATAGCGTCATTTAGACAATTATAAGCGTCATATATTGTTAAGCAAAAATACTTGGTATGTTTAATAATATATTTTTGCCCAACTACGGTGAAACTAAAAGAGTATAAAATACTACATATATTTGCATGCACATAAGTATGTAGGTATAAATAAATTTATTAAGGTCAATTAAAGACCACTTCTTCGTTAGTTTGTGACTTTCTGAGTAACGTAAGAGGTCATGAGCACTAACAATGAAAAACACAAAAATTAATTGATTTCAATTAACCATCTAATGAGAAATACACTGAAAAGTATAAAATATTAAAAATACAAGTACTACTTGGAACTTATTCCTAAAATATCTTTTTGGAACATGAAGAAATTTGCAAAATTATTGCCAATGGAGATTTTTTATTAATAAACATACGAGTATCCAGTTGGAACTTTTGCGGCGAATTATCATTTGGAAACGTGAATAAATATGTGAAATATTTGTATTGTGATGCTTAGCTACTTGTAAAGTGTCAACGTCTCTAAATCTTACTCTTATCTACACATGAGATAAATGTCGTCTTAGTACCCCAAAAATCTCTATTAATTACAATATTCTACAAATGTAATCATGTTTTTAAGGGATATTTGGCGTATTATTATTTTATAGATAAAATATTATTGTTAATAAATTTTATTATCTCCGACTTTGTAATAATTATAGGTTTTTCTTAGTTAAATATTCATTGGTTAAAAGAAATTTACCCATAATATTGCTGATTGGCTTAATATAAATTTGAATACCATTTCGTTCTAATTCATCTTAGTTGATTTCAAAGTGTATTAACATATAAAGTGAATACGTGGTATAATAGAAAGCGTGGGCATATTATTTCCACCACATCAACAACAAATTGACGCGTGAGCAAGTTGTGGGAACGTAATCTCAATCGTAAAGCAACGGAGGCGGTGAAAGCAGAATGGGCCGCTAATTAGTTGGTGCGTGTTTATTGGTTCACGCAAAGTGTGCAATAATCTCACAATCAGTAGAATAATTCCGCTTACGATGAGGAGTACATAGCGTGTTGTTGATAACACAAGAACTCCGTTATATTTACCGGTTACGTGGCCTACTTAGTTAATATATATTTTAAGTTACTTAATAAAATAAATTAATTTTTTGCAGTATCATTATGCATTTGTTGGGAACAAATATTATATTTGTATCATGAAATATTAATTTTCGCATAAAAATTTTATTTCTTGGGTTTTATCAATAAGGCAAATGTGAAAATAAGACGCTATGAGCGTATAAACAATATGATTGAATATTTTGGTTGAAATTTAAACATCAAATTAAATGTGAAACAATTTCAGTGCTATTTACTGAAAAAATTTTCAATAGCAAATCGAACCTTGCACAATAAATGTTTCTTATGATAAATAATTAAAGATTATTATAATTCAACTTATTATAATTCAACTTTCATAAGCAAACTTGAATGCACACTTTAAATACGGACCAGAAGCGTGTAACGTTTGCAAATGTTTATTCAATCATGTTGTAACAAAATCGTAGAAACTTATGAATATTAAAAATTAAAAAGAAGAAACATTTTCAATTATGCCTTAATAACGGTTAGCCTATAAAACCTATAATCAATTGACGTATTTGAGAGAAAATTCATGTTAAGGAATTTCAATTTTTAAGGTTTAAATGCGGACTCTTGACTTTTTATAACTGATTTAAATTGAAACCTCGTTTCTGGAAAGTGCCCCGTTATTATTTATAAATTGAGAAGAAAAGGCAGTCAAGTGAGAGTAGAACTCGCTCCCTGAAATTTCCGTATATTTAAATCATGTTATGATGCTTAGAAAGTAGATATTTTAAAAATATACAAATAAAAATTATTTAAAATCTCTGAATACAAAATGAAGTGTTATAATTTCGCAGGTTTGAAGATGATCTCCATAGGAAAATACCAAGTCTTTCTTTCTTGGTACTATTGTTCGTGTTGCAAGAACAAAGTTAAAAATGAGTACGACGGTGTTAACATAAAATATTTGTTCGAAAAAAGTATTGAAACAACTGAAACAAGATATTTTTTAATCATTCCCAAAAGTGGACAGTAACCCTCACTAGTGTGGAAGGAAACCATCAATGGAGCTGGTAGCCGACTTAAGAGTTGCGGTGTGTTAGATAATGCAAGTGGGCGCTGGTCACCTATAGCAAAAATAAATTATAGTATTTTAAAATAAATTATAGTATTTTAACATAAAATTTCAGTAAACTTTCAATCGAAAAATTCTTGAAATGTTTCTTCGTAATTAATTTTAGTCCGTTCATGTCCTTCACGGAATCCAGCATGTACCGACAGAAATATCCTTGCAGAGATATACTCACAGGACGAGTAAAATCCGTTCGTTATATTAGTTTCATGCTTTGACGATACTGCTGAAGTGCACGCCGTTGCTTGTCAAAGGAGACCTTTGAGAAGCGTCGGCGTATACTTCAGTACCGCTAACATACACGTGCACTCCGTCACGCGTACACTTTATCCATGGTATAATTATGCCGATATTTTGTCAGCTTTTACTGATTTTCTTGCAGCAATGAGGGACTGCAGCACACAGGGTTTATATAGAATAATAATGTAAATGCGATCCCCTTAAGCTTACCCTTCAATGGATAATAACTCTTCAACATTAAAAGTTATTTACTTCATTATTAATTTTATACCTTAATTACAAAAAAAATAAATTAAAAAAAATTGTCTTAAAAGACAAATCTTAACTAAACATCTCACCCAAACTAAGAAGGTAACAAGTTCTAAATGAAAATAATTGTATCAAATTAGAATGTCCTAAATGTCCTAAACTTTAAAATGTTTAAAATCTCCTAAACATTATCAGCACCGTTTTCTAAGTAATACTGCCTAACTTTTCAAATTCATCCAAGATTCCATTTATGTCTAATACAATAAAGAACCGAATGTGGACCACTTTTAATTAAAAAACAATAATTTTCTATTTTCATCTTCAAACATATTCGTGCAAAATTATGTTAAGACACAAAATAACAAAATTATTTCCTACCACGTTCAATATCAACAAAAATAAGCCGAGTATGCTAAGACAAATAATTAGAACAAAAGGAAAATTATGTTTAAAACATAATTTTCCTTAACTAGCATACACCGCACACTTATAATTATATCGCCGCCATTGGCTCACGCTCAATTATTTTCATGTATTGACAGTTTTCGATTCATAAAACGTAACTGCTTAATGAACAATACAATTTTACTGATGTTTAGTCAGCACTAAACCGTTAAACCAGTTTCAAAAGATCTATTTTCTGTAACGATAAATAAATTTTCTTCATATTTCTCTCGCTTTCCTCTTTTAATGTAAATGTCGTTTACGGCAATGAAAAATCGTATCCGTTTTAATAAATTGTATACTCTATGCAAATAGAGTATATTCTATTACAAAGATAACACAGAAAGTTTTTAATCCCAAGATTGAAAACGGCTATAATATTTAATATTATTCTATTGTTTTTAAAACGTTTTTTCTATATTTCATAGTTTTTCTTAATTAAATATCTAGTAATACCCTGGATTTTTTACTGTTTAGACATGTCATTGAATTTGTAGCGACTTTTTAAATTTAGTCCGGTTTACAAAAATATACATAGCATCATCCGTGAAGTGATTAAGCAGATTGACCTGCATGATATAGCATTATCATAATGAATATTGATAAGATCTTCTATATTTTTCTTTAAGTTTAATTTTATTTACGGGAGTATTCCCGACAAAATTATTTAAATTTAATTTTAGTGTATTGATATTTTGTGAAAATAACATACTATTTTGTCTTAAAAAAGACACAGTTAGTATGCATTTATTAATTGAAATAATTTTTTTTGGTAGTATTTTTAGCTAAAGCTAAGAAAAATATCTTTTAATTATTTTAATTTGCTTGAAAAACGAACCTTGGCTAAGTTGGAAATGAATATATACCAAGAAGCCGTTGAAAATATAACAATAATAATTAATTGTACATATATTGGAGTTACATTTAACATTATGAGTAAATGTCTTACCTATTTTAGAAACCACCTAATACAAAAATTAAAACAAATTTGGAAGAATTTGATGAACATTCTTACGAGAAAAACACGCGACATAAAATTTTAGATGTCATAATTTCCGTATAAATGTAACGTCAGAAGAGATTGAAATAAAGTCTTCAAATTCACTCTGAGTATTCCCCCCGAAACCGCGCGCAAACGAGGCTTTGGAAATGGAAAGAGAAATATATGAGCCATATTTTACAGAAAACAATTCCAGCAATAAACCAATAAAATATTGTTGTAAAGTCACATAACGAGGGACACGTGACGGGAGTAAACATTATTTATAAATTTGTTTTAAAAAACATATTTTTATATTTCTAAATTAATAAATGGATGGTGCGTATATTGTAAGAAGGTTATTGTGAAATGTGCAGAACTTCTTATGAATCGTTACGAGGTACTTTTCAAATTATCTGATCTGTATATGTTAATATAGATAATTTAATCTATTACTGTATATTTTTTGACAAGTGGTTTCCACTGCAATTGAATGAACAGTGCTATAATACAATTCGGATATAATATTTTTTATCTATTTTGTTAAAGAGTAACACCATTTACAAAGACGTATAATGTACATCTAATATTGTAATAAGTATGGCATGCTAGTATGGAACCATTGTAAAAATCAGTAAACAATTTAATACTCTGTAGATGTAATACCATTCAATATTCTGATAGATTTATTATTGTATGATACCTGGGATAAAATTTTTCTTGATAAAGTGAGGGTAGAAATTAAAAATTACGCTTATACAAAGTAACTTAGTATCACAAAAACAAACTCATTCCATGAATCCTCAAAATTCCCTCACTCGTGCACTAAACTTTATTGTATTTTCGAAATATTTGAGAATTTAATATATTTATAAAGTGTCATTTATGTATTTCGCATTAGTTTTATTTTGTTTACCAAGAGAAATATTTATTATTTTTTAATGATATATTTTACATCCTCCGGAAATACTTTATTGTGAATAGGTTCAACGCATTTATGATAATATTTTTTATACAATGAAATGTAACAAACAGCACTTACAAAATTTTTTTTATATTCAACAAAAGATACAGTTGCGTGGGTTTGTCATTTATTTATTTATTTATGTATTTTAATGCATACAATTGATACATATTATGGACTTATTTCTACGGGAGCAGAACACTAGTCCAGCCCTGCCCAACGAGCGGTCGGGAATTGAACCCGGGTCCCGCCGTGCGCCGCGCCCTCATAGGCCGTATGCCTTGTGATCTATCCAACACACTACGGCGACGACATTTCTTTTATATCCTAATTATGAAACTTACTTCGCCCTATTAGTATTTGAATCTCCACGCGCCCATACACATTTTTTTACGCTGAAAAACTAACAATATCAGTTCGGAGTTGAGTGTTACACAATAGATAAAATTTCAGGATAGTAAATATTAAATAGTTTCATAACATGCATATTTTACGTTAAATATACGTTATAATTTGAAGATAAATTTATTTAAATTCAAGTATCGATTAGAACATTTTCTCTTTATCCCAATAAGCCGAACTAGTTACGACCATTTTCAGGTATATTTATAATATGATTTTAAATTAATTAAAAGTTTCTAATTTCTAATTTCTAATTTCTAATTTCTAACCCTATATGAAAAGCAATACTACACGTGTACATATGTACGTGGCATAGTATTTCCACGGTATTAATAATCAGATGACGTGTGAGCAACTCGTGAGAATGTAATATCACTCTCAAGGCAGCATAGATGATGAACACAGGACGGACGTTATAGGTTAAGGAGACGCGTAGGGTTGCCACCCGTACTTTATAGTAAAGTATTGTACGTTATTTTGGGTAAACGTACTTTATACTTTATGAAAGCAAAAAAGTACGTGAACATACTTTATTTTACCTATTTCGACTGTTGAAGCTTTTACTTTATTGCTTACGAAAAGGAAACAAAAAATGTAAGCGATTTTTTGCGTGTAACGGGATGAATCACATCGATAAGGTATAAAGCGATAAAGTTAAATGCTAAGCAGCACTGTCGTTTTTTAACGTAACCTAAAACGTTCATGAATTATCGTCTCAATTTGTCATTGTTTACTGTTTGTTGTTCAAATATTATTTTTTGTTCTTGGTATGTTGTACAGTATTGTGATAAATATTTGATTATGGATGCATATAATTGTAGCTCACGAAATACACCTGAAAAACGAATACAGGAATCGGACTCTAACATAGAATTAGACGGCACCTGTACCTCTGAATCCAGTACACTGAATCCTAAAACAATGGATGCGAAGCAAACAAAACGAATGCAAAAGTATGAACGTCTATGGGAAAAAGAACATGGTGTTTGATTAACCAATGATCCCCAAAACGATTTTAATGGGAAATACAAATTATGTGGAGTAATTATTACTATTGTTTCAGCTGGAATATGTGGAAAAAATTTAATCTTAGGTGGATGTTTGCCTGTGTGAATATAGGTTGGACAAATAAGCATGCAGGGATAGAATCGCAACACATCTTTGGTTTCGTGATGGTTTGGGGATGTAGGTGGTAGGTGAAGGGTTTATTATTTGTTTGAAGGTTAAGCAATATCTGAAAACAAAACAGCATAAATCGAAATATAAGCTGAAAAAATAATCTGAAGTGCTTGAAAGTTTTCTTAAATCTGCTTCTGTTTCCACTTCTTCCCAAAGTTAATTTTGTAGTAATAAAAACAACGTTACTGCTGCTGAACTACCTAGCCTTAACATATCACACCGTTAAGCATATTTTGTCCTATAATTGTATGGACTGTACTGTTAAGTTAAATAAAATGATTTATGTTAATTCAAACATAGCTACAAGTATTCATTAAGCCAGGACCAAAATGGAAGCTCTAGTTACAGAGGTGTTGGGGCATATGATTTACAAAATATAATCAACGATTTGAATACAGGCAATTTATTTTTTTGTTCCAACAAAAAAATATAAACTTTTCCCATTAGTTGTGCAATATTTTACAGCTGGAAATGGCATTCAAAGATAATTAACTGATTTTTATGAAAATAGCAATGAATCAGCTGATTGCGTGGTTCATGCAATTCAGAAGTCAGTAGAGTAATGCAAATTATCATTTGGGAATATATCTGGGCTAAGTGCTAACAAAAAAATGCCAATTTTGGAATAAACCATTCATTATTTATAAACATTATAGATTTGGTACCGGACTTGATTAAGGGAAATTATTATACACATATAGTGCACAATTACACGAAACATGCCAGGAACTTTTTATCCTATGACATTGAGAATGTTATCCTTAAAATCTATGCTCATTTTTCCCACTCGACTGTTCCTCCGAACAAGAATTTAAAAAATTCATAGAATCGGTAGATGAACATTTTCGTGAACTCAAACGCCATGTAGGAACCAGATGGCTCTCTCTCTCCTACCTTATGCTTGAGCATATTTTTTAGACAAACCTGTCTGTTACGTGCGCTTCGTCAATCAATGAACACGCATAGACCGATTAGACCTGTATCACGTGCGTATCGTTTCAATCGCATTTATAGCTAATTCACGTTCATATACTGGCTAATTTGAAATAACAAATTATTGTTTTACGTATGCAACCTGAACTCCTTTACATCTTATTTAAGTAGCAAGAGCAGAAAATGCAGGACGGTTACCTGCTGCTAGTTTCTTTCTTGAAAATTTAGTAGCAAATGATTGGTTCACGGACTAGTAGTATAATGTGAACGATGTGCAAACAGGAGTGTTCAACGTGGTCAATACTTACTACCGTGCTAATGTTCAGCTGAATTGAGATCGTTTTTCCCAAATTTGAAAGGAATTTGCAAAATTGCATTAAAAATGATAGCTTTAATTGGCAAAGGATTATCTCGTTAAATTAACTTCTTAACTTAAAGATTAAAATTTTGAGTAGACTTTTGCGATACAAAGCTGGATCTGTTTTACAGTTTTTGAAACATCATACTTTCAGACGAAATACATTTAATCGGACATCAATGGATCTTCCACGTATCGATCATATAATTGTTTTAAATATACATGTGTATATAAGTAACAAAATTATCCTTTTTGGGCGCATATTGATAAAATAAAATATTACTGCTTACCTGCTTTCAACCATTTATGTTTAATGAAATTGTTTGGGAATAACAATTGTCTTTGGATAATCATTTTATAAACTGAAAAATTCACTGTTTACTGGAGCACGTATATCAAGTATCGGAACGAAAGAGAAAGTTTTAACGTTGTTAATATAATTTGTTGGTCACACGAAATAACGATTACACATTTTTTTCCTTTTCATTGAAAATTATTTAAAATCAAATACGGCAATAAAAGAAAGTGGAACCACTATTAAAACTAAGTTTTGAGGAGATGTTTTGAAATTTAAAAATATTCATGTATATTTATGTCACAAAAATGTTCTCAGGTTAATAGAGTTTTTTTCCAATTCGCAAAGAAACTGATAGTTTCATTAAGTTTTAAATAAATAAATTCAAATTGACATCAAGTGACTTAAATAAACTTATATCTACGTTTACAAGATTCGGATAGAATTCACAAAAAACAATATAACTACCGGCATAGAAGCATTGATGTAGATACGGTACTTTCTTATATATAAATATAATAATAGCCAAGAATTGTTTTGAAAGGACTTCATCGAAAAAATAATTTTGAAAGCATTTGAAATTATTATTTATAGCATCCCTTTATTAGTCTTTAGTCTTGACATCGTTGGAAATTATTTTATTTTATAATTAGGCAGATACGTATTTTAATAGACAAATAACATTTAAATAATATAAGTTGGAGTACTGAGTTAAATTTTACCACAAATTAATAAAATTACTTCAAAAGTGGTCAGCTTTTATTTTACAGGTGCTGGCGGCTGAAACATATTATTGAAACGTAATATTTAGACACTTAATGAAATATATTCGCCGAACTGTTGATAAGAGGGATAATGATTTGTTATGATTGTCTATTTAGCAAAGTGGCTAATTGGTTGAATTATTCAAAACACGGAAAGTAGGGTTCATTAAAATTTCAATTCCAATCTATGTGAAGTATTCATATAATTTAATAATATATGTGGCTAATTGCGCATAAAGCGGATGTTTTATTATTTATTTTATCCTAATAAATTTTTTTTCTGAATCACTTCAGTTTGGATAATCAGATATATCATAATAAGAAATCACCAAACCCCATTCGTGAATGCAACATTTGAATGTTTATTTTTTTATAGAATATGTAATTATAAATTATTGTTAGATTTTCGCAAGATTTCAGACATCATTTTTAAAATATTTATGTAAATTTTTAGCAAAATAAAAGTTAATTATAGGTATTAAAAAGCTGCGACAGATAAATGTTCGGGAAATGGAAATAATAAACGTCCTTGCAGTAGTACAAAAGGAAAGTATACCGGAGAATGAAAAAATAACCATTGAACTCTGAATGAATATATTATGTAAAAAAATAAAATAACATCCGATTTTTGAAAAATCTGCTGAAAACAGGGGTATATATTTTTAATGAAAATAAAAATTGTTTGGTGTTTTCAGAACAAAAGGTATAAATAATTCAGGTGTCAGTAGATAAGAGAATCATGTAAGCAATACACCCTTTTTTGGGGGAATTTTCTTGTTGCATCATTATAGTGTTTTCGAAAAATGGAACGAATGGCAGAAAGAGAGTTTGCTAAACCTCCTCATTTTTCAAAACGCAAATTGTTTTATATATTATATAGGTGAGGTTTAAAATTGTAAATATAAAAACATTTTTTGGAAAATCGACTTCTGTACAACTTTCCCTTAGGAATTATGATAAACCTTTACGAGATAGTTACATTTTGGTATACGATTGTTTTAATACAAGCTTGTTAGTGAACCATTTTAGTCCTATTACTACTACCTATACTTATTTATTAGTTATTTTGCGAAAATATTTTTGTGAACCTTTGAAACGCTGTTATTTCTAAGTTATTCATTGTGTTAGTTTTTAGCAAGGACTTAATTCTTTAGAAATAAAATGTTTTTTTTTCATTCTAAACGTACTCGCTACACACTACACGTTCTCGTAGTTTACGGAACATACAAAAATTTGCATTTTTCAAATAAGGCAGATTTATTGTAAACACCCTCTATCATTTCCGGCCATTCTTTGAAAATATTCTATTTATATCGCCAAAAATTATAATTAATAAATCTGTAACCTATTATGAATGTCACCTGTATTTTTGGACCTGTTATGAATATTATTAGGGAATTTTAAGTAAGTTGCGTTTTTTATGTTTGATTCTGTCGGAATTCAAAATTGCCAAAATTTGTTTTCTTTTTATTAAATGGGTGTTAATATTTTTTTAAATAAAATCTTATTCTTCTTTGCCTTGTGGCTCTCATAATGCAAAAGCAATTTAGTATCGAATATACAATCTGTAAGCAATATTAAATGAAAGTGCTGCGAGTGCGAAGTAAGCAGAATGCAAATGTATGCTATGATGATTTAAGTACTTTATGTAAGAGTAAACATTTAATTTTTTAAAGCACAACTGGGCGTAGTGTTAAGTGCGCAATGGTAACTAAATGTGAATGGGTTAATAATTTAATTTATACCCGCATAAACAATATATTTCTATCGTTCTATGTACTCTCATTTCAATTACAATATCGCGTGTGAAGAAGGTAGAAAGATAGAAAACGGGGACAAACATATTTTGTGGACAGCTGCACGATAGCTAGATATCTCACCGTAATTTTCTCATTCGCCCAATAAACAAGAAATCACATTACAATCTTATTAGACAATAAAATTGTTTTGAGATACACTCGAAATTTCTATGATTGCAAAAATATATTAGGAAATATATCTCAAAATGTTTTCAATACAAGCAGATTATTTTGATTTTCAAGTTGTGCTTTGTTTTCTAAATTCTACATTGATTTGATACCGTTTAGGTTTACGAAAACGTTGAAAAAACGTGTTTAAATAACATTATTTGTCCATTTACTTAAAGTTACATGTTTTTGAATTTATCACCATCTTCATGTTGAATTAGAATAAGAAATTAGTTTAATTAAAAAGACGCTTAATAATTCGGTTGATTAAACGTCAGTTAACCCTGCGAAACAACAAAACCACGTATTTAACTACGTGTAAGTATAAGCGGAGCTAAGATAGAATTATCATGGAAATCTCTGATTGCCACTAATTACTTCTATATCTAAAGTATTTCTCATTTTCTATGAAAAATTGTTCGTAATAAATAAATGTTTAGATACAGGTGCGTGATTGAATACAATTTCTCTTTGAAAATTTATTAAATAGACGATAGATTATTTTTGAAATCAAGACTTCTTGCGGAAATATAATAATAGAATAGTAATAATAACAATAATAGATTTTGCACTAACCATTGAAAATAGACGGATCTATCTGATTTGACATGTTCCTTTTTCCGTATATGAGATTACGCGGGACCCGGGCTATGACCCTTATCAGGATGTTGTCGTAGAATTCTACGTGATTCGATTATTTATTTGCAGTGAATGTTTGCACACGTTTCCTTCAATTGCCTTTCGATCGTTTTTAGGCTAATAAAATTTAAAAAAATAATATATTACACCATGAAAATAGAGGCAGTGGCAAGGTTATTGTTGCATACAATACAACAGATTAATTATTTTGTGGAAACACAAAGCAATAAAATTTACGAAACGTGGCAAAACAATATAGAACGTTTTGGTTTTGAACCGTATAATTTTTGCACTAAAACTGATAAAAGATAACGTTTGTCTGTAATTCGACGATGAGCCACTGAAGAACTGTACTATTAGAAAAAAAATTATATTTTGAATAATTTGAGTATTTTACAACACAATTTAAAAGAAACAATGAATGATTATTTTTATGAAGAAAACTTTTTTAGCAGGGAGTTTCTATGGAAAATATTAGATCTGTTTGATTAACCTTCTATTAAATTGTAATAATATAGTGAATGACAAGAAAAAAAAATCGTTTGTAAAAAAAGAAAAAACACCAAGAAGCCGAAAGAAGTGGCAAGAGAATCCGCATAAAATGGAGGCCGAGAACAGTAGTCGAGCATGGAAAGGGGAGTTTTAATGGAAAATTGTTACTAAAAATTAAATTATTTGACCATAGTTTCATTTTAAAGGTTAAGAAGCTACTATTTTGATAGCCAACCAATTCATAAAAAAAAAGAATAATCGAAAACGATAAAGAATGGCGACATACGTTTACACGTATCTATGTATAAACTAACACATATGTTATTTTGAAAGGATAATTTTGGCCATAATAATTATTTTAGAAAAGACATATACATATATATATATATATATATATATATATATATATATATATATATATATTTTAGACAGATTAACGGATTGTAAATTTTATGTTAATAAATAACTAATGTTAACAATTAAAACGTAACTTCCAAGAGAGTTCAAATTAACAACAGCACGTGCAAATATATTTTCATTACTATCAAATTTACATAAAAGTCGATGCAGTTCGTTTCTGGATAAGAAAGAGGAAGGATTGTATTCGGTGTTATCCTATAATTTGGAGAAATTATAGCTAACCTTAGAAAACTACTAACTTTAAATAAACTAGCGTGTATTGTGTTATCGAAGAATATATTGACGTGTGTAGCTCACCTTTTGCATTTCCGTGAATTTCGCTCGTATATCGTTTTCCTCGTATGACATATTGTGGTCGCAATAAACGTTTACATTATGTAAACATTTATTGATATACGAGCGAAATTAGTCAGTCTGAAACGATTCATTTCGTATTGAATTCAGCACTTACAATCATCATAACCATAAGGTTTAAGCATATAAAAAGTTAAGCAAAGAGTATACAAAATTAATTAAATAGAAAACAACTATTATCGTCCCCTTGTTGATATACGGGTGTCAAGATAAATAATTTTTTTGATAAAAAAACCAAATATAAGTAAAAAATGTGTATATTATATTTATACAAATTTTTTTTCTTTCACGTAAACTCTTTCTACATAAAGTTATTTCTTAAACATTTAGTTTGATTATTTGATAATTGAGGAGCTGATTTGTGTAGTGTGAACTCAAACCGTAGCCAAATGAGTGTTATTCTCAATAAACATTCCGGATCATTTCGATTTAAAGTTGGATGTGAAATAAAATAAAACTGTTGTTTAATTATATATTTCTATTAAATAATACCGGCAATATTTACTTCATATTGTGATATAATATAAAGAAGTTGATATATTTGCAAAACTTAAAACAGGATAAGGAAGATTACGAAACTGGTATTATAAATGCATAGTCCGGACGGATAGACGCATGTATGTTATTCCATAATTCGGGACATAGAGGTAGTTTTTTAAGCTAGCTATAATTTCTCCAAATTATAGGATAACACCGAATACAATCCTTCCTCTTTCTTATACAGAAACGAACTGCATCGACTTTTATGTAAATTTGATAGTAATGAAAATATATTTGCACGTGCTGTTGTTAATTTTAACTCTCTTGGAAGTTACGTTTTAATTGTTAACATTAGTTATTTGTTAACATAAAATTTACAATCCGTTAATCTGTCTAATATATATATATATATATATATATATATATATATATATATATATATATATGTATATATATGTATATATATATATATGTATATATATATATATATATATATATATATATATATATATATATATATACATATATATGTCTTTTTTAAAATAATTATTAAGGCCAAAATTATCCTTTCAAAATAACATGTGTTAGTTTATACATAGATACGTGTATACGTATGTCGCCATTCTATATCGTTTTCGATTATTCTTTTTTTTATGAATTGGTTGACTATCAAAATAGTAGCTTCTTGACCTTTAAAATGAAACTATGGTCAAATAATTGAATTTTTAGTAACAATTTTCCATTAAAACTCCCCTTTCCATGCTCGACTACTGTTCTCGGCCTCCATTTTATGCGGATTCTCTTGCCACTTCTTTCGGCTTCTTGGTGTTTTTTCTTTTTTTACAAACGATTTTTTTCTTGTAATTCACTATATTATTAAGGAAATATTTTCTCTTGCTCCACTGAAATTTTTTGTCAAAATGTATCGCAAAAAATCCCAGAGGTTCCGTATACGTTAGCCTCCGGGTACAATGTGCCGTAAAGCCCTGCCCCGAACAGTCGCTGTACATAAAAGTAATGAACTTACGGCCTCACTACGTTCTGTAGGACTCCAACTTTTAGTTTTCATTTTAGGGCAAGTTTAAGACAAAGTCGTTCCTAATATTGTTTTTAATGATTGCGCTTATGAAGACAAATTCAAAATGTTTAGAGAAAACAAAGTTGACGCGTTTTAGATATGACATTTTAGACTTTTGCGACATGGCTATAGCTGCTATAGGTTTAAAGTTAACTTCTTTTTCCATACTCTATGCAACTGTTGCTATTATTTTGTTGTTCATATTATTACACTCTTGTATAATATTTTTGAAAATATTCTTACTTACATCTTCTAGTAAAATTATGATATCAAAAATTAAAGCTAATTCTGGAAAGTTATTAGTTTAGGCAAGGAAAATATACTCACGACTTTCCTAATCCGGTAAATTCACACCGACCAATGCTTCTTCTTTCCCAAATTGTGCAACAAACTAGAATTTGACGTGAATGTTAAAATATACATTGTAGTTTTATTTAATAAGAATATTAAAATAAGGAAAGACATTCCGATATTACTTCACATCAGAATATTTTCTTATAAGAGTATTTTCTTTTTTTTTCCTGTTTTATCTCTATCTTCCACAAATCGTAACACTTATATTATTGACACACTAATATTTTGGTACATTAATTTTACAGTTCTATCTCTTGAAAATGTCACTGTTTCTTATCGTATTTTGATCGATCTATATAGACTAATCTTTGAACTGTAGTTTTATATAATAGAAGCCTAGGTCCACACACTTAATCAATCGATTTACTCAAATTTATAAAGTAAAATCCAATATTAAACAGATTAAACCAACCAATCCTCATCTTTAAATGAAAATCACTAATCGCTGTTGGTTACTTTAATAGTGGCGATATTGTAACCCTAGACATTAAAATACACTCTCTGAATATATCTTCATTTTTACGGGTATATTACAGGCATTATTGCTTAATACAAAACTTTAGGTTCTTAAAACTTAACTTACGTCCGTTAAGAAGCGATCAAATAAAGATTGTTTTTCCTTTCGAGACGCGGAACCCTAAAATTGAATTTAAATTAATGATGACAAATTTACTCGTTTCGTGTAGCACGTTCTGAATCAAGTCAGATATACAAAATTCCAAAATTTAATTCTGCTTATAATAAATTATTTTTAATATTGCCGTCAACACTTTCACCTTCCCAATAATTTGAACATAACGGACGTAAGTTAATTTCTAATTTCTAATTTCTAACCCTATATGAAAAGCAATACTACACGTGTACATATGTACGTGGCATAGTATTTCCACGGTATTAATAATCAGATGACGTGTGAGCAACTCGTGAGAATGTAATATCACTCTCAAGGCAGCATAGATGATGAACACAGGACGGACGTTATAGGTTAAGGAGACGCGTAGGGTTGCCACCCGTACTTTATAGTAAAGTATTGTACGTTATTTTGGGTAAACGTACTTTATACTTTATGAAAGCAAAAAAGTACGTGAACATACTTTATTTTACCTATTTCGACTGTTGAAGCTTTTACTTTATTGCTTACGAAAAGGAAACAAAAAATGTAAGCGATTTTTTGCGTGTAACGGGATGAATCACATCGATAAGGTATAAAGCGATAAAGTTAAATGCTAAGCAGCACTGTCGTTTTTTAACGTAACCTAAAACGTTCATGAATTATCGTCTCAATTTGTCATTGTTTACTGTTTGTTGTTCAAATATTATTTTTTGTTCTTGGTATGTTGTACAGTATTGTGATAAATATTTGATTATGGATGCATATAATTGTAGCTCACGAAATACACCTGAAAAACGAATACAGGAATCGGACTCTAACATAGAATTAGACGGCACCTGTACCTCTGAATCCAGTACACTGAATCCTAAAACAATGGATGCGAAGCAAACAAAACGAATGCAAAAGTATGAACGTCTATGGGAAAAAGAACATGGTGTTTGATTAACCAATGATCCCCAAAACGATTTTAATGGGAAATACAAATTATGTGGAGTAATTATTACTATTGTTTCAGCTGGAATATGTGGAAAAAATTTAATCTTAGGTGGATGTTTGCCTGTGTGAATATAGGTTGGACAAATAAGCATGCAGGGATAGAATCGCAACACATCTTTGGTTTCGTGATGGTTTGGGGATGTAGGTGGTAGGTGAAGGGTTTATTATTTGTTTGAAGGTTAAGCAATATCTGAAAACAAAACAGCATAAATCGAAATATAAGCTGAAAAAATAATCTGAAGTGCTTGAAAGTTTTCTTAAATCTGCTTCTGTTTCCACTTCTTCCCAAAGTTAATTTTGTAGTAATAAAAACAACGTTACTGCTGCTGAACTACCTAGCCTTAACATATCACACCGTTAAGCATATTTTGTCCTATAATTGTATGGACTGTACTGTTAAGTTAAATAAAATGATTTATGTTAATTCAAACATAGCTACAAGTATTCATTAAGCCAGGACCAAAATGGAAGCTCTAGTTACAGAGGTGTTGGGGCATATGATTTACAAAATATAATCAACGATTTGAATACAGGCAATTTATTTTTTTGTTCCAACAAAAAAATATAAACTTTTCCCATTAGTTGTGCAATATTTTACAGCTGGAAATGGCATTCAAAGATAATTAACTGATTTTTATGAAAATAGCAATGAATCAGCTGATTGCGTGGTTCATGCAATTCAGAAGTCAGTAGAGTAATGCAAATTATCATTTGGGAATATATCTGGGCTAAGTGCTAACAAAAAAATGCCAATTTTGGAATAAACCATTCATTATTTATAAACATTATAGATTTGGTACCGGACTTGATTAAGGGAAATTATTATACACATATAGTGCACAATTACACGAAACATGCCAGGAACTTTTTATCCTATGACATTGAGAATGTTATCCTTAAAATCTATGCTCATTTTTCCCACTCGACTGTTCCTCCGAACAAGAATTTAAAAAATTCATAGAATCGGTAGATGAACATTTTCGTGAACTCAAACGCCATGTAGGAACCAGATGGCTCTCTCTCTCCTACCTTATGCTTGAGCATATTTTTTAGACAAACCTGTCTGTTACGTGCGCTTCGTCAATCAATGAACACGCATAGACCGATTAGACCTGTATCACGTGCGTATCGTTTCAATCGCATTTATAGCTAATTCACGTTCATATACTGGCTAATTTGAAATAACAAATTATTGTTTTACGTATGCAACCTGAACTCCTTTACATCTTATTTAAGTAGCAAGAGCAGAAAATGCAGGACGGTTACCTGCTGCTAGTTTCTTTCTTGAAAATTTAGTAGCAAATGATTGGTTCACGGACTAGTAGTATAATGTGAACGATGTGCAAACAGGAGTGTTCAACGTGGTCAATACTTACTACCGTGCTAATGTTCAGCTGAATTGAGATCGTTTTTCCCAAATTTGAAAGGAATTTGCAAAATTGCATTAAAAATGATAGCTTTAATTGGCAAAGGATTATCTCGTTAAATTAACTTCTTAACTTAAAGATTAAAATTTTGAGTAGACTTTTGCGATACAAAGCTGGATCTGTTTTACAGTTTTTGAAACATCATACTTTCAGACGAAATACATTTAATCGGACATCAATGGATCTTCCACGTATCGATCATATAATTGTTTTAAATATACATGTGTATATAAGTAACAAAATTATCCTTTTTGGGCGCATATTGATAAAATAAAATATTACTGCTTACCTGCTTTCAACCATTTATGTTTAATGAAATTGTTTGGGAATAACAATTGTCTTTGGATAATCATTTTATAAACTGAAAAATTCACTGTTTACTGGAGCACGTATATCAAGTATCGGAACGAAAGAGAAAGTTTTAACGTTGTTAATATAATTTGTTGGTCACACGAAATAACGATTACACATTTTTTTCCTTTTCATTGAAAATTATTTAAAATCAAATACGGCAATAAAAGAAAGTGGAACCACTATTAAAACTAAGTTTTGAGGAGATGTTTTGAAATTTAAAAATATTCATGTATATTTATGTCACAAAAATGTTCTCAGGTTAATAGAGTTTTTTTCCAATTCGCAAAGAAACTGATAGTTTCATTAAGTTTTAAATAAATAAATTCAAATTGACATCAAGTGACTTAAATAAACTTATATCTACGTTTACAAGATTCGGATAGAATTCACAAAAAACAATATAACTACCGGCATAGAAGCATTGATGTAGATACGGTACTTTCTTATATATAAATATAATAATAGCCAAGAATTGTTTTGAAAGGACTTCATCGAAAAAATAATTTTGAAAGCATTTGAAATTATTATTTATAGCATCCCTTTATTAGTCTTTAGTCTTGACATCGTTGGAAATTATTTTATTTTATAATTAGGCAGATACGTATTTTAATAGACAAATAACATTTAAATAATATAAGTTGGAGTACTGAGTTAAATTTTACCACAAATTAATAAAATTACTTCAAAAGTGGTCAGCTTTTATTTTACAGGTGCTGGCGGCTGAAACATATTATTGAAACGTAATATTTAGACACTTAATGAAATATATTCGCCGAACTGTTGATAAGAGGGATAATGATTTGTTATGATTGTCTATTTAGCAAAGTGGCTAATTGGTTGAATTATTCAAAACACGGAAAGTAGGGTTCATTAAAATTTCAATTCCAATCTATGTGAAGTATTCATATAATTTAATAATATATGTGGCTAATTGCGCATAAAGCGGATGTTTTATTATTTATTTTATCCTAATAAATTTTTTTTCTGAATCACTTCAGTTTGGATAATCAGATATATCATAATAAGAAATCACCAAACCCCATTCGTGAATGCAACATTTGAATGTTTATTTTTTTATAGAATATGTAATTATAAATTATTGTTAGATTTTCGCAAGATTTCAGACATCATTTTTAAAATATTTATGTAAATTTTTAGCAAAATAAAAGTTAATTATAGGTATTAAAAAGCTGCGACAGATAAATGTTCGGGAAATGGAAATAATAAACGTCCTTGCAGTAGTACAAAAGGAAAGTATACCGGAGAATGAAAAAATAACCATTGAACTCTGAATGAATATATTATGTAAAAAAATAAAATAACATCCGATTTTTGAAAAATCTGCTGAAAACAGGGGTATATATTTTTAATGAAAATAAAAATTGTTTGGTGTTTTCAGAACAAAAGGTATAAATAATTCAGGTGTCAGTAGATAAGAGAATCATGTAAGCAATACACCCTTTTTTGGGGGAATTTTCTTGTTGCATCATTATAGTGTTTTCGAAAAATGGAACGAATGGCAGAAAGAGAGTTTGCTAAACCTCCTCATTTTTCAAAACGCAAATTGTTTTATATATTATATAGGTGAGGTTTAAAATTGTAAATATAAAAACATTTTTTGGAAAATCGACTTCTGTACAACTTTCCCTTAGGAATTATGATAAACCTTTACGAGATAGTTACATTTTGGTATACGATTGTTTTAATACAAGCTTGTTAGTGAACCATTTTAGTCCTATTACTACTACCTATACTTATTTATTAGTTATTTTGCGAAAATATTTTTGTGAACCTTTGAAACGCTGTTATTTCTAAGTTATTCATTGTGTTAGTTTTTAGCAAGGACTTAATTCTTTAGAAATAAAATGTTTTTTTTTCATTCTAAACGTACTCGCTACACACTACACGTTCTCGTAGTTTACGGAACATACAAAAATTTGCATTTTTCAAATAAGGCAGATTTATTGTAAACACCCTCTATCATTTCCGGCCATTCTTTGAAAATATTCTATTTATATCGCCAAAAATTATAATTAATAAATCTGTAACCTATTATGAATGTCACCTGTATTTTTGGACCTGTTATGAATATTATTAGGGAATTTTAAGTAAGTTGCGTTTTTTATGTTTGATTCTGTCGGAATTCAAAATTGCCAAAATTTGTTTTCTTTTTATTAAATGGGTGTTAATATTTTTTTAAATAAAATCTTATTCTTCTTTGCCTTGTGGCTCTCATAATGCAAAAGCAATTTAGTATCGAATATACAATCTGTAAGCAATATTAAATGAAAGTGCTGCGAGTGCGAAGTAAGCAGAATGCAAATGTATGCTATGATGATTTAAGTACTTTATGTAAGAGTAAACATTTAATTTTTTAAAGCACAACTGGGCGTAGTGTTAAGTGCGCAATGGTAACTAAATGTGAATGGGTTAATAATTTAATTTATACCCGCATAAACAATATATTTCTATCGTTCTATGTACTCTCATTTCAATTACAATATCGCGTGTGAAGAAGGTAGAAAGATAGAAAACGGGGACAAACATATTTTGTGGACAGCTGCACGATAGCTAGATATCTCACCGTAATTTTCTCATTCGCCCAATAAACAAGAAATCACATTACAATCTTATTAGACAATAAAATTGTTTTGAGATACACTCGAAATTTCTATGATTGCAAAAATATATTAGGAAATATATCTCAAAATGTTTTCAATACAAGCAGATTATTTTGATTTTCAAGTTGTGCTTTGTTTCTAAATTCTACATTGATTTGATACCGTTTAGGTTTACGAAAACGTTGAAAAAAACGTGTTTAAATAACATTATTTGTCCATTTACTTAAAGTTACATGTTTTGAATTTATCACCATCTTCATGTTGAATTAGAATAAGAAATTAGTTTAATTAAAAAGACGCTTAATAATTCGGTTGATTAAACGTCAGTTAACCCTGCGAAACAACAAAACCACGTATTTAACTACGTGTAAGTATAAGCGGAGCTAAGATAGAATTATCATGGAAATCTCTGATTGCCACTAATTACTTCTATATCTAAAGTATTTCTCATTTTCTATGAAAAATTGTTCGTAATAAATAAATGTTTAGATACAGGTGCGTGATTGAATACAATTTCTCTTTGAAAATTTATTTAAATAGACGATAGATTATTTTTGAAATCAAGACTTCTTGCGGAAATATAATAATAGAATAGTAATAATAACAATAATAGATTTTGCACTAACCATTGAAAATAGACGGATCTATCTGATTTGACATGTTCCTTTTTCCGTATATGAGATTACGCGGGACCCGGGCTATGACCCTTATCAGGATGTTGTCGTAGAATTCTACGTGATTCGATTATTTATTTGCAGTGAATGTATGCACACGTTTCCTTCAATTGCCTTTCGATCGTTTTTAGGCTAATAAAATTTAAAAAAATAATATATTACACCATGAAAATAGAGGCAGTGGCAAGGTTATTGTTGCATACAATACAACAGATTAATTATTTTGTGGAAACACAAAGCAATAAAATTTACGAAACGTGGCAAAACAATATAGAACGTTTTGGTTTTGAACCGTATAATTTTTGCACTAAAACTGATAAAAGATAACGTTTGTCTGTAATTCGACGATGAGCCACTGAAGAACTGTACTATTAGAAAAAAAATTATATTTTGAATAATTTGAGTATTTTACAACACAATTTAAAAGAAACAATGAATGATTATTTTTATGAAGAAAACTTTTTTAGCAGGGAGTTTCTATGGAAAATATTAGATCTGTTTGATTAACCTTCTATTAAATTGTAATAATATAGTGAATGACAAGAAAAAAAAATCGTTTGTAAAAAAAGAAAAAACACCAAGAAGCCGAAAGAAGTGGCAAGAGAATCCGCATAAAATGGAGGCCGAGAACAGTAGTCGAGCATGGAAAGGGGAGTTTTAATGGAAAATTGTTACTAAAAATTAAATTATTTGACCATAGTTTCATTTTAAAGGTTAAGAAGCTACTATTTTGATAGCCAACCAATTCATAAAAAAAAAGAATAATCGAAAACGATAAAGAATGGCGACATACGTTTACACGTATCTATGTATAAACTAACACATATGTTATTTTGAAAGGATAATTTTGGCCATAATAATTATTTTAGAAAAGACATATACATATATATATATATATATATATATATTATATATATATATATATATATATTTTAGACAGATTAACGGATTGTAAATTTTATGTTAATAAATAACTAATGTTAACAATTAAAACGTAACTTCCAAGAGAGTTCAAATTAACAACAGCACGTGCAAATATATTTTCATTACTATCAAATTTACATAAAAGTCGATGCAGTTCGTTTCTGGATAAGAAAGAGGAAGGATTGTATTCGGTGTTATCCTATAATTTGGAGAAATTATAGCTAACCTTAGAAAACTACTAACTTTAAATAAACTAGCGTGTATTGTGTTATCGAAGAATATATTGACGTGTGTAGCTCACCTTTTGCATTTCCGTGAATTTCGCTCGTATATCGTTTTCCTCGTATGACATATTGTGGTCGCAATAAACGTTTACATTATGTAAACATTTATTGATATACGAGCGAAATTAGTCAGTCTGAAACGATTCATTTCGTATTGAATTCAGCACTTACAATCATCATAACCATAAGGTTTAAGCATATAAAAAGTTAAGCAAAGAGTATACAAAATTAATTAAATAGAAAACAACTATTATCGTCCCCTTGTTGATATACGGGTGTCAAGATAAATAATTTTTTTGATAAAAAAACCAAATATAAGTAAAAATGTGTATATTATATTTATACAAATTTTTTTTCTTTCACGTAAACTCTTTCTACATAAAGTTATTTCTTAAACATTTAGTTTGATTATTTGATAATTGAGGAGCTGATTTGTGTAGTGTGAACTCAAACCGTAGCCAAATGAGTGTTATTCTCAATAAACATTCCGGATCATTTCGATTTAAAGTTGGATGTGAAATAAAATAAAACTGTTGTTTAATTATATATTTCTATTAAATAATACCGGCAATATTTACTTCATATTGTGATATAATATAAAGAAGTTGATATATTTGCAAAACTTAAAACAGGATAAGGAAGATTACGAAACTGGTATTATAAATGCATAGTCCGGACGGATAGACGCATGTATGTTATTCCATAATTCGGGACATAGAGGTAGTTTTTTAAGCTAGCTATAATTTCTCCAAATTATAGGATAACACCGAATACAATCCTTCCTCTTTCTTATACAGAAACGAACTGCATCGACTTTTATGTAAATTTGATAGTAATGAAAATATATTTGCACGTGCTGTTGTTAATTTTTAACTCTCTTGGAAGTTACGTTTTAATTGTTAACATTAGTTATTTGTTAACATAAAATTTACAATCCGTTAATCTGTCTAATATATATATATATATATATATATATATATATATATATATATAATATATATATATATATATATATGTATATATATGTATATATATATATGTATATATATATATATATAATATATATATATATATATATATATATATATATATACATATATATGTCTTTTTTAAAATAATTATTAAGGCCAAAATTATCCTTTCAAAATAACATGTGTTAGTTTATACATAGATACGTGTATACGTATGTCGCCATTCTATATCGTTTTCGATTATTCTTTTTTTTATGAATTGGTTGACTATCAAAATAGTAGCTTCTTGACCTTTAAAATGAAACTATGGTCAAATAATTGAATTTTTAGTAACAATTTTCCATTAAAACTCCCCTTTCCATGCTCGACTACTGTTCTCGGCCTCCATTTTATGCGGATTCTCTTGCCACTTCTTTCGGCTTCTTGGTGTTTTTTCTTTTTTTACAAACATTTTTTTCTTGTAATTCACTATATTATTAAGGAAATATTTTCTCTTGCTCTGAAATTTTTTGTCAAAATGTATCGCAAAAAATCCCAGAGGTTCCGTATACGTTAGCCTCCGGGTACAATGTGCCGTAAAGCCCTGCCCCGAACAGTCGCTGTACATAAAAGTAATGAACTTACGGCCTCACTACGTTCTGTAGGACTCCAACTTTTAGTTTTCATTTTAGGGCAAGTTTAAGACAAAGTCGTTCCTAATATTGTTTTTAATGATTGCGCTTATGAAGACAAATTCAAAATGTTTAGAGAAAACAAAGTTGACGCGTTTTAGATATGACATTTTAGACTTTTGCGACATGGCTATAGCTGCTATAGGTTTAAAGTTAACTTCTTTTTCCATACTCTATGCAACTGTTGCTATTATTTTGTTGTTCATATTATTACACTCTTGTATAATATTTTTGAAAATATTCTTACTTACATCTTCTAGTAAAATTATGATATCAAAAATTAAAGCTAATTCTGGAAAGTTATTAGTTTAGGCAAGGAAAATATACTCACGACTTTCCTAATCCGGTAAATTCACACCGACCAATGCTTCTTCTTTCCCAAATTGTGCAACAAACTAGAATTTGACGTGAATGTTAAAATATACATTGTAGTTTTATTTAATAAGAATATTAAAATAAGGAAAGACATTCCGATATTACTTCACATCAGAATATTTTCTTATAAGAGTATTTTCTTTTTTTTTCCTGTTTTATCTCTATCTTCCACAAATCGTAACACTTATATTATTGACACACTAATATTTTGGTACATTAATTTTACAGTTCTATCTCTTGAAAATGTCACTGTTTCTTATCGTATTTTGATCGATCTATATAGACTAATCTTTGAACTGTAGTTTTATATAATAGAAGCCTAGGTCCACACACTTAATCAATCGATTTACTCAAATTTATAAAGTAAAATCCAATATTAAACAGATTAAACCAACCAATCCTCATCTTTAAATGAAAATCACTAATCGCTGTTGGTTACTTTAATAGTGGCGATATTGTAACCCTAGACATTAAAATACACTCTCTGAATATATCTTCATTTTTACGGGTATATTACAGGCATTATTGCTTAATACAAAACTTTAGGTTCTTAAAACTTAACTTACGTCCGTTAAGAAGCGATCAAATAAAGATTGTTTTTCCTTTCGAGACGCGGAACCCTAAAATTGAATTTAAATTAATGATGACAAATTTACTCGTTTCGTGTAGCACGTTCTGAATCAAGTCAGATATACAAAATTCCAAAATTTAATTCTGCTTATAATAAATTATTTTTAATATTGCCGTCAACACTTTCACCTTCCCAATAATTTGAACATAACGGACGTAAGTTAATTTTTAAGAACCTAAAGTTTTATATTAAGCAATAATGCCTGTAATATACCCGTAAAAATGAAGATATATTCAAAGAGTGTATTTTAATGTCTAGGGTTACAATATCGCCACTATTAAAGTAACCAACAGCGATTAGTGATTTTCATTTAAAGATGAGGATTGGTTGGTTTAATCTGTTTAATATTGGATTATACTTTATAAATTTGAGTAAATCGATTGATTAAGTGTGTGGACCTAGGCTTCTATTATATAAAACTACAGTTCAAAGATTAGTCTACATAAATCGATCAAAATACGATAAGAAACAGTGACATTTTCAAGAGATAGAACTGTAAAATTAATGTACCAAAATATTAGTGTGTCAATAAAATAAGTGTTACGGTTTATGGTAGATAGAGATAAAACAAGAGAAAAAAAGAAAATACTCTTAGAAGAAAATATTCTGATGTGAAATAATATCGGAATGTCTTTCCTTATTTTAATATTCTTATTAAATAAAACTACAATGTATATTTTAACATTCACGTCAAATTCTAGTTTGTTGCACAATTTGGAAAAGAAGAAGCATTTGTCTGTGTGAATTTACCGGATTAGGAAAGTCGTGAGTATTTTTTCCTTGCCTAAACTAATAACTTTACAGAATTAGCTTTAATTTTTGATATCATAATTTTACTGGAACATGTGAGTAAGAATATTTTCAAAAATATTATACAAGAGTGTAATAATATGAACAACAAAATAATAGCAACAGTTTCATAGAGTATGGAAAAAGAAGTTAACTTTAAACCTATAGCAGCTATAGCCACGTCGCAAAAGTCTAAAATGTCATATCTAAAATGCTTCAACTTTGTTTTCTCTAGCCATTTGGAATTTGTCTTCATAGGCGCAATCATTAAAAACAATATAAGGAACGACTTTGTTTTAAACTTGCCCTAAAATGAAAACTAAAAGTTGGAATATAATTTATATCCTGTTTTCCGTTTCAGATGTCTGCCCAAATTAAAATTACTTCTGTTGTCGGTAGCAACGTCCTACAGAACGTAGTGAGGCCGTAAGTTCATTACTTTTATGTACAGCGACTGTCCGGGGCAGGGCTTTACGGCACATTGTACCCGGAGGCTAACGTATACGGAACCTCTGGGATTTCTTGCGATACATTTTGACAAAAAATTTCAGTGGAGCAAGAGAAAATATTTCCTTAATGTATTGCCAGGTTATCGCTAATAACTTTTAGAAACTTCAATTTCAACATAAAGTGGAATGCTGATTTTATTTCAGCTCCTAGTTTCCTAAAATAAATACTTAGATCTCTATGAGAACTGAAATAGTATCTAGAAGTTTGCAGCTTCTAGGTACAACAAGGGAGCGAGTAATTAGATGATATTTTTGACATTCATTTTTATCATGAATTTTGGATTCATGTATATTTTTATACTTATGTCACTGCTTTATGTCAAGGATCAATAAAGCAAATCTATTTATTTAACAATCAAATTCAAAGGGTAAGCCGTTATTTTATCGATATTAACAACATTATTCCAACACTTTTTGACAAAAAAATTTTGGAATGAATGAGACAAACGTGGAAATGGATACCTCGGATTAACTGTGGAAAACAATTTTCAATAATATTTATTGCGTGAAATAAAAGTAACTAGCTCAAATTTAATGGTCGATGTTGATATTTATGTAAATAAATGAATTAATTATTATTAAAGCTTTACTTTTTTTATTTTACTATTACATTTTGATATTATGGTTGAAAACTCGAGTTTTTCCTGTAACTGGGGAGTATTGCTTATATATAAGGTCAATTTGGAATATTTTTGGTATCTATGAAAATTTACTCTTTACGGATACTGTCATCTGTTTTATCACAATTGCAAATAATATATACTTTCTTTTTAAGTTCGTGTATATCGTCTGCATAACTTTTTTTTATCACTGACTACTAGTAAGAAAATTAATGAGCGTCTAGTTCCTCGTTTCGTGTCTTCGAAACAGACAATTAATTTTCTTGAAAGTATTGTTTGAAAATAATTCTAGTAATTTATATAAAAATATTATTAAAGTAAACTTTGAAAACATTGGAAAATATATTACATTTTATTAGGTAACTAGCTGTTCCCGTGACTTCGTACAGGTAGACAGCATAAAAACATACCGTTGCTGTTTTTTAACGGTTCGTAGCTGATCCTTATAGTTTCGCCACATGCGTTTATCTGTCCGTATGTAAGTCACAACCTTTTTCCTCAGACTATGAAGCCATTACTCTGAAATAAGGCATGCTGATATATATATTTAAAATGCCTAAAAATTTGTAAAGTATACTTTAAAAAAACATTTTTAATAGACAATTTAGTAAATTTGTAAAAATTCTAGGCATCAGGACTCTAGATTAAAATTATTTACGTTAACTTTAATTACTTAAAGATATACATATATATGTATATATATATATATATATATATATATATATATATATATATATATATATATATATATATATATATCTATAATGTGTTTTGACACGCACTTGGGCGGTTTTTGTAAGTACTCGTATACATTCATACTTCATCACTGGCCATGCCTATTTTGTCAACGTATGACCGGACAGAAAATTAAATCGTGTAGTTTAAAGCAAGTAGGGCTATCTATGGATGTACATAAGTACGGTATATATTTGTGTGATTGCTGCAAGGAGAGTTGCGAGGCATTAATTTGTTGTTGTACCAAAACAAGGTAAATTAATTTTTTGAAATATTATATTCACATATATTCTGATTAAGGAAACAAGTTACAATGAAATAAAAATTAAATATTAATTCAACTTAGCTCCTATGTTTTTCAAAACTAACTCACTACGATAATTTATTGGTTTTTACGCAATACGTAAACACACGAACACACGAAAAGACAGACAAAAGGATAAAAATTCGAAAAAAGATCTTAATACATCGTACATATTCTTCTTAACCCTCTCAATTATTTTTTTTTGTGAATGTTTCCAAGTGGACCGTTTACAGTTTTTTTATATGTACTGATTACTGACAGAAAATTTTGGGACAATCGTTTTTTAACAGCCTTGTTAGAACATAGGAGAATACGGGAACTTTTGCGTGCCTTTTAAATTTCCGGTGGAGTTATTATTCTAATGAATCAATTGCTGAACTAGGAACTAGAAAATTAATAGCATTTTTAAACGTCACCATTAGCTGCTTAAGTCTATAACAAAGGCCAGAAATGGAAAAAAACTGCTTCTTTTCTTTTTATCGAAAAAAAAAATTGTGGTGGGATTCAATAATACCTTCCGGATCAGTAGACATGCTTTAATTTTAATTTAATTTCGTCATTTAATTAGCCCACCTATTATGGATTTCTAGTTTTTGTGTATCCCGATAATCACTTAGCCTGATTTTTTAAATTATTCTGGGCTTAAAAGTTACATAACAATTTTTCTTGTCTTCGTACGTTTGTATAGTCATTACCTCCGCCTTAACATCTAAGTGGATTCAAATAAAATTTTGTACAAAATTAACTTATGGGCCGTCAGTCAACTTCGTACCAAATTTTATTAAGTAAAGTCACGTACAACTTAAATTGTAACCAAATATGAGATTACCATATAATAAAAAGCGCACTCGTTAGCTTACGTAGGCGACTATCTTGGGGAAGTAAATCATTATTCCAATTTTTGATCTAAGTATTTTTAAATTATTTTCCAATTTTTTTCGTAGGTGGCGGTGTTGACATCATTTGTAATTAATTTTTTTATTTTGATAATCGATATACGGTATACCGCACATATTAGTTACTACAGTGTTACTACTGCCCATGCCAAAATTATATATTTAAAGTTTAAAAATTTACAACTTAGTTAAAGAGCAGAGTTAGTTTGACTTTGCAAAAAGTAGATAGAATTATCAGTGCAATTTATAGACGAAAGAAAATTCGTATTGTTGTGTTTCATTATTTTCTTCAGTTAATTGCTCATATTTCTACATACTTTTTTCCGTCCTATCCAAGTGAGGTTTATAATTTGTATCAAACTCGAGGCTTATAATTAGTATCAAAAAGTAGTGCTAAGTGTGATAAGTACAATTTTTTTTGTACTTTTTACTGTTCATTTGTCAGAACCAATTTCAGCAATTTTACAATATTTTTTTCCTTTTTCCTTTTTTCTGCTCATAATTTTCTTTATTTGATAAATTATTCTAATGGCAACAATTTCAAACGTAAACATTCCATAAGAAAATTCCAAATATCAAAATACTATAGAAAATTCACAACATAGCAAATATTTGCACATAAAATGGTTAATATTTCCGCTTTTCAAAAATATTCCAATTAAAGAAAATTACGCAGATAAATCAATTATTTATTTAAAAACGAAGAACATATTGATACAAAATGTAATATAACTGTAATGCATAAATTGCATTTAATTATCTGTTGGAAACTCAGATGATTGAGTCAATATGATGGATAATTACCCGACTCGACGTTCATTTGCGAACCCCATTTACAAAAATTTAAACGCACTGGGACTAAATTGGCCTGTTGTGCATGCCATTATTTGCAATAAATGTAGTTTTACCCTTTAAATGATTTATAATTGGATTCCTTCATCAGCAATAAATATATTTGCCAATACTGGGCAAAACGTCGAGAGTTCGTTAATGAGGTATTGACTGTTATTATCGAAATACGTTAATATCAAAATTATGCTACTTTCAACGGTGATGAATCGAATATTACTTGTAGTGGCAGAATATTAAACAACACCGAATATTTATCGGATAGATTTTTAATGTAAATATTAGCACATAATCAAAAATTATTTGCTGAGGTATCAGTACCGAACTCTACCAGAAGAAAGTCGAAATAAGGTATTCTTTTACAAAATATTGCGTTCCAACTAGTGAAGACTATTTTTTTAGTTGTTTCGCATCTGATAATTTAAAAAAAATAAAAACTCCCCGAAAAATACGTGAGAAAACCACTTAATTATGATATTTATTTCTGCGAAGTAATACACGCATCCTACAATATTTAAAACGCTTATATTATTGCCTTGATGGTACCGCACGTCACCGGGTGTACGCGCACTGCAGGATGCATAACCCTTGCATTGAGCTTGCGATAGCCTATCTCGAGATCAGGGTAGGACAAGAAAAGAAAGTTGATTTTAATCAGTTTATTTTACATTCTGAATCTGACTTGCCGTATGAATTCGCATATTTCAATAGCCTCTACATGGTTTAAAGTTGTTTTCGTATAGTCAATTTATTCCGATAATAAATTTATTTTAATGATTGACGTAATGACTTCAGTTTATCTAACGTTTAAATTAAGAATCACTCCTAATATTTTATGCGGTTGTTTACCATATTAGACATTTTTGTTCAAATTTTAATATAGTGTAATGAAAATATATTAATTACTGCAAAATATTCAATAATATTTAGACGGCCAGGTGATGCAGGATTTGCAGAATATAAACAGCGATTTCTCAAAAGAATTGTATTTTATTATTACAACTTCGAAATTATATGTAGTGTCTTATCATAATATATTTAATTAGTCATCGTTTCAGTGAAGCCAAAATCAAATAATACAAAAGGCTTGGAAGGAAATCTTTCATGACTTCACTTATTACGAGCGGTATCTTGCTACTTCGTGCCCATAGTATTTCGCAATGCAGGTGTGGTGTTTTAATGCGTTCATTTTTTGCTATTATATTGGACACAAATAATAAGTTTAGTATAAATCCCGCGTGGGCCAACTTGCTCCCCCTCCATCCGTTCTCCTAACCGCTCGCGCATGTTCCTATAGCCCGTCGCTGTCCACTGTCCGCATGGAGGAGATTTCTTTTAATTTTTTTCATAATCTCTACAACGTCAAGACTTCGGATTTATATATGAAAACATCAGTTTTGTAGAAACTGTACATTAAAATTTAATGCCATTCAAAATTTTTCTCAGATTTAACTAGAAAATCAATAAGCTATTTCAGTATTTTCCGATTTATATCTGTTCGTACAGACAAACAATTTTTATTAAAAATATTTCACTCCAGTTCATGACTGAATACGCAAATGAGAAAAGCATTAGAAGTTAAATGTTGAAAATTCAAAAATCACATGCAGACTTTTATTTCATTATATTGATTTTTATGGTAAATATTGTTTGAAAATTTTCAGATAAATATTTTCCACTGATTAATTTTTTTCGTTGCGACTAAGCAATATTTGTCGCAACTTATGTGTGTGTCCTTAGTCACAACGCAAAAGGATTAATTATTTAACTTTATTTCTCACTTTCTGTCGAACACATTTATAAGCAAAGTAAGAAACATTTTGGTAGGAGTCTGCCTTTGCACTATTCGTCTTATCCAAGTCACTTCGAATTGGTTTTGCGGTGGGCGTACATTTAAATAAACCTTGACGGGAGGATATTACTCGATGTGTCCTACGTCTCCTAGCTTCAAAATGATAACTTATTATAACTTAACTCTAGATAATTTTTGTAATGATAGTTATCAATTTATGTTAATAAATAATTGTTTCAATTACTAGCTTCATATCTTATGAAATTCTTGAACTTAATTTGCATAATTACAACAAATCTTGTCTACACGAAACGACGAACGACTGTTATTTTCATAATTATATGCACACTAGCTCTTTTATGAGCTTTCTCAGGCGTACATTTTTCATTTTTGAGGCAGAGTTTTTGCAAAATTACCTTTGATTTAAACAAAACTAACTTATATTTTAGATTAAATCACGATTGAGTTTTAAAACTATACTTATATAATAAACGTTATTATATTTGTCCTAAACCACAACACAAATTGGTGCAATAGTATCGTAAATTTCTATTTCTATAGGTTTGCAAGAAGTAACTGATAAATTTTAAGTAATTTAAATTTTAAAACGAACTTTAGTGATTATCTCAATAAAAGTTTAATAAAAATCACTTTAGCATTTTATTTCGATTATTTTCAAAATTCGAATGTTTTCAACAAAGTCGATTTGTGCCCTAAAATCAAGTACAAATAAATAAAATACCACGTCAATCGTAGTAACCTTTGATATTGTAGCCTAATTTTGACACTGTGACTTAAATTAATTAACCATAATAACCAAAAATAACACCCGTGTCATAAAAAAGTTCCAAAAAAAATTTACATGAAAATGATGTATGTGTGATAGGTAAGAAATAGAAACTTGGTACAATTATTGTAATAAAACAGTTTTAAAAAGCGTATCAATTATTAGGTTAAGTAATCCTACCTCACCTAATATTTATATAAATTTAATTAATATATTAAATAACTCCTACTCTTCAGGGTGTCATAGTATCATATTTTGGTACTTTTTTAATATGATGTGCCGTGAGGGCAATTAAGATACTTATCCAATTGGCGGGCATTCCCTCAAAGGTTTTCCTTAATTAAGTATTGTTATTTTTGTACATCTAATTCTGGACACCTTTACTCCGTTGACAGGTAAAATTTCTGTAATGTAGGAAATTATGTAATGGATATTAATTTAAATTCTAGCTGGATATAAATTATTATCGATTAGTTTAGTCCCGGAAGAGACTCTCATTAAAACCATTTAGAAATTGTTCTGAAACTGTAAAAATTTTATTCAAAAGGTCGCAAGATTTTGGCTAGAAATTAATTAGCTAACCCACTCTTTTATATCGCTATTGATTATATCAAAGAGCAATAAATAATATATTCTTGAAATTGTAACTAATCACATGGTTTTTACAACAGAAATACTTTGATTGTACTTTCAAGCAACAAATAAAGGGAAGAAAATGTTATACTGGTCGAATACATTCATATTGCAAGATTGAGGGAAACCGATGCTGAATCATTAATAAGGTGTAGAAACTTACAAGTGCTGTCTGTGGCTGTGTGGTATGTGTGTGTGTGTGTGTTTGTGTATGCGTGCTTTCGTGTTTTCGGGCGTGCCTTCTTGCGTGCGGGTTTCATGTGTGAAGACGCGCATACACACGTACCTTGTTTTGTATTGTCCAGTTCAGCACCTAAAGCCCTCTGAAAATGAAATCAATTTAAATAATCCAAAAAATAGATCTGGAATTTTAGTTTTATTTTTCCATATTATTCAATAATTTATAAGCAAACTATGACGCCTTAACTCAGTTTGTCCAGAAAAAATTGATTACCGCGTCTCTTATTATCTCGCGAGAAAGTAAATGCAGCATGATTGTAAAATATATTTCGTATAATTAGCATGAACATTGAAAATTAAATTTCACTTAGCTTCAAAGCACTAAAATTTAACTAGTTAAATATTCGCTTCTCTATTTTTGTATCATAATAATTGTGTTTTGTTATTACATATGTGTACTCATATATAAAACTTTATTCCATTAACTTTATGAATATTGTTAGCAACCATGTTTCAAACCTTCTTACAGAATTAATTATTCCCTCATTTCTGAAGAACTACAAATAAATCTATCCAAACGACGTACAAAAATATCCATGTTAATACTTTCAAAATATTTGTCTCTCTTATTTACATATATTTTTTATAAATCTTAGTAAATCGTCGTCGCCGTGGTGTGTTAGGTTGATCACAAGGCATACGGCTTTGATGAAGCGTCGCACCGCGGGTACCCGGGTTCGATTCCCGGCCGTTCGTCGAATGGGGCTGGACTGGTGTTTTGTTCGCTGTAGGAGATTGCTCTTCTAGCAATAAGTCCACCAAATGCATCAATTTGATACATTAAACAAGATAAATAAATAAATCGACAGTCCATTCATAAGACTATAAAAGTCTTCCCCGTCTATATAGCATATTTTTCTGCGTATTTGTGAGTTGGTGTATTTTCAGTGTTCTTTTTAAAATAATTATTTCGACTTGTTGGTGATTCAGTTTAAAAAATTAGGCAAATTGCTTTGTTTCAAACTAACTGAGATAACCATTATCTATTTTACCTGATTTATTATTATCTGCTTCTTGCATCAAAAAATGATTTGAATCATTAACATATTTATATATTAAAAATAAATATCAATCAATATTCTATGTATACATATGTGTATATATATATATATATATATATATATATAAATATGTTTTTTAATTGTTCCTTCTTACCGCACACCGAATATTGTAAAGGGGGTCATATTTAATTTACGTCATTGACCTACGATCACCATATTTTCTAAACCATCGAGTTTTACGATGACTCATCGTTACAAAGGAAGCGAGTTTCAAACTCACTTCCGAGTTTTATTATTCACCAATAAGAAGATCCATTGCCCACATTCTATCTCCATCATCAGAATCGTTTCAATTATCAGTACTTTATCACCCCAAATATACAAAAAAAAACTCATCGTAACAAATGAAGCTATGTAAAATTCGATAGTTCTACAGTAAACTGTAGAACTATCGAATTAAGAAGATTTGCTGTTAAGAAGATTTCTTGCCTACATTCCATCTCCATAATCAAATTCTGGTCCAATTATCAGTACTCATAATAAAGGGTCCGATCACCCTACATAAATTCGATAGTTATACTATTCACGGCTAAAAAGATCCCTTGCCAATATTCCATTTCCACCATCAGATTCGGATTCAATAATTATCAGTACACGATCACCCATTATTATTAGAGCTTAAAGAGCCCCATATTTAAAGAGCTCACGTGACAAATGAAGCTAGTGAATGAAATTCAATCGGTCTGCTATTCACCATTAAAAACATATTTGGTCCAACTCTCATCTCCGTCATCAAATACTCACTTCATCTTATCAACACACGTTGCCACTGGAAAGGAGCATGCGTTCTGAGTTGTAAGCCTCTAAGATACTGTAAAATGTGTATTTACATTATTAGCATAAACGATAATAACGCTATTAGTATGAATACGTACGTTAATACCATTTAATTGCTAATTTTCTACAAATGTATTAAAGCACAATTTAATATACCGAGAAACATGCGCGACTTTTGAAACTAAAATTATTAAAAGAAAGAAGCAAAACTAAAGTAAATTTAATCTGAAAATTATAGCATTCTAAAATTCATTCTATGAGTTTGTTTTTTACGTTACAAGAAAACTAACTGAACGTTGTTTCTAAATAAATCTCTGAATCCTTACCAATTTCCGAATCCGAATTCAATTTCGGAAAATCAACTACCTTGTTAAGAAAAGAAAAAAAAAATCATTCGCATAAATTCAAAAAACTTGTCTCTTAACAAGTGATACCCCGGTGCTCTTAAAGTACAACAATATATTTCTTTAAGTATTTCTCTCCAGCTGTAAAATTATAAATAGTCTCAAAGAATGAGCTTCCACAGAAAGGGGTTTTGTTGTTTTTTGTTTTTAGCTGTTAATTCTTATAAAATATCACTGTGAAAAAAATTAGTCTTATATTAGCACTTTTTTAAATCTCTTTATGTAACTTTAAATTTATATTTATTTGAATTAAACTTCCGCACGTAATGTGAAATGAGAAATTCGTGAAAGTACTTGCTATGTGCGAGATGATATAAATATGAGACAGTTCTTGAGACTTTAAGTGTAGACAATTAATTTACATAGCATTAGACAGCTTTGTGATTATAATTCACGTATTTTAATATAATATCTAAATTATAGTATTATTTAGTTCCTTTAAAACAGATTGATTTAGTATCAAATATTTCTATAATATCTCTTAAAGGAAGATTAAGACTAACTTTCTCAGTCAACGATTCCAGTAAGTGCCTTATGATGCAAGGGGATGAAGTCAAAATCTAATCATTATTAAACTTCCCCTTGTTGGAATGTTTATATCCCACTCGTTAATAAAGTTAATGGTAAATAGTGAGAAAGTTAAGTGTTACTATATTAGTGGAAAGTCAATAAAATGTGTGCCCTGCAGCGTTTGAAAATATCTACACTTATTGATTTCGTAGAGTTTACATGTACTGTTACACGGCAAAGAGGGATTAGTGCACCGGAAACAAAATATTTTGTATTTAACTTATGCAATCCATTGTTAAAATGGCACTTGTTGGATTCGGAAATCGTAATGATTTGCAACGAACAATTCGTGGAAAAAATTATATTTTCGCATATTCTACACTACTTAAGAAAATAATTCCTAGTTGATTGGTGTAGAAGTTTAATTTGTGCTTGTGATGCATTATGCAAGATGGCGTAAAATAATAATTACGCATTTTTTTTTAAATTTTCTTTGAACAGTATTTCTAAAAATAAGTTACCTAAGTAGTAAAAGGTCTCCTTAACCTAAATACTGTAAATGTAATTTTGTCGCAAAATGAAGTTTTTTAATTATGAACCACGTAATTTTTTCTATCTACTTCATTTAAAATATCATTGGTTCTTATCGATAAAGATATAAATAAATTCGTCGAAAAATTATCTCTAAATGAATTGTACACATATATACTGCAGTGCTTTAAGTTTCCATATTCACATTGTACAATTGACCAATACTTACCAATACTTACCCAAAAAGATTTGATCAATTAATAATGCCAAATGCCAGAAAAAGTCTTTGAAATTAAATGTTGATCTCAATTTGTCAGTATTTTTAATACATTTAACTTACCAGAACCTCCGCAATGTAAATCAAAATCAAGGGCATATCACTTTGACCAGATTGCTCCAAGTATCCTTTTGTTTTGCTTGATTACAATAACTTTCATTTTGACCATCTTACTTGCACCAATTATTTGACTCACCGTAGAGATATTATACTTGCATGTAATTAGAAAGTATTTTAATAGTAGGTGAGTTTACCTAAATCCATGGATATTCACAAGTACGAGATATTCAATACCGAAGTTTTTCGACGTTGTATGTATTCGACATAAACTTAGTTTGTTTCTTCAATATTTTGAATCTATTATCTTTATTCATAATTCAATTCCTTTGTTAGATTCAGTATTAGGCTATATAAATTTGGTTTTTATATACTTTATGGCTCATACATGTTACAATTTGTATAATTTTCATGTCCACATATTAAAGGGAATTAAAAAAAAATAATTTAGGAGAAAATAACAAAAATATTATTTTCGCAACCTTTCCTTGTTTGTAAGCTTGTCTGTGAGTTTCTTTAATTGTTCGCGTATAATGCAACTATAGCTCAATGCATTTTGATGAAGTGTTCGCTGGTGAATTCTGTTGCTTCTAAGATAAAATAATTAAACACAATGGCATATAAATAGTTCATTAAAAATGCAGTTACTTAAAAATTACTTATTTAAAAAATTTACTCTCATACATATTTTTGAAAGTTTATTTTTAAATACGACAGAAAATATATATTTAAAAAAAAATATTTTTACAGTTAAAATAATAGATGGCTTTACATATATTAATCTAACATTTAACTTAAATATATTTTCCAAAATTTCATGCGGAAGAACTAGTGGGACGACTAGTATATAATATATTCAGGATAGAAGTGGCGATATGTGAAAAAAAATTGACATATCTTAAAAATTTATCGAGCTAAATGTTATAAACGTTGACTGCAATACTACATTTCAATATCATTTTAAGTAATGCATATTACACCCCATGAGACTGAATGAGACAAGAAAATATTCCCCTCTATTTCTGCCATTAAATTTAGGGTCTCTTAATTCGCGTAATTTGAATGAATGTTTATAATTTTTTCATTGCTGGTTTTTAATTGTTCTATATTGTTACGTAATTATACTGAAAAGAGCAAATTCAGAAGTAGCCAACTACTCTATTGCAAAGTATTAAACCCAAGTCATAAAAATCTCTTAAGTAGTAGTTTAAGAAAAATCTCTAACTTAAGATATCTTAGAAGTGATGCGAATTTTTTATTTGTGTTTACAGTAACTGTTCAAGACGTTCCGATTTCCGAAAAAGTCGTATCTATAATTTAAAGAAGAAATTCCCGCTCTATTTTACTTTATTGACTATATTCCTTTCTACGAATGATTATGTTTCTTAACTTACAGGAATCGCTGCAGAGCCGTGTAAGATTAATCTTATTGAAAATGAAGTACCATTTTAGGGTATTAACCGTTGAATTATTTCCGTGAATATATCAAGTATTGAAAGATATACTATTAAATTTAGGTATTAAATTTACCCAACCAAGCAATTGTGATTGGTTGGGTAAAGTTAATACGCCTTCATTTGAATACCTTCTTGGGAAAATCTTTTCTATATCGTATTTTGTAATTCGTCTCGTATTGTTGTAGTCATATATCTTATTAAAAAAGTTACAATTTTCTTTCATATAGTGAAGTATCGAAGAAAAATCTGAGAATACCTGTTAAATTTAATGTGATTTGTAATACTAGTTTTATGTAATCATAATGTATAAAAGAATAGTTCTTTTATAATTTTAATTTTAATTTTATACTTCTTTTGACTAATTGTATAAACACTAAATATATTACATGCTAGCGTTGATATGTTATTACATTCCTATTTTCACGTCCACCTGCCACTATGATATGTTACTTCGTTTTTTTTTATACTTTCACTTGGATTAAAATATATTCCTTGTTTTTTTCATGACACTTTCCATTTAAACGTAACATATTACAGAGATCAATTGAGTAGGGCATGAAAACAAGACAAAATGAAACAATAGATCGCTTTCACATTTATACTAAAATCAATTCCGGGATTAGAATTGTTTACAATTAGAATAAACTTCATGGACATTTTCATTCTAAAAAAAGAATTGTATAAAAGTAACCACGAATGAACCGGCAAAAATGTAATAAAAATTAGAAATCATTCGTTTAACACATTTTTTTCAGTTTGTTAGATTACCATTAATATTTAAATTCATTTCACTCGAAAAAAATCGATATATTTGAACTTAAATAAAAATAATTAGATTTTAGTAATACGTATCATCATGATATGACTAACAGGAAATTGGACGCAGGGAAATTCTCAGTAAGCGCTACGTCCGTACAATATGCGCTCTCCTGTGTGTCTTCGTTCGGGTAGGCGTAGCTTGCGACGTGCATCCCTCACTTCACCTCGCACCGCTGGCTTTGCCTGGTTGTAAATTTTCAACAAAATATATTATTATTTTAACAGAAGTTATTGTTTACCGTAATTATCATTAGATTTAGCTATTTAGACTTTGTACTATTTAATACAGTAGAAAGATGGTATTCGAGAATTTATTTTGTTAAAATGCCGTAATATAAATACATTTTAATATCAGGACTAGTCAGTAATCCATATGCTACTGAAATATGGACGTTAAAACTCCTTACTTTGACTTACAGTTTATGTAATTATTGTAAAGCTATTTGCAAAAAAGTTAAAAAAAATATTATTTTAACTACTACCAACCCCGGTATCTCAGTTCATGATTGATTTTTAAATTCAATTCGCCATATGGCAGCCCAGGAGAATATTTCCACTTCGTCCACACGGTATTAACTAGTTTTTCTCGTATGTTGTAAGAGTACGAAACTAGTTTCGCTGAACAATATTAACTTAATTTGTAAAAAGCAAAGCTTTCTAATTTTTTTTTAATTTACTGTCAGTCTGAGGATTATTGGAGATGTTAAAATTTCTTCCTTTGAATCGTTAGGACCTATATTTGGCAATAGTATTTAAAAGTGTATCTTCATCCATTGTTTTATTTATATTGAGTGTTAATATGCTCATATTTTGTCTTTAATAGGGTAGGGTATCCTATATTTTTTAATTTTCTTTTAAAAACGGCTCGAGTCTCAATAGTTTAAATTTAATACTGAAACAAAAACGATAAAATAAATTGAATCGTCATATTTAGTAAAGCTCATTATATTATACGAGAGGTAACAACTCATTCCATTCCTGCTGCCAAATTATAAAAATGTATTAAAAAATAAAAAGGTAAGTTGTTCATATTCAATAAATATTTATAATTACATTTCACTATTCAGTTTTAATTATGACGCCATTAGACATTTGCTGGCGTATTTTTAAAGAAAAATCGCTCTAAATTCTCATCAAAACTCAGTTGCTTATTGATAACCAACTGTAGATATAATATTGACAAATATATTTAATATTTTGTAATTTTTTATTCAAAACACAAATGATTAATTGATTAAAAAAAAATTTGTTCACTCTGCTTTTAAGAATGATTGTCTATTTATAAGATTGTAACGAAATACTTCATTGCTGTAACATTTAGTTTTTTTTTATTTTCGCGTCAGTTGTTGCTATACATTTACGGGAAAATTATGAAACGAGTCTTTGGAATAATTTCCTTTATTTTTTTATGCCAAAATATTAGCAGCAAATGACTTGATATTATTGCATATTACATTTTTTGTGTTTAATGTGTTTTTCAATAACGAATATTGGAAAATTTGGAATTATTGGAAGTAATGTGTTGGCATGATTCGTTTCTTATTAAGTTAGTGGAAAACTTTTACATAAAATAATATTAACTCACTTGAAATTTGGCTCGATTTTAGCCAGTTTGGCTTGATTACTGTTAAATTTTCCAAAATTGCTCCTCTCCATCGAATTGCGACGTGACTGTATATTAAAAAACTATAATTTTCCTTAAAGTACGAGCTTTTTAACACAAAAAATTGTTTCAAATCGGACGCATGGTTCTGCGGGAAAGTTTAGCAAGAATAAATAAAAAGAGCAAAATACCTTCCTATTTATCACCGCTCTGCATCTATGAATTGTATTGTGAATAAATAAATAAATAAACAAATTTTACCGTTATTTACATCAGTGTATATAAATGTAAAGAAAATAATTGAAATCGACCCAAATATTTTTTAGTTAAAACGAAATAATAATTATTTTTTCTGTTATAACTGAATATAAAGTTATTTGGTACATATATTACATACATGATAACTTATTTCAGTAATCAGTTTTACCACTCAATCTCTGTTCGACAATATATTATTAAAATTTTTTTCCTTTATTCTAACACTATAGCGTCCGATTGACTTTATAACATTTTTCTGAATTTTGTAGATAAAATATTTAGAAGCCACTCTCTTTGAATATTTTTGAATTTGAAGAATGAAACTTAAATTAAAATAGTTTGTGATAGTACCCAACATTCGTCTATATAAATAATTTTATTGTGTTGCAGGCTATCGAAAACAAAACAATTAGTTTTGAATTATGTTCAGTAAACCAAACCGTTTACGAACAATTCTACCAGGTACGATGTGATGGTCCACTGAGCGTGATGTAAGATTGATATGCTAAAGGCAGGCAAGAAGGAAAAGAGATCCAACGACATTCGTCTTCATGTCTAGCGGAAATCTGCACTCTTTCCTTCAATAAAGAGCGCTAAGCGTAACGTATGCCACACTAGACGCAGAGCCCTTTGTTTTGTCGATTTTCTCTGAGCTGTAGATAACACACGAGTCACAATAATTGGATGAACTTTATTGTACCTTGAAAGCAGTATGAAATCTGAGAGATAAAACTTAAAT
Organism: Druceiella hillmani; assembly: GCA_039881145.1. Classification (NCBI taxonomy): domain Eukaryota; kingdom Metazoa; phylum Arthropoda; class Insecta; order Lepidoptera; family Hepialidae; genus Druceiella; species Druceiella hillmani. The sequence goes on along the minus strand of JAYKKI010000098.1, from coordinate 8,013,869 downwards.
ATCAAATTAATTCGTTACAATTAATATTTTTTATACTAAAAATGCTAATATTGTGAACGCTTCCTAATATTGTGAACGCTGGTTCATATGTTTTATTTTCTTGCTTAGCATTAGGCAATTCATTTTAAGATATTCTTTATAAACATATTTTAATTCTACATTTAACATAAATGTATTTATCGTTTTCTTTCAATATTTTGTGTTTAATAATTTCATATTACTTTAAGACCATTATCATAAAATAATACTCATGAATTTGCTCGCGTGACGTACTTCGTTTATCTAGACATTGGTGGAAGTTAAATATGCAATCATTGGTTATTAATAATATGGGTTCTCCAGTTGCCATATAACGATAGGTAAATTTTTTCTTACCCTTTTTTATTAATACGCAATTTTTTTTTAATTTACAAGTTTTTGACATGTAAACATTTTTCCTTTCACCTTTTTTTTGTGGTTCTGCATAATATGTTTATTTTGTAAATTATGCTATTGTTTATTTATATGTAAAATGGATTTATACACAATAATATAATAAAATATCTTCATTTTGAATCAGGTATCGTCAATAGTCATCGCAGTACCTTAAACATGTGATGGAAAACGTAATTTCTTATATACTTTTATGCTACATATTTTTATTACAACTACCGATATTAGTTAAAAGATATAATACTTGCCGCATCAAATTTTTGGTAAACAAGTAACAGAACCGTTTCACTGCTATTCTTATATTATTCACTTTTGATGTTTTCGAAACATTCTTGGCAACTAATATGAATTATTAATAAGTTTACTAATTAGGTGCCACCTTAGGTGACAGCGCAACAATATCTAGTATGTTTACAACGTTTACAACATTTAGTGAGAGTTATTTAACGACAATATTGCTGAGCACAAATTTGAAATATTTTTAATTTTTCCTGTTCACTTTGTTCTATTTAAAACAAATCAGATAAGACTAGGTTGAGAGACAAATTTAATTTATAAGTATAGAATACGTCAGTATGTTGAGACTACAAATTATGGCGTATAAGATTATATTAAGCAATAGTTCACTTTGGCGGCGTAACTACTTAATTTTGAAGGGCTCCCGCAGATTCTGTTAGGGCTCAGCATCAATCATCTGTTTTTTTTTCGATTTCCCATCTCTCGGTGTATATTTCTATTAAGATTTATTATTATATTTATTATTATTAAGGTCTCGAGGTATTAGGTTTCTATTAAGGTTTCTGCAGGTATTGTAGTGATTGTCCTGCATGATATAGACCCTTTTTAATATTTGTGAAATTTCCACACACGGAGGGGTGATATTGCAATCAAGAATACAGAAATTTCAATAACATTCTACTTTATTATAGCTAGTAAGAATTTTATATTTTAACAAAAGACCTGTAGTTTTTAAATAGCATTAATTATTTGAGAATGAAAGTTTTGTAAATGAAAATCTAATTAAATGATGAACCAAGCTAAGGTATTCACTGCTACCGATTTGTCTATTTGTATAAGTATGACAAAAAACAACTAGACGAACTTGAACAGAATTTATAGTAAAGTAATCCATCGATTTAATTTAAAATTTTGGCTAGGTTTTGTTTTTTTTTTCAAAAATTTCTCAAAAGGCGTTTTTTGTGAACCATTAATGTAAAGCTCAAAAGAAATTTTGAACATCATTCAAAAACTACTTTACCGATTGGAAATAAACTTTTACCGCGATAATGGTTGAGGTTCAGATTATTATTTAAAATATATTTTTTGATCGAATACTCCTAAGACATTTCAAAACCAATCATTAAAATAGGTAGCAAGAAAGAGGGCCAAGAAAAAAATTATGAATAGCAATTGCGGTAATAGATACAGTGATACAACTTATAGTTCAATATGAGCTATATAATACTTTTATCGAAGTATCCTAGACTTCGACTTTCGTACTTATGAATAGAAAATATGATTACTGGAGAGATATTGCTTTACGAAAAAAAAAATTTATGTGCATTAAGAAGCAGAATTGTGTAAAATATCTGCACTATAACAAATATTATTTTTTAAGTGCCCAGCATATCTATTATTGGTTTTTAAGACTTCTGTTAATAACAACTTTGTTCGCATGTAACTCCCTCAAAATTTTGTTTAGGAGGAAAAAATATCTTGATGTAATGCAGCTATTCAGATCAGACGTTTCGTTATATAAAGAATAACTTCTACCGCAATCACGCTAACCGTTTTATCTCCCTTGTTATGCATGAGCATTTACACGTAAATGAAAGTGCTGCTGACGGAAAACGTGTGATTCTGGCAACCCATAATACATTTAATCCTTTGTGTTCGTACGTAGAAAAAGAACAGCAGTTTTGAACACAAAGTACATACCCAGCTTGAGATTTACAAAAGTAAGAAATAAGGGTGTCTAAAGTAAACGCTGAACGCATAAAATGTATATATACATAAATGACAAAACAATGAAATGAATACTGAAATGAATATCATATGAAAGAAAAAGGATTTTGTTTACTACGAAATTGTGCTAGAGGAGACGAAATGTATTTAAAAATTGGTAATGGACATTGCTTAATTAAAATGATACAATAAATTGTTTGTGTATACATTGATGCTTTTCATAGCGAAGTTATCTTCAGTTTATTTTGATCAAGTGCAAAACGCTAAAATTATGGTTGTTTAAAGAAAAGAATTTGTAGAAAAAAAATTGAAAAATAATAATAAACCTCCTAAATAATAAACCTTTAACAATAACCTTTAACCCTCCAAAAAATAAACCTTTACGAAATAAAAGAAGACATGCAAAGTCAAATACATAATAAATATAATTTTATATTTATCCATCCTTTACACTTTCGTAGTTTCTTTAGTTTTAGATGTTGAATATTCGAAATACATGCTTCAGATAAATTTGTAAAATATTACCTTTTCCCTTGCTTATAAATTAGGGTATATTCTTTTAAATCGTCGAGGGTATATTCTTTATAATTAAATTCTTCTCTATAATGAAATACAAAGCTTCAAAGTCGTTTGTAATATGAACGTTACTCCTATTTAAAAAAGGAGACTAAAATTTTGTATAATATGTATTGAGAGTACCGGCAATTGAAATTATTATTTATAATGATTTTGAAACTATTACAAAAAAAACTTTTAAATAAGCGGAACTAATGTAGGTGGAAATAAATGGGCAACTGTTCCTAACAGGTTTGATCAGATAAATTAATACATATTATTAAAATATGTTTTGCGATATTTAATTTTACAAAATACAAATGATGAATCGCAATGATACGTCCTACCAAAGGAGTTTTAAAGTTATTATTCGGCTACTATATAAGTTTAAGGATACATAAGAGTACGATGAAGTTATAGAATAGTTGTAGTATGGTATTTTGGGAAATGTCTTCGGAATATATTTCTAACTACGATCAATACCCAGATAATAAAACTTTTATTCTCGACTTCAACAAAATTTTCAGCATTGTAAACTTTTTCATTCCACTCCAAGATTAACGTCACTCAATATCCCACTACAACAGTGGTTTAAGACTAATTTTTGACGCCAACCACGTATTAAAACGTCTGATAAACCTCTTTCCAAAAAAATCGAATTTCAACTTTTTTAATAACCATGTACAGTTTCAGTTCGCAGTTTTCAGATATAGTGTTGTCAGAAGCCTTTAATATAAACATCATTTACATAGAAATCTTTCAACATTTTTATGTTGTCATTATTGATATGTTATTAAAGAAATAATTAATAATTTATGATTAATGAAATATTCTAATTCTTCCAGTGAAAATAATTTAAGTAGTGTCGGTTGATATTGTGGCAATGTGCACATAGTTTGTTACATGTATTTGCGGACCATCTTAACACAGGAATGTACATAAATTTGTTTACGATACATAATTTTCTTAAACACTTGTTTTCTTTGTTTATATCTAATTATAACATAAACTATTTTTGTCCATTATTTATTCATACTAACAAAAGGAAAGAAAAATTGCATTTTTAAATTAAAAATAAAGAAAATATCAGAATTGTTTCCTAACTCCTTCTACTTCATTATTTGAAAAAAGTTTTGAATTTTTTCATTCTAAATATAATTTTTAAACTATTTGTTCAAAACGCTTTTATTAGGTCGACTCGAATGTAGGCAAGTATTTATTCGATTCTCATCCACTTCCACAAGTCAGAATGGAATAAAATTTTTCTAATGTATCAAGAATCAATGAAAATATAATAATTTCATGAAAAGAAAAGAGATTGTAGAGAAGTCGTGTTATGTTTAAGTTGGAAACAAAGAAGCGATAAGATAATATCCATGTTCGTTTATACGCCAAGTCAAAATATAGAAGTGGTGTACGCTTGGACAGAGCTTCTCAACAGTTATCGAGTTTTTGCCATAAAGACCCATATGGTCGAGGGAAACGATGCTGGGAACACAAGAACCTCATGTTGTCCGAGCGCATCAACGATGTTGCAAATACATATAAGTCTCGGCGATTGTAAAAGTTGTTCGTAGGTCTCAAAAGAAATATTAACCCTTTATCTAAGACGTATATAAGTAAAATATGTTACCGCGTTTTCGTTAGAGCCATGTTCTGTTTTTTTTATTATTTATTTTAATTCATTAACCATAGGAATTACATTTCGTTATTTACTAAAACAGATCCGAACCACACCAACCGTCCCACTTACTAATACATTTATTAATCTAGTAAAATGTGAGTTCTTGCTATCCATCTTTATTATACTAAAACTTTATTTATAGTAATAAGGTTATATTAATCACAATAAGAAATAAAAAAAGAAACATTTATTGATCAGTATCATTTTTTTCGTTTTCCCAAGTGTGTGTTAATAAAGTGAATATTATCGAGATCATTACATCAAGCATTCTTAGTTGTTGTTGATTCTTAGAAGTTGTCACCCTTCGCAATCTTTTCATGTCACAAAGGAGTAAAGTTAAACAGTCTCCATATTTCAAATATTTTCTAATCAAATGAGTTTGCGGTTTAAAAGTAAACTATTGAGGACAAAGTCTATACCTTTCTAACTTTGTATGTTTATCCATTCATTTGTGTGCTCGCAAATATTTCAAAAATTATTATATGGTTTTTAATACAATTTTCAACATTACCTAATTTATAGTCCTGAAATACAAATAGAACTTAAGATCTACATAACTAATATTAAAATTTATTAGGGATATTTTAATGTATCATTTTCATATAAAAAAATTAGTTTGCCGACACAAATTCCCGGTTTATTATCACAATTCCTTTTTATTATTAGAAAAAAAATTGTCCTTTTAAATTACATTATCATATTGTTATATTTTTTTCGTCTTTAGCTAAAGAAATAGTAATATAATGTTAACAAATATTATTGAAATTTTATTTGAATCGTTGTCACCAGTAGATGGCGCTTGATAGATTTTAACTTGCGCTGTCGATATCGATCAGTATATTAATATAATCAACGCGGACAATGCCGTGGAAAAATGCCAGGGGAATATAAATTCCTAAACACTTTTTAGATATGCCTTTGTTATATCTTAAGAAAATATTTTATGTGCAGCGCTTTAGGTTTTCCCACAGTGAAGAATATTTTCTTATTTTCCTCGTAATGCTGCTTTTTCTACGTTAACAAGACAATCTTTGCCGACGTTATGTTGAATAACGGGATATACATGGACCCTACAAGATTTGCAAGCGACTCCAATCATTAGTCTACATATACGTTACGCTGTGCAATTATGTAGTTCGCATTGTATATTTGTGAGGAATAAGTCCCAGAATCTTCGATTCCCGACATTGCACGTTAAATTTTGTAGGTATAATTTCATTTAGAATATTTTTTTAATAATCGGTACAGATAGGAAGTATTATATATTTTGTATTATTAAGTACTTCATTAGTCCATTTCCGATCAATTCAGCGTAAAAAATATTCCAAATATTTTTAACACAACATCTTTAGTTATTTAAACAAAAATTTGGGTAAAGACCCAAATGATGTCAAAAAACTGTTAGTCGTGAAGAAATGAGTAGAAAATGGCTAGGAAATGTTGCTATGAATTTAAAGAGGTTAAATATATAATATAATGTACATTTCAAAGTATGTAGATATACACATGCTAGATGTACATTTGATTTTTCAGCCCTATTAATCTGTTTAACGCTCTGACTGATAAATTGGGATAAACTGGCTAGACTATCAAAAAAATATGTTCCTACTTTTACGAGTATTGTATGCAAAAACATATTTGAATGTTTATAACTCCTGTATGATTGTTATTTTTAGGAAATTCTGCAGGGAAAGCTTGTAAGATATATGGGGTTAACAATAAAATAATAAAAATAATCGATTTTCTCATATTAATCAGGTATAAAAATCACCGATAAGGGGTAATAAACAACATAAATTAAATATTACTGAAAACTATAAAGTCGTATGAAATTTTTATTCTTTCGGGTTTCTCGATATGTCAATAAATTTAAACTTTTAAATATTCGTTATAAATGAGATATACTTTTCTAATATATATATATATATATATATATATATATATATATATATATATATATATATATATATACATACACATAATGCAAGTATTTTTTAAACAGCCTCATCAAGATAACGGTTTGTAACTCCATTCAGAACAAAACATTTTTAGTATGTGAAGGAATATAACGGTTTTATTAATTTAGTTTAATTAATTATAAGGTACTCAATACATATGTGCACCAAGACTGGGAAAATCTTAAAGTTCTTCTCGTGAAGATCAATGGGCTTCTATCCCTTAGTTTTAGACAAACTCTATTATGCAAATGACTCTACACTCAGTACAAATAGAGTTCAGTTTTTAAAATGATTCATCACGCTTTTACCAGTAACTTAATTTTTCTTTCGGTATATTTTTTTGAAGCAAAGAATTTTATTTCCATTACTTTTTATTCTTGTCCTGAAATTATTTTAGCAGCCTTTATACCCTAGTTCCACGTTCTAAAAATCTTCACATTTTTCCTATTCCCTAATATTTGCATTGATATCTTTCTCTTTCTCATTCCCCAATATGATTACTAGATAAAAGTGCAGGCTCCAAACATTTCACATATCAGTTCACATAACTGACGGCAGTTTGCCATATCCATTTGTTCTTTTAATTTTGTGGTTTGGTTAAGTTTGGAATATAGAGTAATAGATTTTCCTTTTGTAGTAGGAAATGACTATTCAAAACCTAAACACTTAGTGACATTTTGTTGCAGTATCATATGGCGCATCGTCCACGCATCCGCTCACTTTTGTATGTGACGTGTCTCTTTTCAACTGAATTTTACATCTTAAAGTACGTTAAATATTTCCCTATTATTCCAACCGTAAGCTGGAATGCGCCCATATGCCTTAAACTCTCGTTGATCTTTATCTCTCCGATTATCTTTACACTGTTGAGATACAGTTGAATACTAGTTTAGTGTCATCTTAGTTAAACAAGGATGAGTTTAAACGTAAATCAACGATGTTTTCTTTTACCTTTAGTAGGGAAAATTTCTTCCCAAAATATTATTTGCCACTTCGTCTCTTAAGGTAAAGCATTACCATCGCATTGACTTTTAGGACATAATAATATTAAACACTTGAAAAAAATAACGTATATGTTGCGTGCTATTTTGAAAGATTAAATCAGTATATTTTTTACTTCTATTATTTTTTACTTATACTTTTTATTACTTATATTTATAACTAAGTATCTTTTGAGTTTTTGCCAACATCTCTAAAATTTTAATGAAAAGAAGATAACAAGGCATATTGAAATTTTGTTGTCAGTAATTTTAAAAACACTTTGGTCAGCGACTTTTTTATCAAGTAAAATATAATGTAAAGAGTAACTTAAACAAATTTTGACAATTATGTTTCAAAATATGTAAAACTTATTTATTATAATTTGTTAGAAAAGGTCCGTGAAACACAGGAAGGTGAAGAAGATAAAACCAATTTCATTAACTGCAGAAGTTGCAACTCAACGTTTTGATGGTTACGTTAAGTTGATTGAGTACTTGCATTGCTCGTTCAACCTATGTATTTTTATTCTGATGCAAAAAGATAATAGTATCAGAAAAAAAACACATGAACTCAAATGGTCTTTACTTCACTTTATGCTAGATTTTTGAACCCAAATTGGAATTTGAATTCATTCATAGTTTAAATTCAACATCCCCAATGTAGAAAGATAGAATCATTCTAGAAGCTGATCTATCATGCTACACTCATTTCCTTTAGATTAAAAAATGTGAATAATTTTTTGGGATTTCTGACGACTATGGAGTTCCAATTAGACATTAGTAAGAACTTGTATTGGGGCTATAACATCCTAATGTACACCTTACTCTGCGTAGTATTATAATGGCACGCATTGCTGAATCTTTAAATATAACTGTAATATAACTAATATAACGTAATATAACTGTAAATTAGTTTGGCTTTTCGTATCATCAGTGCTATCCTCGGGTGTTACTTGAGGAAAGTTCAAAAAATGAATTAAACAGCTTTCCCAGCATTTTCGACAAGTGAAATGTGTATTAAAAAAGTAAATATTGACCAAGAAATACAACTTCATCATGAGACGGAGTGTGAAATTTAATGGTAAAAAGAAATTTCAAAGGATTTATTCCAAACGTAAACAACATCAAAACCACCTGCTCATAAAATATTTAAACATTCAAGAAATTTTTATTTCCGTCTTCAATAAGACTAATCTTACTAGAATCTTCTCTCAATCATTTGTTCATTGACTCCCGTGAGTTAACAAACTTAATCGTCTATCGAAAGAAATCCACAACTGACTTTGCAAAATATTACTAATCTCTTTATTTTGTGGTGTGATACTTAGTTTCTCATAGTATTTTTTTACAGCTTTGGTTATAAGATTTCTACACTGTAAATACGTTAATATATTGTTTTGCAATTATTACACTATATTTGAAGAAATAGCTCATCGAAATCAACAGATATTTCGAATTCAATGAAACACACACACAGGTACACAACCGCACACGCGCACACACGCACACGCGTGCAAACGCGCGCAGGCGCGCCAGCCCAAGCGCGTCCTTCGTCCACACGCCCACACACACACACACGCTGAAGTGCCTACATGCCCACAAGCTCACACTCGCACACGCGCGCACACACACACTGGAAAACAATACCCGAATGGCGTAGCGCGTAGTATTGGTATGTACGAAAAGTAGCACAGATGCTATAAATATTAGATTGAATGCGACTGTGACCACAATTAATATTTGGTTGAATAAACACGTGCAATTAATTTATTCGGATCTCATTCCAGCCCCGTTACCGTTAATTTTATCTAAAACTATTATTTATTTTAGCACTGGTATGAATTTCCTGGAAATAAAGTTACAAAAAACGGCAATTAAGTAATTTTGAACAATCAATAGCAGTGAAAAAATGTTCGTGAATTATTATGTATTTAAATTTTTTCTTTTTGCGTAGAACATATTCTTTCCTTCTATCCTCTACCAAGTGATTTATTTGTACGGAGAAAAACAGAGCATGAAAAGATTATATATTTATAAAGAGAGATTATATATTTAAGTAATTTATTTAGTAGAAACTCTGAAATTACTCAAAAGTTTTGAACAGTTTTGTTTTGAAAATTTGAGTTAATTTGAGTAGGTAAATAGCGCAGACAACTTGCTTTATAGGTGTACGAAATATTCGACTTAAAAATATTTTGTAGTTTGATCCAATATTCTTTCATTTTTATTTTCATAGCTCATTTCTCTAATCTATTTACACATATTTCTTTGTTATTACATATTTACTCATCACGTGGCTCAATAAAAACTACATCGTTATAATATTCCCTGCATTACCGCTTTTTATAATAAAAAAGATAGGTATAATTTACCTTTCTTTTATATATTTTTCCACTTCAGTCTCTAAAATTGAGTTTTATGGAAGGCTATGGCAATTTTGTACAAAGTTTGTGGTTTTATTATTTGTTTTTTTTGTATCCACGAATGAAGTTACCATTAAAATGTATACAACCCTACTCGAAACACTAAGAAATTTTTCAAAACATAAATAAAAAGAGATATAAAAACTTATTTATAATATCGAATTTCGACTATAATTACGGCTTGTATCGGTTTTTTTTTCATTAAACATAGTTTCATTAGTTACCTGCTACTTCTTAACATCCTAACCAAAATTATAGAAGTAAATTTTCGTCTACTTTCATTTGTCTTCCACACAATTGAGATGATATTATGATGGAGGAAAGATATGGCCATAGGTAGATGGCTAACAATAGACTCATTGAATTTGAGTCTCCTCAATGAGCATTCGGGTTTCAAAGCATGCCTTTAATTTCTTTAACTATAAAATAAATATATTTCCTGTATACGAATTACATTAGAATTGATTTGCTGGATCAATATATAGTATATATGTTAAATTTTATCCAATATATTATTGAAATAATTTATTTACTTACTAATGGAAAAAATATTACTCTATAAATATTATTGAGATGTACACAGTTTATTTCACCGTCCTATTTACAGAGTGTTGCTGATCTATATAACCATGATCTTCAAAAAATTTACGTTTATAAAACATTTTATGTAATAATTTTCCCACAGAATAGTTTTTCTTCCTGAGTGCCACTTACCATATTCCATTACCACATTCTTAATTATTATAGAACCACACAAAATTGTAAGAAAAGACAATTTTCAAATACTCCATTTTTCCCTTATAAAATTGTTATTCAATTATTTTCACCTTTTAAATATTGTTGTATGTTAAATATTGTTAATTATTATACGCAACACTATTTGATAGGTCACATTATATAACATATTGTTATGTGTTATATAATGTGACCTATCAAATAGTGTTGCGTGTTGAATATTGTTGAATGACAAATATTGTCGAATGTCAAATATCGTAAAATATTAAATTTATAATTAAATATCAGAGTATACACAAATTACCATTATTTTACACTTTTTATTTTTTATTTTTTTCAAATCACAAATACCATTATTTTACAGTTTTTATATTTTATTTTTAGTTTGACGTAAAAACTATAAATATATAGTCTTATAGCTATATATTTTATACATAGTTTTTATAATTTAAAGTTTCTTCGTCAAACGGTTTCTGAAAACGACAGGTGTGACCAAAGCATAAGCGGATAAAGATGAGAGTTGTTTTATAAATTATTGATATTTTTTTAAATTTTGAGGTGCGGTCTCTATAAACATAAAAAAAACAACAAAACAAGTTCAAGAGAAAAATAAGCGAAGATGTTTTAGGTCATGAAGCTTAGAAAATGAACTATCAATATGTCAATTTCATAAGTCATTTTCCGGGTTTAAGTTTCGTTTCTAATAAGACGAAACATAGATGTTGAGTTGATATGAAATCATCTTTCACAATAAATGAAAAAAATTGTATGTACGACTAAATCTTGTACTATAAAGATTCCATTTATAAAAACTTAACAATATATGGTATTTCTAATTAAACTATTTATAAATATTGATTTCCATTTTAATATATTGCCTATTACATGTTTTACAGGCGTAATAACAGGTTTTTACCTTAACTAGTTATACGATCTCCCACTCCTCTACCTATGCCGACTTTTAAGATTGTAGGTCGAGCGGATATACGTTGCAGGTTTTGATGGTCAATAAATAAGAATATTGCATAAATTAAAAATATGTTTTAAAGGGTCATATGTTTTAGTCACGTAAATCAAACATTTTTTATTACAATGCAGATAATCTCAGATATATCAAGCAGTTTCCGAGAAAAAGTGCTTTGACAGACAGACGGACGGACGGATGAACAATCAAGTGATTCCGTAAGAGTCAATTTTTTTCATTTCGAGTGACGTAACCTTAATGAAACAGAGTTTTAACCTTTGAATTGTCCTAACAATATCAATAACCTTTAGTTTAAACCTTTGAATAATCATAATTATATTATAAAGATACTAAATTAAATTCATATTTATATACAGAGTTAACATATATTCTTACAAATAAGTACCTGTTGAATACAGGTTGTTAGGTGGATGGTCCGACAAACAAAAATGGGAGGTAGTTGGTATCATGTTTTTTTTTAACTTTTTTTTCAAAAGTTCCCAAAATCAACGGTTTTCACTTCATAATTTTTTTGTAAATGATTTCTTAAGTCCAAAGTAAGTTTTCTTTAATTTATTGTGTATGAATATCCTGTCCTGATCTGAAAACAAATCTACATGTCTCAAAAAATAAAAAAAAAGTAATACTCTTTTAAAATTATGAAATCAGGTAACAAAATCTAACACCTTAACTTTCCACAAGCTCTAAAAAAAACGAAAAGCATTTAGGAATTTTTAATAATAGAAAAAAACTGCGCCATTTGATTTTCTTTACAACGATGTGTCATATGATACATAAAGCTTTACATTGTCTAACAAAATCGTCGATAAACTGTAGTTAGACCATGATGTTAATATTGCAAGGAAATTAACATGACTTGTGTTTTATTGATAATTTTGCATCAGAAATGCTAGAAAGTGGCTTATCGAGATTCATAGTTTCATATATCCATATCTTTATTTTTTTTTTTTTTATCATATATCCATATCTTTTTTATCCATATCTTTATAACTTAGTATTAATTTTGTAAGTCTACACAAGTTAATGTCACTAAATATCGGAAAATGTAAAGCATGACTTATTCAGTACTAATTTATCTTAGCACCTCTCAAAGTACCAAGCACAGTACTTAACTGTGAAGAAGAAGACTGTGTGTGATTGTAAAATAAATATCTAATTACAAATTGCCAACCTTTTTTATTACAAATAAGGTAAAAGTATAAAGTGAGTTAAAGGTGGTAAGCTATAAGTTATTAGCCTAAATTTTGTTGGAAATGTGCACCCCTATTTCTTATGCACGACCGACGTTTCCATCGTATTTCAACCGTGGTTTTATGAAGACGCATCTCTTCCTTCGTGGTACCAAATGCCGCATTAACTTTTTTCAATTAAATGTCCTTTGGTTGTAATCTCATATTGATACATAAGTTCTTTAGCCAGTCCCTAGACATAAAACATCAAGAGGTGTGAATTCTAGGAACCTCGCGGACCATACGATTGGTCCAAGCCTTCCTAACCACGAATTAAGGAATACGATATCGAGATGTTCTCTAACTATTGTTCGGTAGTGTGCAGGACAACCGTAAACCATTTTGGTAAACAATCACTATGTCTCCATCTACAATAGGAACATCAGTCATAAGTTCTGGGAGGTTATTCTGCAAACATTCCGTATAGTTATCTCCGTTAAGATTGTCAGGCAAGTAATGTGGGTGAATCAAGTGCCTACTGATCACACCTGCTCAAATGTTAACACTAAATCACCTCTGATGTGAAGTTGGTCTGATTTTGTGTGGATTATGGTCTTTGTATTCCCAATGATGAATGTCGTGTTGATTAAAAATCCCTTCACGTGTAAATTTTGACTCGTCCGTCCATAAAATGCTGTTAAGAAACTGATCGTCTTCAACATCCACATGAAGCAAAAAGCGGCAAAATTGTAGATGAAGTTCTTCATCTCTTCCATAATCCTTCTTGAAGCTCTGCTGTTATTATGGGCTCTGCCGTACACCAATCTCCTTCTATAGTTCTTCATCTCCTTCATGAGTCCTAGAAAAAAAAATTTCATAAAGCAACAAAATAACAAATTTAAATCCTTTTGGACGTATGGAATCAAAGTATTTTTAAACCACAAATTCAACTACATCTATTAAATATGGCAGTGTATAAGGTGACGAAGGTACCTTTAATAACCTTGCTACATGAAACTGTATCTCTGACAAATATTATCTTTTAGATTTATAAGAGAAGACTAGATCTCATAATTACCTTGCACTGGAATGTAGTGAAATAGATACCTGCCATCTACGTGAATGACTGCCCATACTTTCCACCCGGAAACTCTTAAACTAAAACTAAAACTTCAAAATCAAGATCAATAATACGTTCGAAACATGACAAAACGCAAAGAAAGCGAAGTCTCGACTAACGAACCAAACAAGACTCGTCTAAGTACTTTTTTAGTTTATCAACGATTTTGTTAGACAACGTAAATTTTTATGTAGCGTATGATACACTCATCAAAAGGGGAATAAATGGCGCAGTTTTTTCAAGCATTAGAAATCCCCAAAATGTTTTTTTAGTGTGCGTGAAAAGTTAAAGTGTTAGATTTTTTTACCTGATTTCATAATTTTAAAAGAGCATTACTTTTTTTTGATGTTACTTGAGACTTATAAGTTTGTATTCAGATCAGGAATATATAACAGATTAAGAAAAATCTACCTTAGACTTAAGAAATATTACATAAAAAAAATTATGTGGTTTTTGGGAATTTTTGAAAAACAGTTAAAAACAATGATATAAAAAACCGGTGAGACTTAGGCTAATAGTTTTTAAGGCAAATATGCTCCAATTGATTCCAACTACCTCCCATTTCCGTTTGTAGGACCATCCACCTAATATCCTGTATTATGCAAATTGCGCTGCGCCGTACTAAACTTAAATCGTAAGAGATTTACGCAAATAAACATGAAGTTAAAATTATTTTAATATTTTCTCTAATTATTCTTCTTGATCTGTATAACATTAATTTGATTATTGTCTTTATTAACATAATTTATTTCAAATCAGTTCACACTCCTTCATTTATTGTGGGAAATATATTCAAATCGACATCGACACAAACGTAGTCATATTATTCAAAAATTGTTAGGCCTCTTTTTGCGTTTAAAATCAGTACCGAGATCTGATATCAAACCAGTCAAGCACGAGCAGAACTCACGTCATGAGGGATCTGTAAATATTTCAGCACTTATAAATTTTAAAGGGCACATAATATTTCTATCAAATTATTTACAAATATTATTTATACATAACAAAATTGTATTGCTTACTAAGTTTATATTTTTAAATTACTTTTTTAATTGATACTAATAAAGAGTTTGATAAAGCGGGCCAAACCTAAAAAGGCTGAATTGTCAAACTGATGAAGTAGTATGACAGGAAGTGCACTCGTTCACTATATTTTCAGAAGCCAACACAAAAAAATAAATATTAAAGGATGATACAGATATGATCGTAATATGTTGCTCTCGTAATAATAAATCAGCCATATGTATCAATTAGATACATCAGAGTAAATAAATAAATAAATAAATATTCACATATAAATTATACATATAAATGAATTTTAGCGCGAATTGCTTCCATGCCATACAAATTTTATTGTACAAGGGCCGTGAACCCAATTCATATTTTATTCCTTTAAATGTAAAACGTGCAACAAAATTTATTAGAGTTTCTTTCCAGTTGCATTGCAAATACGAACGTTTTGAAATTCAATTCCTAGAATCTGCTTATTTTAACATAATGGTAATTAATATGGGCATTAGCGTGAGTTTTACTTAATTTAAATTATAAATTTGTAAAATAATTGGCTACTCTCCAATTCCATTCACGCAATCACGTAAGGATTAAATATTCTGAGTGTCTGTAATATTAGTCTGACAGTTATTTATATAGTTTTATTCTACTTAATTTAATTAAACTGTTTCAATATTATTCTATGCAATCACTCAACTGTGCTGTCACTGTGAAGCACTCTTACTTAATAGAAATCACAATACAATAAATTTTTAAAACTGTTTCTTCAATAAAATAAAAGAAGTGAAACGCTTATTAGCAATCTCCGCTGCATGCGAGGAACTATCTCTGCTGCTATAAATATTCCACATAAGAGAGGAATAGAGATATGGTACTTGAAATCAGTGAGCGCTATCATTTGTCAGCGTCCGACTGGATTGTGCATCGGACGGTCGCTGCAAATGCGCATGCAAGTAATAAATATGTACTCTGCTTATCCGGACGAGCTGACAGTCGTTGCTCGTAGAATAAAATTTTACTCTTTGAGACATATTATCTAATTGAATAGTCGTACGTGACTAACTTTGTGCACTAACATATATTACAACTTTAAACACAATATAATTTAATAATATTCGGGGAGATTTATCGTTTTGAGAGTTATTTTCTAGTTTAATAGTCGTGCGTGACTACAATGTTAGCACTAACATATATTATAGCTTTAAACAAAATGTAATTTGTTTATCAATATTCAGGGAGATCGCTTGACTTGCAGTTCACATGTCGATTAATTAACAAGTAGCGAACGAGTAAATGAGCAAGAGAACTTCAGAAATGAAAAAAAATGGAGAAGCCTAATATTAGAACATAAAAACCGGCTACAAATAAACAGTCTAGCAGCTAAACAAATAAAGCCACTTCTTACTTGGATATAAAGAAAATTAAAAGAATGGTTAACTTTTCCCCGTGAACATATATGTTGCATGGAAATAAATAGGTGCATGTTAGAACTTAAGCACTACCTGCTGTTTTTGCAATTCTTATTGTTTCGTTATGAGGATTTTGATTAAGAAATGGCTTACAACTGTAATGAGTAATGTAACTATCATTTTAGCATGATTATATTTTAATTTATAAATGTTTCATAATGATAAATTTAGAAAATTTAAACTTTATAAGATCACTTGGTTGTTTGTCCATCTACCTTCTGTCTATCAAAGTATTGTTTGCAGAAATAGTTTGAAATATCAAATATGAAGTTAATATCACACACACACACACATATATATATATATATATATATATATATATATATATATATATATATATATATATATATATAATATTTATTTGTTTGGTTTACGTAACAAATAGATATGGTCATTTAAGCATATTTTTTTATTAAAATAATATTCCTACTCACTGATTCAAAACTTACAGTATGCTTCCTGCCATCTTGTACTCTTAAAAATCAGCATAATCTTATAGCCTAAGTAGCGGGAAACGTCCGAAAATTAATTATTTTTAATTTATTGTGAAATTACACATATTTATGATTAGTTTTTATGCCTTTGAAAGGTGTATTAAGTAATATATTCACATTGTGACAAATCGAAATTTGTCAATAGCTTAATCAGTAATACAACTTATCCTTAAATATTTATATGTGACTAAACGTACACGAAATCCTCGTAGTGTGAGTTCTATTTGGCTATAGAGGAAAACAATTAATGAAATCTGAGTAGACCAAGCAATGACTAGTTTTGGTAGTTGAGGTCTTTCTCATCCTGCCCATTTTACGCAGTCGCCCAATATATATATATATATATATATATATATATATATATATATATATATATATATATATATATATATACATATATATTCAGTTAGTTATTTCAATTCATAATACCTTTGGAAGTTTGATAATATAAAAATCAAATGATACACATTTTTTCGATGGTCCAGAATTCTATTCACTATAGTATTTTACTTGATTTCTATTCAGGAGATAATGGTTTATCAGGTGGATATTTGAATAACACATTGTTTCCTAAAGTGATCAATTAAAACGAATGTAGTTGTTGAAGCTTGTATGTAGTGAAAACGATCACCGATTTTTAGTTCACAAGTAACACACATCCTGCACCACACCTTTCGGTCACTATAAGACTAATGACTAAATAAGCCTTTGAAAACCATTATAGTGTATTAAAACTGTAAAAAAATTACCAGTTGGACTGCAGTGAAGTATTTTAAGCAATTTTAAATATAATTTTTAGCCAATATTAACTCCATAGGGCCATCCACTATCTTTAGAATTCCACCGATGATAAACTACTTCGTTTTTGAATTATAAAAAATCAATACCCACATCAAATGTTTCTATCAAGCTGACCTTCTCGGGAATTATGAATGCTATTTAAATTACATAATGATTTTCATATATTTGCTTTATATACGTCTTTTTAGCTTCAAAAATTTCATGTAAAATTAAAGAAAAATTGATACGAATTCGCATCTTAAATTTAAGGTTAGTTTTGATGTACCAATTACCGCTGGTTCAGGTATACCAACGGCATCAAATTCCCGATATAAGCTAAAAATCTAGAAGTACTAACTTTTCCGTTTCATGCATTCCATCAGAAATTTCACTCACTTCTTTCACTCACTTCAGATGTTAGTGAATACCTAGGCGTGTACATCGACAACAAAATGACATGGAAAGCCCATATTAGCAGCTCTGCCGAAAAGGCCATCAAAAGATGTCGTCTGCTCAAACGCCTAACAGCAACGAAATGGGGTGCTACCCAAGACGTACTCCTAACGACGTACAAAACCTACATTCGTCCTGTCCTTGAGTATGGAGGCGAAGCTACCATAACAGCAAGTGAAAGTACTGTCTCCCCCCTGGAACTCGCACAAAATACAGCACTGAGAATCATAACCGGAGCCCCGAAATCAACACCTATCGTCGCTATGGAAACTCAAACTAACATTGAGCCTATACAGTGCCGACGAGACAGATCTGCGCTTCTTTTCTGGGAAAGAGAAAGACGAATACTTCCATGTAAATGGAAACAATACAAACAAGCTTTCTCCCGACTGAAAACACAGAAAACGCCTCTCACGATAACTGACTCTATCAGAGAAAAATATAACATACCACTACCAGAGCCAGCACCTTTTCCTCAGAGGTCAGATACTGTGTCCTGCTTGCCCCTTGTGGAGCTTCGACTCATGAACCACAACTTGCCGAAACACCAATCAATTGATGTTGCCCTGAGAATGGCTGCCCTGGAGACTATCCACACCAGGTATCCCTCCCAGGACTGGTTGCATATTTACTGTGACGGCTCGTCGATGCCAAACACAGGGAATACCGGAGCAGGCTTCACATCTACAGTATCTGAGGGCTCCGTTGCCGTCGGTTCCCCGCTTACCAACTACGATCGAGAGATTGCAGCGACATACGAGGCCGCCGGGGAACTGGAGCGTCTTACAACATCACAAAGCGTGGTTTTTCTCATCGACGGCCAGGCAGCTATTGTGGCACTCTCCACCACCCGCTACACAGATTGTCCCAAAACCCAACTCTGTCGTGCCAGACTGTCCAACCTGGTGAATGCTGGCTTTCGACTTACTCTGCAGTGGATTCCGAGCCACGTCGGGATAGAGGGGAACGAAAAAGCCGATGTACTGGCAAAACATGGAACGACTCTACAGCAGCCCATCTGTTCTCCGTCATTTTCATCCTCTAAGTCGGCCGTCTGCAGAGCGATACATGCCTGGATCAAGTCTCGGCGCACACAGTCCGCCGTCGGAAAGAATTGGGCTTGTCTAATTGATTCGCCTATTCGACGCGACCTACCCAGAGCTGTCAGTGTCGCAGCTTTCCGATGTGCCACGGGCCACGACTACCTGGCGTGCCACCTGAAACGTATTGGTGTCCTGGGGAGCGATGCCTGCCTGCTCTGTGGACGTCCAGGAATGTCTTTTGACCATCTCCACGTTTGCCCGAAGATGAAGCCCTACCTTGATGATTGGGAGAGGAGGGCGCCCCCTGATGATCACCCTGCCTACAAAACAGCTTTTCTCTACTGGTCGGCGCGCCACCTAATGGCAGACATGCCAAGGGTGGGCGTTGGCTAGTAGTAGTAGTAGTAGTAGAACTTTCACTTCATTATAATGTAACCTACATATTTTCTGGATTCAACCTGTCAAATTTATGGCGGCAGGAATAAATAACCGTAAAACGTCGTGTAATGGTCTGTATTATTTTGCCGAGTCCTTTTTTAAACTAAATATTGGTAATTTAAGCAAAAAATTTACATCTCTCACTGTCCATCAAAACAGGATATTCCGAAAATCGCTATAACTAAAATCAATTTCACTAGCTATTTCTAAAAGGAATACTGATGATTTCTGTTATCAAAGGTCTAATCATCGACACTTAACAAGTATGCTAAAAAGGTACCTAAAAAGATACATAATTCCCCCAAGAAAACTTTTCCGATGACGTGCATTTCCGACAATCTAAGTACAGTCTCTATATACTTGAAATTGTAAAACAAAAAAAAATAAACAAATTGAATTCTGCAAGAAGAAAATAAGGGGACAGAAATATTTTTTAAGACTAAATTTTTTTTAAACTTTATTTTACCTCTAAATTTCAAGTCTACTGTTTCTGTAAATTTCAATAAGTTCGGTTAGTTGCTAATATGGGTACAAGAGAGAAAATATATTTTATTCATATTTAAATTCATATTAAGAAACAAACTTGTCAACAATTACATTTTTAATTTTTTATTATTAATATTGTTTATTATAACACCAGTGATTTTACTTATAACAGAATTTAAACTGTAATGGTTGGGACAACCTAAGTTTTGTTTAACCTAAGTTTTGTTTAACCTAAGTTTTGTTTAACCTACAATATATTTTCACCCTTATTCTTCAAAACAAATGATATGTATTAACAAATGTAATCACTACATTTTTTACACCCGCTTACGTAACGGAATAAGTAGCCAAACTAAATATTCAGCTCCAGTCCTGGAGTCGGGAGTAGTAATTTCCTTAGTACTTTATTTTAATGAGATGAATTTTTGGTATTCAAAGGATGGGCTTTGTTTCTCGGGAGGTAAGAATTCATTATGAATAATGAACAATTTTAGGGAAACAATTATTGGCTGTCATTCATTTGTTATTTAAAAATAAATTAAAAAATGATAATTTTCAAATATTACGTAGTTCTGAAAAATTTTAAATCATAGGTTTATAATATGGATTTATAATAAAAAAGAAATTATTTTGCCATAACCTTGTAGAGAATTATACCATTACGAGCTCATTAACTTAGCTTATATATTAAATATCTTCGAAAGACACGTTCTTTTCAAAATTATGTTTTTGACACTTTTCGTGGGATTGTTCAATTTTAAATATTTTTTTAAGCCTTGGCCATAAATCTTACATTTATTAACGCTTTCTGTATAAACAGTAATTGAATTTTTTAAATTTCACTTTAATTCATTTTTATAAAATATTGAATAGCATTTCTTCTGAAAATCACATATTCTGTTTTGGAAATCCGTAAATAAAAAAAATCCTCTCCACCATTTTATAATTATAACATTACTTTACAGGATTATATTTTTATAGATTAGGGGATTTTTGCAACAGTTACAATAGCAGTAAAAATTTGTAACAAATATTTTATATTTGTTATTTGCAAAACAGCCATTAACTAAATTTTTCTAATTTTCCTATTTTCTGGTTTACCCTGGGTTACATGAGCCATTAAAATCTAAATGAGAAACGTGGAACTACATAGGGCTTTTGATGGAGAAGCCCACAAACTCTTATGATGGGCGGCGAAAGTGCAACTTTTTATAATTTTTCCATATGAAATGCAAACAATTGATGGGTTTACCCACACAACGACCGAGCGGTATATTTTTCTCCTTTTCCGTTATCTGCTAATTTCAGCTCCCTTCCGAGCAGGTGATACGTACCTATATTTATTATTAGCGATTGAGGCTATATCCTGGAGAGATGATCTTCCTTCCATCGTGATTACGTATTAAAATATTATACATTAAAATAGTATTAAAATGTAAAATTCTCAGAAATTACTTATATTCAAATACCACTAAATATTATTCTAAATTGATTTCTTTCATACTTATGTCTTTGAAAGTGGAGACAAATTTCGACATTTTATTTTTTTCATATTTTCATTTTCTAATATATCTGTGAGTGAATAATCTACAATTATTCACTCGTTTTATAATGTTGTCCGTTTAGTGAATTATGTCATTAAATATCAGTGACATAGAAAAAACAAAGTTTGGTTTCATAATCCAATCTGCCTCTCTAATGACTATAAACTGAGAAAGCGATCGCCTAATGACTAGATATTGAAAATGCGTGAGATCCAATCGAGAAATTCGGAATTAATGTGCTTTGATTTTTCCAGCTGAAATCAAGAGACGGTCGGTTATACCTCGCCCATGACCGTAAATAATATACTTTACTGACCTAAATACCCCATTATAATAGCTAGCTGGCAGTCGAGATTTGCCACTTTGATTTGTATTCACTCTTGGTTATAATACGATAGGGTAATAAAGAAGAAAAATATTGTACTTGAATAATTATTATATTTTGCGCAGTAATTTTACTTGCTATTAACATTACGTAATAAAAAGTAAATTATTTTTAATAATGTTTCAATTATATCTAGGACATATAAAGAAAAGAAACATAATATTTAGATTAAGATGTGGACTTTAAAAGTGTAAGATCTTTTTAAATATGGCATTAATGAAATCTTTTAAAAAGCTCTTTGTTAATGAATTATTTTGAATATTTAGTATATTTAAAATATTGGCAGGATTTACATATTTAAAATAAAAATAGCAATACAACTTCACGATGTTTGAACTACATACAATAATTGCAATATAATAAAAATATATACAGATAATATTAATGCAAAAGCAGACATAACCGTAAAAACCCAAGTCCCGTTGAACGTCACTTAGTTTGTAAGTGGTAACAAGCATTTTGCATGAATTTTAAGAAGAATTTTCAGGAAATTAAAGCGTGATGAAGTTGGTTGCTATTGGAAAGAGATACCACGCCAGCTGGCAAAATTTGTGTGAAATATTTAGTTTTGTACGCGAGTTGTAAAGCTGTAGTATACAGCTTTACATATAATGCAGGTGAATTGCACATACAAAGAGGATTTTGAGATAAAAAAAATAAACAAAACTTTGAGCTAATATGTACGTTAGAAAATTTAAATTGATATTAATTTATTTGAAACTCAAGAAAAACCATAATATAATTTTATAAATATTATCTTATTAAATATATACAAAGAAGATTGAACCAAAAATAATATGAATAAAACCTAGATGAATGTATTTCGCTGTTATAAAAATGGCGAACAATAAAGTAAAAAAATGGTGAAATTTTGTTTCACTATTAAATTATCAAAAACTATTGAAATGGAGTACAGGAGTTTGGAGACGCGATTTTGATTTTGATTTGAAGTCTTATTTAATACGAAGTTAAGTAGGAAGTTTATTGTGTCCAAGTTTGACATATAAAAATAATTACGTTATAATGAAAGTTGTATAGAGATCTTGCTCTAGAATGTGGTAACTTTACATATTTTAAGGGTAATTTACAATTCTGTGTCGGATGTGGTGTCTAATGGATCGTCTAAATAGATTATTTCAGCATTTCAGGAAAACGGACCACGCTATTGTAAGTTATCTACTTCACAGTATTTATTAAACATATTAATTCATTGAATATATCAATGTTTAAAAAGTCCAGTGACCTCAAATAGATATTAATGTTAAATCTAAATTTTTGAAGCAAGATTTCGATACACCCCGTAGGGTTGAGATGATGGAGATGTCTAAACGTATCAATTAACCTTATTTTCTTTCGATAGCATAATAAACTTCTAAGTGAGCAGATTGAAGAAAAATGTCCAGATCGAAAACAAACGGCTACCAAAATGGATTTTGGAAGTGGCGAATTTCATTGTTTGCACTAAATTGATTTCATCAAGTGTTTTTCGTCGCCATTACACGATCCTTCGCCCTCAAGAAACACATTAGATTGCGCTCGGCAATACGTCGAGTGACGGGTATTGTCGCAGTTGTTTTGAGAGGTATCGTTAATTGATTGACTAAGAGGCCAATATTTATAAAAAAAATATGTTGTTAAAACTATATCAAAAAAATTGGAAGAAGCGTAAGAAATTAATAGTTTAGATTTTAGAAATTTATATTAATTGCAACAACATCATTAATAACCGTACAGCAGAATTATTAAAAAATGTGGTCATGCAACTTTTTTATTTTGAGAATGGAAAATCTGGATGAGCTGTTTCTTTATACAAGTTTTCCATCTCATATTAAAAACACAAAACGTTCTTTGTAGCTTGTAGCTTTTTTCATACTCGTTTTTTCTCATAATGTTTAAGTAGTGTATGAATTACATGTCTTTCCTTAACCATATTTTAAAATACCTGACACTAATTTTCAGATTGATTTAAAAGTTTTACTCATAATTCGCCTATTTTTAATTGAAGTATTTAAAAGATGATGACGACATTTATAACGCCATAAGTGAGAATAGTTTGCCTGTATTTATGACGATACCTTATTGTTGTTTATTTAAAAGCATAAAAAAGTCAAGATAAAAAAGGCAACAACATTTTGAACTGACGAAGCCGAGGAAAATATTTCATTTCAATTATCCTAATCTTTGTGAGTTTTGCAGTGTCATTTCTTTTTATAATAATTTTAAGTTATTGTACAATATACATTCGATATTGTTATAAAACAAAGCATAAAAAAGAGAAACAAACTATGTTGAAAGTAAATATGGAAATCAAATTAAACCCTAAAAAAATTATTTGTTTCTACTAAACACTATGTAAATATATCTTGTCTAGACACTATGTAAACATTACGGAATTTATGCACAGTTGCAAACAGACTTTTGATATACCTTTAAAAATATGATGTGTTTCGATTTCGAAGTGAATACACATATTTTAAATTGATATTGATTTATTTAGGTGAATTTCAATGAATAGCGTATAACAAAAAACAAAAATATGGATTCTATTTATTCTAATAATTGCTATGCAGCTGATGAATATCAATAGAAAACCATCCAGTTTAATAAAAACATAATTCAACAAGGTGCATAACCGGCTCCAGATTTGTTCATAAGGTTTAAGCTTGGACAGGGATATAAAAAACATTTTTAGCAATGTCAGTCCATAGGACAGAAGTCTTTCTTAACTTACCGTTTATTCAAATCACAAATAACCAGTTGCCAAAACAGCGCTTCATCGTTTTTTGTTTCGTTGCGCACCGCTGTACAATAAATATTTAATTTTATATTTGTAATAAAGCCACTACTGTCTCTTCTTGATTTTAAATAAAGAAAAAATTGTTGGAAATGTTCTCATAACAAGGCGTTTATAAGCATTATTTAATTTTCAATAAATCTAATGTTACCTCTAAAATAAATAAACTGATATTTATATAGTGTTCTGAAAAGATAAACAGAGTGAGTATTATTTTCTTGAGGTTAAAATACTAAAAGACAAAAACCCAAAATTTATTTTTATGAGAAAAGTTAAACAATATTTATTAATTATTTTTTTCGTAAGAAAATTGTTGTTTTTTTGGTATTTATTGATGGTAGGATAATTATTTATTTGAATGAAAATAACTGCATTAAGAAATACAATGCGGATATATTACCCTGAGTGCCATAGCTTATGGTAATTGCATTCATGTTAACAATGCATATTGAACTTATTTTAAATGTTTGATATTTACATTTATGAATTAATGCCTGTCAAACCTTATTGTTCAGTATCTCTCACTCGCTCCTCTGTTTCTCACTTGTCGCTGGGTTTGTCTCACTTAAACTTAGTTTGTGGAATATTCATTTCCATTAGAATTATTGGTTTGTTATTTTTAATCTCTAGTTATTCATCATTTATAGTTATTTATAATATCAATATTTCACAATTTCGCCTTGTGGTATGTTATAGCAATAAATATGTTATTTAAATACTTAGATCCTAAGAAGCAGTAAGGTATAAATAAGTAAGAATAGCCTTATTATAATCAAACGTGTTCTGTTTGAAATTATGCACTGTTCAAAAAAACCTTATATAAACTAAGACATCTCATAAATTATCATCACCTTAGATCTCGGAGGTATTGTTAGGATTCCGTATCCTAAAAAGAAAATGATCCACGTATCTTTCTGTCACAGACGTTTTTCTCAGTAAACACTTAGCGTACAAACGTTGTTGTAGTAATAAAGTAACCTGCGCATACGTAAATGGCTATTACACAAATATACTTATAAGAAAGTCTGAATAGTGGCCAATTAATGTACTAGAAATTTCTGTTTTAATTTCATGTGTGTACAGTGCGGGGTGGTATTTGAAAGAGGTAGTTATAAGGCTCTCAATTAATTTTTTTATATTTTATGTTCTGTAACTTCAAAGACACGATGAAAAAAGTTAAAAATATGTTCTCCGCCCCCATTACTTCCACCGCTACTGATTCTAAAATTATACGAAACCAGGTTTTTCGGAAGCTTACCATCCTGTATCCGACTACATACACTTAACACTTAACATACTAGGCTTAAGCTAGGTATTATTTATGGTTGACGGGAAGAGATTGCTCATGTAGCAATAATTCCGTCATATGTACTATACATAAAAGTTAATAAATAAATATTAAATATTTGTTACACAGAAAATCTAATATTAGTAATGACTTATTACAAATAAAGTAATTTCACTTCAAGCGAGTTATGGACCCCTCTATGCGCGAGTTAAACTCGTATTTGGTCGTATATTTTGTTTCAATAATTATGAAATATTTGAATTTGTTTAAAAACAAAGATAATAACTATTTCTCAACAAAAAGTTGTGTTCTTTTTAATACTGAAATCTAGTAATCAATAAATGTAATAAAGGATTAATATGGTTCGAATTATCGATTAATGGAATTTATAAGTATGATATAATACAAAGTAATGACTTTAGGGATGACGTACTTATGGGGTGCATTAAATAGGTTGCCATCAAAATGTTACACGTAGCGATTAAAAATTTACAATTTTCTATTTTCTCAATATTCCGTTATTGGTCTAGCAACATTGGAGGATATTTTTACAGTTTCAAGTGGACCGTTTGTCGTTTTAACTTTTTTGTTTCATACATTTTACTGACAGTTTCAAAATAAAATTTCTTCCTTAACTATGTGTCAGACTTTCAAACTTAACAACAGACTTACTGAAAAATAAATAACTATAGAAAAAATAACGTTACTCTCGGTAAAACTAAATCTAGTTACGGTGGTTCACATTCCCATTCCGTCAAAGCAAGTGCGTGAAGTTATCTATATGATGTCGTGATTCTCTCAATTCTGTCCGAAAAAAAATTTATATATATATATATATATATATATATATATATATATACACACATATACATATATATATATATATATATATATATTATTCTGTTTTTTAAATTATGTTACATTAGATTAAGATAAGAGTTTATTAATATTATATCAAGCTGGTTATTGTAAAAAAAAAAGTATGTATGGAAAAAAATAAATTTTTCAATGAAGGTGCACATTTTTGTGTTTCTAATATCTAAGGAAATTTTGATGCTTTCAGAAATTTTGAGAAGAAAAGAACTTTAAAGATGTAATATAATTTCCATTTATGTGAAATAAAAAAAATATTTAAAAGTATACTTATTTAAAACAACCTCCGAGCCTTTCGTATGTACCTTACTACAGTCTGCAGTTACTTTTGATATCATGACATCTATTATATTCCCAGATAGTTAGCGTGTACTCTTGAGCTAATTACATACCATCTTCGTACGGATTATTTTTGCGCTTATTTTAACCGTAGTACACTTCAATTGAAATAAAAATTGTAGCAAATCTTAAAAATGAGAGCATTTAATAGTTATTTCAACTTCAAGCGATTAAGGCTGCAAATATAGTTCTTGAATTGATTTCCTCGATTATATGATTTAATTGAAAATCAATAATCAGAGTTAAACATGGTGCGATCAGAATTAATGATTTACTCGCCGTTAATTTCCTCCAAAAACTTAAATTTTAACGTAAAACATGGTTGGTGTGTCAACCATGTTTTACTTTCAAATGTTAGAGACATTATTATTTTCTTGTGATTTTAAATTCCTAAGAAAAATTCTCAGGCCAGTTTCCAGTTTTATAAATTTAATCGAATTATTAACTCCTGACCAATTAATGAAATTTATTTAAATGAAAATGTTTGATAGAAAATGAATAGATTTTTAAAATCAAGAAGCAAAATAGAGCTAGTGCAAAGAAAAATAGTTTTGTCATAATCTACTCCATAAAGATTCAATATTGGTAGTGATACATTTCATACAAGACAGTAAAAGGAGAGCAAAACTGGTTAAAAATATATGGGGTTTGTCTGTTAAATAACGGGTCTGATTAAATAACTTACCATTATTGCTGCACTTTACTAATATATTCCTATATTACAAATATTATTATTGTCCCTTTCAATATAGTAACAATTTATGCTAATATGTGGCTGCAGTCTTAATTTCCACTATTAGAATGGAAGGATTTCAACTTCTGTTGGTTGTTTCAACAGATTTGCCGTTTTCATCTTTAGAACGCAAACTGATCCAAGAAATTTTTAAGCATAATCTAAACTTTTAGGGAAAAAGAGGAGTTGCACAGTTTAATGGGACGAATATGGTAGACGTTCTAGTATAGTAACGTGTTTGCCAGTCAAAAATTGCTTCAATGAAACTGTGGTGTGTACAGATGTAGAATGAAAATATTTTCCCACATTGGCGGTCGTTTTCTTTTACTTTTTCTCTCAGCTTTATCAAAACTGCTTATTACAATGCAGATTAACGTTTTTTGAAAACCATCCAAAGCTGCACACTTGATGTAGAAAAATAACAATGATCATAGCTTTGAGTTTTGACTTGCTCTGACGAGCTGTTTTTATTCTTGGGGATAACGGTATTTCTCACTGTATTTTGGTTTGAGGATCATATCGGAAGACACAGGTTTTATCGTGAATGAATGCTGATTTTAATAGCGTGTCGATTTTTAGACTGACATGTTGCTCAACATACAAAATTTGTATTTTCAGGCTCATTAAAGAAAACACGAACAAAGTAAATGGTCACATTCAAGTGAACACTGTAGAGTATTGCGGCTTCCCATGCAAGTTATAATATGTTCGAAGTAACCACACATGCAGTTGTAATCGATTCTGAGTGTTTTACTTATTAGGTGGAATCTTGTTCTCATTATTTAATTGATACACTCGTACACATAAAATGGAAAAGTTTGGAAGAAATATGAAAAATGCTAAAACATATAATATCAAGCCCATGAGTAACATTTACTAATTTTTATGACATGCCACCTTTTCCAACATTTTCTCAGTTAATATATTTTTTCTTATTAATTACTTAACTTATTTTTTCATATTTATTTGGCATATATTATTGACTTTTTAACACATTACATGAATTTAGTGCAATGCATTTTTTAAATAAGGTTGATAATTATCGCACAATTTATTAAAAAGGAGCAACGCTGCATTAATATTTCACAAGTATATATGTCTCTAAAAAGTAAATTATACACAATCACATTCCTTATTTTATTTTAATTAAGATACAATAACAATAAAGGAATGTCGTAGAACTACGCAAGGCAAACTTTTTAGTGACATAACGTCGCATACATTTGTCAGGTAATATAACCATCTATTAGAATAAATTTGATTGTTGTATAATTGTACATGATTGGAACTTGGACACTATTTTTTTATTATTTATTTTTATTCAAATACTATTTCATTTATATTAACACATTTTTATTAATTATTTTGTGCAATATACTTAAGATAAGATATTATCTCTAAATTCTTTAAATGAAAGAGTCCAAAGTGACAAAGTAATTCTCATGTTATTTACAAAAAAGATCTAAGAAATAATCGAACGAACGAACTACATTTAAATTTGTTTGTGGACTGTGTGCAACGAACGCATTTATAGCTATTTAAATATTCGAGTATCGTTTAGGCGCAAGAAAGGAAGTTAAAATGTTTTAAATAGGAAACTGCCTTAATGCCGAGTTAATGGCCCGCCCGCGCTGTCGAACCACCGTACAACCACTGGTCCCGGCGCGGCCCACTGTGTGCTAATTATTCCAATTTATTTTTAATCTCGCAAGTCGTTTGACAAATTGACTGGCCTAAATTTCTAAATAATAGTCTATTTAGGTGGTAAATTACTTCAGTTGTTGGCATCTCGTGATGTATTGCATAAGTAAAATGGACATTTTCCTGTAAACTAAAATTATTATAAAGTTATTGGAATCTATAAAAATAAAAATATTATAAAAATATTAATAAAAATATTCGGATAAATTAATTTTTGTTGAGCCCGTATGGCGCCCACCGTAGCGCGCCGTGTTCTTTCGCCACCGCGCAACAATGCAATTTCTGAATAACGGTTACTATATTGTCGGCGATACAACTATTATAACTTTTTTGAGATTGGCAGAAAACAAACTTAATTATGTAGTTAGTTACATAAACACTGAAAAAAAAACATATACACATATAATTGAAAATTAATGACATTCAGTTATATTTACCTTACGTCGTATTTTGAGTCGTTCCTTCGTTTGAAATTTGAAGATTCTATGTGAACGGGAAGTATCCCATAGATTTGCATAAGTAAGTCACTGATTCAATATGATATTTAAAAGGCCGTTTTTTTTAATCCATAGAATTTTAATTTTGAATTTACAAGATTGTAAGATAGTACACCTTCATTAGAAAAAAAGAATATATAGATAGAGAAACAATAAAGTGCTACGAGTTCGACATATTTTTATTCTCGAGGTACCGAATATCATTTTAGCATCGCAGCTATTTCTATTTATTATTACAAAATGCATCATATTTTAGCTGATTACTTTTTTTTAAGCCAGTAAAGTAGTTGATTGAGATATCGTTTTAAAATCGAGGCTATATCAAGTTTTTGACACAAAACTGATAACATTTCTCACGAATATTTGTTATATGAACCGATAAAGTAATTGATTTTGATAATATTAAAGTACTATTACGTTAATCTTAAAGATAGCATAAAAATCGTTTAGGCAATAATGGCTTTATCCATAACTACAGTAAAATATTTCATCGGTATTTTATAGGTTACCATGGTTAATTCTGTTCAAAAATTTTTTATTTGATCAAAGTTGCAACATTAAAACTGGTCGTAAAAGAATACACTTAGCCCACATTATTTTGAAGATAAATGGTCATAGATCTATGGAAACTACCTACAATTCACTGTGCTTTATTAGTGCTGGATTTATTTACTATGGGAATACTATGAAATATGGTTATGAAATGAATTACCAATATTACTTGTGATATTACTTCTATTAACGTAATTATTGATATCCTATTGTCTCAAACCCAAATTATGAAATATGTTCTAACTAATTTTGCATTCCTGAGTTAGTTATCGAAATTCAAATTTATAATCAAGTGATTGTGACAAAGTTTTTCGTTAATATACCTAATTTACACCACATAAATTTAGCTAAGTAAAATCTGTATACAACATGAAAAATTACATAACAAGAAATTAATAATGTGCTGTTAGTAAAAAAATTAATGTTTTGTATAAAGCTGTAAATATAATAGCGATATAGTTCAAGTGAACTAAACTTTTATCAAATTTAATTATGATTCTTCTCACAATTATATTTAACGTGAATTCTTACTCTGTTAATGTTTAATAAATCTGGTAAATTGGCGTAGGTATACTTTTTTGATTTCTTCTTTGATACCTCATATAATTTTTTTGAATGTGAGATAATAAAAAGAAAACGAGAGAAAGTTTTATGTTTTCCTGAAGCTTATAATTTTTTTTAAAGAGATCGAATTCTCTGGGACCTTGTTCCTTATATACATACATTTTTGCAAGGTTTTTTAAAGGCGCGTTTATTTGAAAACAGACGTATTGGCAACTAATCATTAAATAAACAAAAAATACGTCTTATGAAGATATTTAATTTATTAAGTAGAATATATTTATGTAAAATAATTACACCTTTATTCTGTTCTGAATATTGTTCGCAGTTTTAATTAAGCTAGGACTTTATGCAATTAACTGAGGTCTCCATTCGTTGCCTTTTGTACTAAAGTTCTATTTTTTTAAATTTTATATTTTTACTCTCCGACGTTTTTCAAATATTGTGTGAGGTGGCGAATAACATATAAATGGAATTTTTTTTAACTGATAATATACGTATATATATATATATATATATATATATATATATATATATATATATATATATTATATTTATATGTATAAATTCCATTCTGTTAGAATTATCTTAACCTGGGTTTTCAAAATCTCATACGTAACTAAAAATTACACTTTTATTCAAATCACTCTTCAGCCTAAAGGGTTAACGTGTTTTCTTAAAAGCTTGATCTTACTATTCCTATCATTGACTTGAGAAAAATATAAATCAAAAAAATTATTTAAATTATATACAAATAGTTTTGCAATGTTGCACAGAAAGCAAAATTAGTTATTTATTTTCATGCAAATTCAACCATAAAACGTATCGTGAAATAAATCAAACGGAAAAGAAATGTTCTTATACAATTAAATTAAAATATCTAAGCTTTTAGTCAATTATTATCCCAGATATTTTAGGGCTGAATTATAGAGGACGCGAAACTTAACGCTTTCGAATCTTATACAGTGAATCCTTATATTTTCAATAAGTGGTGCTCCTAAAAAATAATATCGTGTAATATAATGAGATTAACCGAGAAGATTTCTCATTTTTTTCAATATTAATAGCTGATTAGGTCAAGTTTGTTACTTATATCTTCATCTATAGTCAAATTCGAGTAATGTTTTATTATTTAATAACAAAGTTCTCCATTAACAATTAGTTTGAACTGGCCACTAAAATTACTTATTTACCTTAGCAAGATCGGTCTAATTAGTTATTACAAAATGAGAAATATTTATATTAACAAAAGGCTTTAAATATTAATTCGATAAAAATATGAAGCCCATTTTTCTATCTGTCACAACGGTTTTTTGCAGAAACTATTGTACGTGAAAACTTCAAATAGTGATAAAGAATAAGGAACCCGCATACATTTTGAGGACGGAAAGTGTAAATGACGAACATGAGATTTTAATTTCGATTATCGTATGGAATAAGAAATGTAAGGCATAGTTTTAAGGATTTCAAAATAAAATGTTCAAAATGTTATGTAAAATAATTTTAGGTGATATTATAAAAAAAATTACTGAATATGTATTCACATATCCCACTTCCACAATTGATATTTTAAATATTATGAAAAAAGCGTTATTAGAAATTTACACGATCAATCACTGAGTAAATTTGGATTTTAATCAATTTGAAACCTATATTTTCTAGGTTTTTTAATAAAGTAACTTATTCTTTCAGATAGTTACAAAGACCGCCCATGTTTTATTTTCTGAGAAATATTTTAACAATTTTATTTCAATCCAGATTATATTTGGGTCATGTACCAACATACAAATACACAGATAAGAATGAAAATTATAAAACATAACACAATAAAAATAAAACGTAGGATGGGAAATAAGTGCATGAAAATGCTTTTCAAATTTGACCGCCATTTACAAACACTACGCCTCTTTTTTCTAGAAAAACAGTGTGAAAACTCACTTTTTTCATTGTTTTATTCTTTTGAGTGCAATTTTACTCCACTGGGTACGTGAATGTACGTGTCTTGCATTGAGAGTGTTAACAACTTAATGGCTGAACAAAGTATTATAATTTAGCGGAAAATATTTTTTGGAGAGGAAAACGAATCTATTTATTTCTTTGTACATTCGGTGGACTTTTTGCTATAAAAGCTTTCAAAAATGAAATTAATGAATTTCAAGGGGTGGGGCAAACATTTTGTTACTATAATTTTGACATACAATTTTTTTAACTAAGTTAGAAAAACCATTTTTTTGCCATTCGCGACCGTCATGTTGGCACCGCTTGACCTTGTTTGCCTCAAGTTGGTTGCGTTCGGCATTTATTCCTTAAACGTTATAAAATTTCAACGTCATGGAATGATTCAATTCAGACGTCGTTAAGGAAATATTTATTCGAAAAATAAATTAATATAAATAATTAATAATAAAAAATAATGTAATGAAAAATGGAGCAGGCTAAGTTAAGAAAGGTTTAATTTTTTTAGACAATTTTTGAAAGCGTAGACGTAGCGTGAATTTCAATTAATTTATAAAGTAACGGTATAACAGTAAGTATTCTGAAACTATTTACTAGTATTATATTTGTTATCATCCTCCGTCTATTGCTATTTCTATCTATGTATTCATTTTTTTTTTCTATTATTTGTTATCTTCATTTTCTCCCATCTGTTTTTTGCCCTTCTTATATTCAACGCAGTAAGATAAATGTTTAATTATATACTAAGGAAGTGATGCTAAAATAATTTATTATTACGCATTGAGGCAAAATGAGATATTATTGGAGGGTAACATAAACTTTTTTTTATTGCTTTGCTTTAATAGAAGGGGACGCCTATGAATAGGAGTCTTGCTATAGACGAACGGTTAGCAAGATATTACTACGATAAATTTAAGGTAAATTGTCGACACGAACTTACCTTTTGCAACAATTAATGGTTCTTAATTTGTATATAAAACTTCTTCAACGGTATAACATAAAGTAAAATGTAACTAAGTGTTGAAAACCCGAAACAACCAAACATTTAAATTATGTATTTGAGCTACTTTATATAATACACACGTTATTAACGTGACATACGTTATTACTACACACGTTATTACTAATATATAATACAAACGTTATTAACGTGTGTATTATATATTTATTAATAAATCATCATTTTTGGAATCTTTGGAAAACGTTGTTGTTCTCGTTGTAAATATTGTTGTGGTTAGATCATGAATTCTCTTTTTACATAAAAGATATTTAATGTGAACGACACGATTTGAAACAACGAATATTGTTCCTTTTTAATTTATACTATTTAAAAAGTGTTGGATTAAAAATTATTTAACTAATTTATAAAATACTTACTATTTATTTCGTAAAAAAAAGTTTCATTTGAAAGAATATTTACTATGGTGAACCGCTGCCAAAGTTTAAATGTATTCTTCCGCAAGTATTTTATAAATTTCACTTTGTAAAACGTAACAAAGTTTCATGTTTAATATATGTCATTTTTATTTCTTTTAAGAGTAAATTAAAAAAAGCAGACATCAAGGGGGAATATAATTCATGCACTAACCACGATGCATGCTTTGTAAATCATCCGTCAGGCAAAAACATAACGATTAACCCTCGAAGTAAGACGGTATGAAAATATTTCCATCTTCACAACTTTTCCTTGGCAAAAATAATTGCTATTTAATATAAACGAATGCTCGACGCCTCTCCCAGAGCATGTTAAACTACAGATAGTTTGTTTTTTAAAATAAGTTTTTTAAACTTTGGAAACCTCGTCTAAAAAAACGTTATTGAACTTCTTTAAAGCCTAATGAAAATAGTTGATGTGTTTTTAATATGTGCTGTTTTATTATAATATTTATTGTATTTTATTATTCGGCAAGCTCTTGTAATGATTTATTTAGTCTTCAAAACTTACCCTATTTATAAAAGATTTTAGGTAAATTACATTGCCCGTGTTAACAAGAAATATATTATAAAATAAACTGTATATTGAATTTTCCTGCAACAGAATTATGGTCAATTAATGAAAAAACAATTATCAAGGGTCGTCATTTAAAAAGTAAATAGCTACTCGCGTTAAAAGTTTATCCTATATGACGTATGAAAGTTCTGCTTAGTTATTTTATAGTTTTGATTATGAAAAGTATTATTTAGAACAAAAAAATATTTCATTTGCGACATATATTATCTCAATTGAAATATTTCATTATTTTAAATAATACTTTACAGCGTTCTAAATAATGCTTACGTTATTTATAGAAACCTTGTCAATTATTTTACCGGCTACTACACTATATTAATACATTATGATAGATTTCTAGCCGGTTTGATGAGAATTTTTTGCTACGAATTCCCATTGGGAACTCGAATTCTCTGGATTGTGGATCATGGTATCTACTATAATTATCAAATTGATACAGGCAAGCCAGTATCAGTGTGTACCACATAGTCTTTCGTAATTTTACAACTAGAGCGTATCAGATTCATATAAACTTTCTCATAGGAATTAGTATAGGATTGAAATTATTTATATCCAACATACCAACAAGTCGCGAAATCGTAATATAAGTAAGATTTTTCGTACATTTTATGTTAGATGCCTCATATGATCATTATTCTTAGTAAACTTTGTGTTTATATATTAAAGTTTTTAATTCATTTTGTACTGTAAGCTTAATAAAATTAAATTATGACCAATAAATTATTATTTTTATTAGTTGCGAAATTCGCTAAAAGTTACACTGATATATTATTAACCTACGATCATTTCATTTTGACCACTAAATACAAAATAACGCTTTTTTCTAATATCCCTAACGTCTCCTAAAGTTCCTTATTCAAAGAATTGAACAGAATTCCATTTTTGGGATAACTGTTAACGAAAATGGAATGAGATATAAAATTCAATTTATTGAATATTATGGAGATTGTTAGAAGAAAATAAAATGGTTTATTAAATTTAAAAAAAACTTTAAGCTTCTATTTTGTTTGCAGGCAAACAATAGGAACAAGTGTCAATTACTTAGGCAAACATGCAGATGAATAAAAAATTTAATTATTTCTTTAGCAAAGGTTATCCAAGCGTCTATAGTATCACAATTACATTACAATCCGTCCAGTGGCTTTTTGCCAGATATTCACGGGGACACCGCTTTGTTCCAGTTTTATTAAATATATACCATGCCATTACTATTAGTACTTTTGGTTAAACAAGTATTGTAAACATATGAAAATAATTGTTTCGCTTTAATACATAGAATATGATAGCTTTTGCTCCCAGGATGTACTACGCGTAAGCATAGTGGGAATTACATAAACAGTTCTACCGATGCCACTTGACTAAGTTAATTTTAAGAACATTTCATATTTAGATTTGTTTTATGACTAATTAAGAGAGAATGTGGGGAGGGAGGTCTAGGAATTATATCTTGAAGCAATGATTAAATAATAATTCTGAATAAATTTTATTTTATCTATTCTTAACTCATCTCCGGTTTGTGTTTCAAACATCTGCACTTCATAGTTAAGAAAATAGTGGTTGTTATAAATAAACGTATAGCAATACGTTTATTTACAATTGGACTACCTGTAACCTGTTATAACATTTTTTTTTCAAACAAATAATCGATTCAGTATAGGGTAAAATAGAACAAATTGAATGAAATTATATTATGTTTTCGTGTGAATAATAGTATTTTTAGGAGACTGGCGGATTATTTACAAAAAAATATCTCTGGTTAGTATCCGAATTTTACACCCTTGGTTTCTGCCCTTTTCATTTTCGTCACGTTTTCCACTAAAAATATAATTTATTCTAGTAAAGAACGTGTGTAGAAGATAAATGTAGAAGTGGTATTTGCAGAGAGAGAATTATTAAAATGAGCAACTTTGAAGTCTATGAACTGAATAAAATTATGAACTACACATACGAATATTCAATGGTCTCTGTCGAAATTATGTTAAGCGAAAATATTAAATTATATGAGCTTTTTGAATATTTAATAACGTTGTAATGACGTTGTATTAACAAATATATCGATATATATATATATATATATATATATATATATATATATATATATATATATATATATATATTGCTTTTAATTAAAAAATATGTTGATATAATTATTGTTCACAATTAAATGAAACTACGTGATGTAGTATTATTTCTACTTTCATTAATTTCTTTGCTAATAGCCCACCTGAAGATGTTGTAATACGACGAAACCTAGGTCGTGGTAAAGAAATTAAAGAAAGTAGAAATAATACTACATCAAGTAGTTTCATTTAATTGTGAATAATGAATTTCCACAAAATTAACGCCAAATATATTCAATAATTATTGTTATTAAAATAATATTCAAAATTTGATTTTTCAGCACTTTATATATGAAATTATTCATATATAAAATGCTGAAAAATCAAAACCAAAGATACGTGTGTAACACCTCTAGTTACTCGTAGGTACGACCATAGTCTCACATATATACATATACAGTTGTGTGGTACGAGATGCGCGTGCTGTTCCGTTTACGTATTTTATGGACTATGGATATTTGTTATCCTTGAAGCCTGTCAAAACCAGATTGAAAAAAATTATGTTTATTAACACATTTAACGGATTTTTAATTAGGTTTCAGTTTTTAATTATGTTACCATAACAGAGTCACTGGACATAACCCGGATAGAAACAATTTCGTACAATTGGATTAATGTGAGTAGCTGAAATGAAAAAAAATATTTCACTCCTAGACTATTGATTTTATTCTTACATATTAGTAGACCCAGTTTGTTTTGCAGGTTTTTCCAGTCAGTAATTTGTATAAATCAATATAACGCAGAAATTTGTTGGCTAATTTTTTGTGCCAATTTTGAAATTCTACGACTGGTTTCAAAAATTATTTTTGATTTAGGAAGCCTATGTTTTGAAGACTATTACAGTCTATATACAATTACGTTAGCATTTCTAAGAGTAAAGAAGTGATGGTAAAATTAGAAAGAAATTGGTACACTCCTTAGCGCGAGTTAAAGAGAGACCAGTTTTATTTATTGATTTACCATCGCGGTTGTTCTCGCCGAGAGGAGCAGAATAATTTAAAAAATGGTGTAAGAATGCTTAAAGAAGGGGATATAAAATTAAAATGCGGGGTTTCTTAAAACAACTTTTTAACATTTTTTAAAACAACTTATAAAAGGCAAAAAAAATGAGGAAGGGGAAAAAGAAGGGATCGTTAAAGATTAATAAATAACCAAAATATGAATTCAAATACTTTGCCAGTGGACACATTATCTTTATATAAAACAAATAAAACTTCAAACAGAGTAGCAGAGTCACGTATACAGTGGTATGAAAGGGATGGAGAATCAAAGAAAGCACCTACATGAAAGTAAAAATTTTGTTCAAGTCGAGCCAATTATTGTCTCTCCTGAAAACGAATTCTAAAATGCCAAGGACGTGTCCATATAACGTATTTTTTTCTATGTACATTTTACTCTTTAAGATTCTGTAGTCAAAACAGAAATCTCCTAATAGTATAATTATTTCCACGTGCGTATCGATCACAATTTCTTGATATCTGTCACAATTTCTTGGTTTCTACAGTTTTAGACCCATATATGAAATTTTAAATCCCCTTTACAAAATATTAAGTTTTAAAATCGTTCGCAATGCGAACCAGCCCCCACCCCTCTACGACACTCCCTCTACCATAAGAAAAACTTCAAAAACAAGTAACGAAAATACTCAACAATTTTTGTCTGAAATTATTTCGGTTAAAATTTCAGGAGATATAGACAACTACGAATCAGCAAATAATATTATATATATGGCAGGCGTAGGTATCAGGTAATGTGCTAGTATCGGCACATTGTAGATGCAAAGGAATGTATTAATTGCAAACTGGCTGAACTTCCTTTATTGAAAACGGTATTTAAACCGTTAAAATTATACCACAATTATGTAGCAGAAAAATTATTAATATAATTACAAGATATTTTGAAGCTATAAAAATGCGTAAGTTTCATCAGCAGAAAACAATATTAGCGTTATTATATGTAGCATGAAAAGCATTTAGTACGGAATATGTTATCGACTTTATTAGAGAGAGCTTTTAGAAGATAATATTTTACCGACTTGATGTTATAAAAAAAGGGTTTTGTTTTGTTTTGACAATTTATTTAGAGAACCTTGAAAAAGAGCCTCGCAAGGATAACCTAAAAGAAGTATCGAAAGTTACACTAGATGCTCTGAATTGCTCAACAAGGGAAAATTTTCAACCAAACCTTGAAGTTCATTATGAGATACAATTGTGGTCGTTTACATAATTATTAAAGCTGAGAAGCAGTAAAGGTAGAGCTATCTTCGCAATTCAAGTTACCGAAGATGAAGGTGTTGTGGTATGCAAATAATATTTCATATTCCATATCAGCGGGAGATAAAAATAAAAACCGAGCCAATGAGAGTTTGGTATCGTTGGTTTTATATATTTTTTGGAGTGAACTTACTTTATTTATTACAAGTCATCACTAATACGGTCTGCCTAAGTAATAAAGGACTTGGAGATATAATACTTGGAGAAACATACGAAATATGATGAGTGTAATAAAAGACATTTGGAGAAATGTTAATTTATATCCAAATTTATCCATCTATCACTCTAATTGTATCTCTTTTCAATGTTGGTTAAGTCTCGGTTAAATGTCGAATATATAGTGATGACATGCTCAATGAAGTGAAACATCACGTGTCATATAATATCGCAAATTTATCGTAACGAATATTTCGGCTTATTATATATAAAATATGCTAGAAATGTTCCCATATTAGTATTTTTCTCCTCAAAAATCGTATTTGATCTTCAAATTCTGGACAATGATGTATGAAATTTTGGTTCTCTTGATTATGATTTGTTAAGATATTCTTTCGTTTTCCAGGTCGATTTTTGTTTCAGGAACACGATGTCAAAAATAAGTAAGTTTTATAAAAACAAGTTTTATTATTTATGAATATTCTATAAAAAAAATTGTAGTTTTTATGAAATATAACAAATAGTCAATGAAATAGTATCTATGTCCAGATAGGAATATAAGGAAACACAACGGCTTAAAGTAATATATAAAATACAAAAAAACACCAAAAGCCATATTTGGGACCAATCAAAAAACAAAAATCTTTAAAGATCTGCGGGAGATATATCGCATATATATCTCCAATCCCGTCCAGTAAATATTTCTCGCAGGGCAGCATACAAATCGATTGAATAAGATCCACGAGTTCTCGCGATTATCGGTAATCGGATGCATTTTATCGTGTGGGCTGCTGCAAACAGTTATCGAGAATAAATATAAAATTAATGAGCATGCTTTGCTGCTATATACATATACATTGGATACTCTTGAATTTTATTTTTTTTCTTTGTCAGACATAAAAATATCTTCGAAATAACACTAAATTATAATCAAAGGGGCTACAAAAATGTATTATTTCATCGTGTTATCTCAGTTGTCCAATGATGTTATATTACATAGAACATCTTTAGTGTTCAAAAGTAATTTGTATTTATAAAATTCAATATACTGATAGTTATATTTCCCCGGTTTTAAAATTGTTCACGGCATTAATGCATTTGTTAGGTAGTAAGAATTATTTATTCAACATATTAAATTTATTAAGTTTAACACGAAAACTGACGTCTGGATTTTATATATAAGGGTACATTGACAATAGTCAGTAAATCAAATTTGAAGCTTGATTAATTGAATAAAATTGAGCTATTTTTTCATTCACTTAATTAAATTCAACGCAGAGGTAGGCAGGTGGATTGCCGCATCTACTGCGAGGAATATGTCAATTGATATAATATAGCCGCTAGCCACAATTACTTTCCGTTTCGATAATGGAATATTCAATGTAGAATAAATGCACATGGTCCACTTTGTTTGTGTTTATGTACATAATAAACAAAATACGATGAAGTTCTGGATAAATTAACACCTATATTTATAGTATTAAAATATGAGTTACGGGTTCAGATATAATTACAGCCAGCATATATTATAAAGATGAAAATCCCATCGTGTACGAAAGGGACGAGCACAGTAATTACAAGTCACATACTTCTAAAAGTTAAAAACCTTTACAACGTTAAAGGTATGTTCCATAATTAATATAAATTAGGCAAAACTTTATTTTAATTTGCAAAATAATGCACAATGTTATCTATTTTTAAAAAATTAAATTTTTTTCATGAAGCCACTAAATTACTTGGCAAAATTTTATAGAAAACAATAGGTAAGGAATTAAGAATTAAATTCCATGAAGACACTAAATTACTTGGTAAAAGTTTTATAGAAAACAATCGGTAAAGAATTGACAATTTAATTCCATGAAGCCACAAAATTACTTGGTAAGAATTTTATAGAAAACAATCGATAAGGAATTAATAAAAAAGAGGTTTAAGAGTAGAATAATTAGCAAATATTTTTTTTATTTAACGTTATATTTTCAACATAATAAAACTTTATCATTTTGCAGAAAAGAGGTGAAAAATAGCTCAATAATAAATCTTTTAAACACTATATCTGATGCTAGTGATACAACTTTTTCCATAGTACAATATATTCATTTAATAATAATTGAAAAGGAAATATTTTAAAAACATTGTTGTTACTTTATATTCATATGTCCATTTTATTAAATGTGATTTTTTGTCTTTTAAAATGTTAGTATCTTGGCACTTGAGAACATTATGACTTTTTTCTTACCAAGTTTGTCTCAAGACAGTATCTAAGATTATGACCCTGCACACTCCGAGTCGATTATAAAGACTGCCATATTGTTGCCTAATAAAACTAATGTGAGTATTGATAGTTGGAAAACAAAATAAGTGAAGAATAATAAAGTTGCGTTCGATATTTATTTCTTACCGAAAGTCATATATGCAATAATCATATAATATTTACAGTCAGCAACGAAAATGATACTCACAAATTGTTCCTAACGTCATTTTCTTAAATTATGAGAATGCCAATTTCAAATCATGTTTATTTCAATATTTAAAGGAAAA
Organism: Druceiella hillmani; assembly: GCA_039881145.1. Classification (NCBI taxonomy): domain Eukaryota; kingdom Metazoa; phylum Arthropoda; class Insecta; order Lepidoptera; family Hepialidae; genus Druceiella; species Druceiella hillmani. Next base: position 7,971,368 of record JAYKKI010000098.1, on the reverse strand, counting down.
TTATAATTTTGAGACATTTTTGCATAGTTTTTTCTCTGTAAAGAAACAAAAAAGTAATAGGACCTGCTACTTTCTGCATGTGATTTATATTTTGCAATATGGTAAGTCTTAATTACAATTTTATTTTAATATTGTACTGAAATGAACAAATGAGGAAACAACCCTAAAGTAAACAGTTAACATGTACCTAACCACGAGAACAACATTTTAAATGTAATTTAAAAAATATAGCTTTTTTCCAACATGTTATCAAAAGAGTGATAGGTAGGTATGAGTAAACAAAAAAAAGGTTTTCAGAGATATAGAAGACAGCCTATGAAAACTGATATGAGTTTGCTGAATAGAAAAAAACTGCCTTTTCGAATTGAAGCGAAGTTACGGATTTGAGTAAAGTAAAATAGGTTTTAAATACTAATTCCTATCGGCACGTCCGAAATGACAAAGTAATAATTGAAATTGGTTTCTTTTTTTACTATTTTGCAGCGTAAAATTATATTTTTGACTTCAATATGAATTTTTAAGCCAAATATTTAAAAAATTCCTTAAAAAAAATATTTCAGGATATGCATAAATGATTCAAGAAAATGGAAAACAAATCCATTTAAATAAAAAAAATGTAGTTAATTGCAGTAATTATTTATTCTTCTAAAGGTTATAGAAAGAAATTATGAAATCTCTTGTTAAATAAAACTGGCAGAAGCGATGGAAGGTGCTGAATTTGATCCAAACTAAGGACTGTACCTACCGTGGACTGGCAAATAAAAAAATTAAACATTCACTTACTAGTTATCCGCTTCTCAAACATTGTAAATATATATATATATATATTTTCATTTTTATGAGTGAACATTTTTTGACAATCTTGACTTTCACAAGTTTTAAACTTTAATGTTTAGATAAAAACTCGATATATGATGAATACTGATATGCGATTTGAATGATTTTTAGAGCTCTGTATACTATATAAAGTTTATTTTGTATCTGGATCTCCAATGTATGCAAATACTGTCATTAAAACTAGCACAAAAGTTGCTCCCAGGATGTCCTTTCAAATACGTCGTGATGTAGGGTAGCTTTGTTTAATATTCATGTTCCACTGCCACATAATAGAATCAGCTGGATGAGTGTTCAGTACGTTTTGAATTTTGTTGTGGGGCCGGTAAGATGAGATATTAGCTCTTTCCTCAATCAATATAAATGTTAGTTGTGTGTTTTGAACGTGTTTTTGTGCAGATAATTTATTTTATTTTTCATCAAAATTTTCAGATAACTCTTTTCTATGCACATTCGGGGGGATTTAGAATGTTTGAAAATTACAAAATTGGTCAGCTCTCCTTTTCTCTAAGCGTAATTTTGAATTATGTAATAGTAATATGACTAAATTTAGATTATTTATAATAAGGGTTTCTTAAAAACAAATAATTTTAAATATATTGACCGATTTTACTCTCAGTCAAGTATGTTCAGAGTGACAAGTTCCTTAAGGTAGAAGGGACACGTGAAAAATCCGCGAAATTAATATTCATATGCAAGTTCAGCCATTATCTCCCTTCAGCATGAAGATCTGATCGTATTGTAAAAAAAAAAAATAAAACTACTTAAGTACGAGTATAACTTCAACTACGAAGACTCAGTATATACTTAGGTACATTTAGATACTCATAGGTGCTTAGTTTCTTTATTAAACTATTGTATAGAAACAATAGTTGCATTTTTACCCATATTACTAAATATAAATTTCAAAAGTATTAAATTATCTTAAATTTCGGGGAAGTTCATCAGTATTTATTATCCCTTGAGAAACATTATCAAGGTAAGTAGAGCTGTAATTTGTTACTACATCGTTGCTGCGCTAAGAGGAGAGACGTTTTAAAAGTTAAATATCCAAGAAATTTACGAAATCTTCCTCTTTGTTTTTATTAATCCCAAAACTATATCTATATCTGTAAATTAAAAAAAAAAATTATATACGAGTAGAGTTTGCACTGCGAGGGTTACGTAGATTTTTAGGTGCTTATAAATATTTAATAGTACATTTTAATTTTTAAAAATTAAAACATTTTAATTTTTCGCAACGTAAATATTTATCACATTTCTCACTGGCGTAAAAACATCGGGCGTATTTCAAAAACTATGAGATCTAGAATAACCGTTATAGTTTTCATATAATCTTCTAATCAGATTTTACCCGCTCTGTTTTCTCATAATTTTCGGTTCAGTAGTTTAGTGCTATGGGATATAAATATTTTGACTTATTTTTTTAGAATATCTTTTAAATAGGCAATTCTAAATTATCAAATTCACATTTCATATCCTCTTTTACTCTTTCAAATATTACTCAATATGACATAAAATATTAAAAGGAAAAACGTGTTCTTGTCATTTATTTACTTCCTATTTAATTGTCATATGAATGTATTAGACAAGTTGCTAGTGCAAAATATGTGGATTCCTTTGAAAACTGTTATGTTCCTATATTTTCTGACAAAATCGGTTGTGATATTCAGATAGACAGACGTGAGTGTGCGTATAAAATTGCCGCTTTTTAGTTTGAAGTATGGAGACCTAAACAGAAATCTAATGCGCGTTACAATAAATTTTGTTCCTAAAACTATCAATTCGATTTTATTATCTACTACTTTGATAAATGATTTGTTCCTTGTATGCATTCTGATAAAATTGGCTGTGATATTCCGATAGATGATGTGTGAAAGTGTTGAGACTTAAACAGAAATCTAATTTGTGTTAACAATACATTTTGTCTGTCAAAACTTTCAACACGATTTCATTATTTACTTTTTTAGATCGATCGTAAATATAATGTAAAAATATAAAATTTTTTCGGCCAATATAATCAGCTAAAATTCAAGTATGGAAACATTATAACGGAGCCGAATATCTTTTAGCAGAACTGTGAATAACAGAGACCTAAAATTCTAATACTGGTTTATTGTGTAAAATAAGGGTTTACGCAATAGCAAGTGAGCCTCTATTAGAATTTCCTGCTGGTAAGCTAGTAATTTCAAGTTTAAGTTTCAAGTTAATACACTGAAGTTTGAGTTTTAATGGAAGTTTCCAGCCGCATCAACTTTTATTAACTGTTATATATTAAGGCAGAGTACTTTCCCATATCATACGCTCTACCTGGCGAAGAATTCCAAGTTCTAAGGCTTGCTTGTTAAAATCCACACAGATAGTAGTATATATAATATTATAACAATGTATATAATGTATATTATTACTCAATCCTTCTAGCGTCCACACCGAAAGAACTGTGACTTTTTATTTGATTGAACTGTCACATCTAATGGGTTTGATGTCTATTTGATTCATTCCGAAAATAAACTAATGAAGTGTTAAACAAGTAGAATGTTATTAATAAAGATAAAATTACCATTCACTCGATAACAAATATATATTAAATTTGTAATGTTGCCTCAATTTCGTAGTACATTAAACAATCACATAAAAATATGTCAATAATTTTTGGTTCGAAATTATATTCAAGTTTTACAACCGTTAATAATAATTTAGTATCGATTATGTTTAACGACTAGTATATGCCGGTCCTTTATCTGTATTAATGAGTATTAAAAAAATTGCAAATTAAAATATACAACGAATAACATTCAATTATTTTGGAAATATTTATAGCAATGACATGCTTGTATTAAGTGTATCTATGTTTAATGCCCTATATTTTAAGTTTTGTACACGAATCGATTTGTAGTATTTTTAAACTTTTATGACGTGTATGCCATTTAATATAACATGGTATACATGTCAATAAATATGTTTAGTAGACAATATTTTATTAAGTGCTGTCATTCCTGACCACTCTGTATTATTCTGTCTAAACTTAACTTCGTTACCTATTGTTAGGATCGGTAATATTCGCGTAACATTAGGAACAATCTTATTAAATTGAAATTATTTTGTATTACTCACATATATTCTATTACATTTATAAAATTCATTAAAGGCGCTGTTTCCCAGCTACGTAAGAAGAAGAGAAGCTTATGTAAGGGGGGGGTGGGGTTCGGGGGGGGGGGGGGCAAGCGTATGTTATTGCTTGAAGGAACCCATACGCACGAACACACAATAGTTTGTGTGCATGTATGTTTTTAGGTGTGCTACTGTGCGAGTTTATCTGCGTGTGGATAAGTCTGTACGTTTGCTTGCTTACGTGTTTTTGCATGCGCGTGCATTTATATACCCAAACGTATCTACGCGTTTAATTCATTTAACTTTCCAGATTCAAAGCTGAAAGAAATTATGAAGAATAAAGTTTATACAATATTTTTAATGTTCTCCATAAATATTTGTTTGGGCACAACAAGTATTGAGAATTCAAGGATGTACACGAATACATATTGATAAATTTTCCTCTTATTTCTCATTTTCAAACTAATCGTGTTTTCTTTTTGAATCTTAGTCGATTGAAAGTATTTTTATGTTGACCTAAATAATATTTAAACAGTAAAATATCTAATGTGACATTACGCAAATCTTCCTTTTTTATGGAAAAAACGTAATTTTCTGAAAAATATTCTACACGAATGCATACATTTTACATTCGATATCGTCCAATGAAAGTTGAATTTTTTAGTTAATGAATATTTGTGCGCGTGTATATTGATGTAAGGTAAAAACCGATTTTATAATTGGGAATTTTTATCCCAAAATCTGTCAAACCAACATTGGCGTTTCAAAATCATATTGCTTAAATTACCTTCTCGTGCTGAATACTACTCAATTATTGAATATATTTGGCGTTAACTTTGTAGAAATTCATTGTTCACAATCAAATGAAACCACGTGATGTAGTGTTATTTCTACTTTCTTTAATTTCTTTACCACGACCTACGTTTAGTTGTATTAAAAAATCTTCAAGTGAGCTATTAGCAAGAATTTTTGCTAATAGCTCACGTATAAATATATATACATATATTTATATATATATATATATATATATATATACATATATATATATATATATATACATATATATATATATATATATATATATATATATATATATATATATATATATATATATTAAATAACATTCATTTTTGTAATTTCTAGCACGTTCTTAACTCAAAGGTGGTGGACATGTTATGAGTATAGAACTGGCTTTATGACGGGCAAAATAAACCGAAAGAATTTCGTGTCAACATTGTAGTATATTATGAAATGTATGCTCGTGGATATTTATATATTTACTGGTTATTTTTTATTATTAATTTCATATTCAATGACTCTATATTACTTTTATGTTGTCAGTTTCCGTAGAACACACTGACAGACAAAGCATCGACTTTTGGTCGTGACAGAATAATGAAACGCTACTTGGATAAATGTATGAGACATGATCATAGTAAAAAAAGCATTTCTAGGAGTTTTACTTCATATTCAACCTTATTCATCTGTCACTCTACTAACCCAATAAATAAGATCAACCAAGGAAAGCTACATTTGGAATTAGTTAGAAAAGCGATGAGTTTTAAACGACTTCGAGCGAGGTATCGGAGACATTTCTTTTGTCCCATTCCATTAATATTTCTAGTTGTATAAATATGCATTAATTTTTATCTTTGACTCCTAATATCTATATTATATAAGAATTAGACCTATAAGTGAATTGTGTAATTTCTGCAATATTAGCTTTCAGTACATTAAATAATTTCATTCCCAAAGTTTTTTTAGTTCTCGCTGACATTTGAAAATTTGTTTTTATGATTTTAGTGCTGTCATGAAAGTAAAAACGTATTTAATAGGGTTAAATAAATTTTTAAACGTATGAAAACTTTCTTTTACTATGTCTCTTAGATTCCATTAATTAATTTGCTTCGAAAACTTGTTACAAGAATTTTATTATGTATCTCTATTACGTAAATACACGACAGCATGCAGAATTAGATTCGGAAAGCAAATAGTACCAGCATGTCAGTGTACGTAAAATAAAATCAAAAATACTTATGAGAAAATTAAACTAAAGCGAATGTAGAAAGGGTTTTATAGAAAAGTGTGACGTCATTCTAAATCAAGGAACAATTTAATGATCAGAAAAGATAGTTTGAAACTAAGGTAACCTTACCATGTTTGGACAGAATTCCAAGAGGTATCCATTCAAACATGCTAATGGTACCTTGTTACGATATTTATTTAAAAATAATCCTCATTGCGAATGGGATTTTGAATCTAAAACAAAATACTTGTCCAGAAGCTCAAAAGCCTTAATTTTTTTATAAATAGAACAATGACTACTGTTAGTATATAAAGTTAATGCTATTAATGAATTTTTGCACAAAGGAAAAGTGAAACGAGTTAATATAGTTGAAAAAAGAAATAATAAGTACATTTGTTTTACATTCTAAGAACTACTTTTGTAAAAAAATATTTTCAAAAAGTAAACTGTTGATCAAAACGTAATTCGCCCTTTATTTTAATTTCCAAAAAAAAACAAAATAAAATGTTAAAGAACAAAGTGGAATTAGTGTGGCAAAAATACCTCAAAAAGTTCTAATTATAAACTTGTATACGCTGTACTTATTCATTTATATTATTTATTCAGCTGAATTATTTGTGAGTTGGAAATTTAAGTTTACCGTAAATGAATGTTTTAATTCACACAATTAGATAATAGTTATAGTGTTAGAACAAATATTCTATACAACGTATTATGTAACAAAAGAAAAGAGGGATAATTTGAAGAAATTCTAATAGCAAGATGTTGGTATACGAGTTAAAACAAATGTTTTAAATAAACTTGACGAAATAAATGTGCAGACGTGGACGTATTACTGTTTCACAATTTGTTGATGAATCGAATTATTGCGGAGTACGGATATGTTCGCAGAAAATTATTTCAGTCTAATTTGGTTTTGTAAATAATTTTAATACAAAAATATGTATCATACAATATTTTCAACGCTAGGGAAATAGTCCAAGCTTGAAAACACCCAAGGAGCTGTATTTAGTTACTGGAAATCTACATATGGAGGTTGAGTATCATTATTCAGATAGAAATAGCTGATGAAAGAAAACTCATTAAACGGAGCCAGTAGTACAAATCATGGACCTAATAACCACCAAATACACGACACAAACCAAATTACTAAAAATATCAATATGATATCCAAAGTTACGATAATTCATGGATTTATTTATTTACTTAAAGTTAGCTCAGATACTGGGTTCTTCTATTTACTTAAAGTTAGCTCAGATACTGGACTTCTGTACATAATAAAAACCAAATAATATTTTTTTGGTAATTTGGTTATCATTACGTGTTATTTAAAATTTTACATATTTCATTGAACTGCCCATTATTAAAAAAAGTAAAAAGTTATGTCAAATAATAATATATACAGAACAACCATTGTTATTTTTGTCTGGAAAGGAATTTCTTTTTCTAAATATCGAATTTCCGATATAAACAATTCTTTAGTACGCGAATTTGTCTTTTTGTATCGAAAATATATTTTCCTTTTGCTAAAATCCTTGAGAACAGGTGATGAACTTGGTGACAGGTAAATCATAATAGTATTGATCTGAATAGATATAAATGTATTTTTAAGTAATATTGACGAGCGTCTTTGCGTCGAGCGTACTTGAGTATATAGCAAAGGTCAAACTTAGTCGCGGGTTAACGTCTATTTAATTCATACATAAGTACGCATACATATGTACAGAATACATCGGTATATAGGTCACAAGAATTTTCTCTACAAATTTAGTAGAATTAAAATATACACATTATTTTTCAGTTGCAATAACCCCTACGTTTATTTAGCCAGCAATCCCTACATATATTGGGCATCGTAATTTATATTCTACAAATTGCCCTTTAAGTAATTTATATCCATATAAATTTACTGAAACATGCGACACGTATTTTCATCCTAACCGAAAATATAAATGTCTTTATACTCTTCGTATATAGCACAATTGTAGAAATTATGTAATACTTTCAAATACACTTGTAAACGCAGACACAAAAGAAAGTGATGTTTACAGTTAAATGATTTTTATGCACAAGTAGCGTTTAGATGTCATAATGAAACACAAATGATGAAACACAAATTGTGTTTTTTAAATAGTATTTAATTTAATACGGATGTGATAATTTAAAGTGTATTCACAAATATATTGAAAATGGTTTCAGATCTAATTACATTCACAGCCCAGTAATTACCAGAAGAAGCTCTCTTGTCAGTTGAAATACTCTTGTACGCGTTGTATGTTACAAATGTAGCGAGTGATCTGACGAAAATTTCATCAATCAAAACTATCATTAAAATCAGCATTTTGTGAAAATGCTCATTTCAGTAATAGTTTATGAAATACCTTAAAAAATGTGACAGAGTAACAATTTATTACGATATAAAAAAACTCGTAGTATGTCACAAACATGGTTTGACAAACAATCACACTTGTCCGAGTTATAGTGAAAAGAAGAAAGTTTAGAAACTGTCAAACAACGCAAAGATAACAACGGTACAAGTGGTAATCACCGTTCCGTACTGAATGAGTGGAACCTATCAGTAAATTGCTAATGCGTGCAAAAAATTAGAGTTTCTTGCTATAAACAGAGAGACACCTTTTTGATTATAATGAAAAATAGTAGGTGCCGCCTATGGACTAATAAGAACAGACTACAAGTTGTTTGCTTTCAATGAAGTTAGTTTTCCTCCTTAACAAGCTATAGTTTTATTTGTTCGGCTAAGACACTTGTAAACGCAGGCATAAAAGAAGTTGATGTTCATAGTTAAACGGTATTTATGAATAAGCAGCAAAAATATTTCTTAATAACATTTTAAATTTAACACAGTAATAAACTATTTTCCGTATATATATACCTATGGTCGACACTTAAAACAATTTCATAAAAAGTGAATAGCGGTTAAATATATAAATAATTCGTTTTAATTTCATATATCATAATGAATGTAAATTAAAAGAATAAGTCATGAGAATTTCAAAACTATTTCTTTCAGAATTTTATGAAGTTGTTGTCGAAAATGTTGACGCCGTCCTTACAAATCGTTTTATATTTGAGAAACTTTAAATTTTGCATAGCGAATATTGAGCCGTTTATACCTACTTCCATAATTTTCCATCCAAAATGGTATAAATATGGATTTAAGTAGAAAAAAATAATTTTTAATATTGTAATAAATTATTTTTGAAGTTTCTATATCGTTAAGAGTATTACATTTAAGAGCAAGTTGAAAAGATTCTAAAATAATTTGTTAAGGAAAATGTCCATAAAAATATGTGTCTTATCTCCGAAACAGATAAATTAAAGATTTTTGAAAAAAACATTGTTACTAGAAGCTTACATAAAATTAACTGAAAAACTATAGCAATGATTCAAAATCTCACATTTTTTAGACATTTGTTGACATGTTTATATCCAATAAACAAATGATACGCGATAAATTCGCACACTGAAAATAATATAAATATTAACAAATAATTGTTGTGTTTATATTTATCCTCAAATTAATTTTGTATAGAACAGTTACACAATACGTTATTATGAGCTGGAGTAATGTAAACCCAATGTACACAGGTATCGATTCAAAGATGTAAATATATTCGTTAACATAATCCAGACATTATTAAACCCTTGCACGCCAGGGAGCAAAACGCAAAGTACCGGCACGGCTGCCATTTTGCCCATTCTTATAAAATAATGCATATCTCCGAAATTTATTATTCTAGGGTAAAACGCTACAATACGCCCCACTTTTACGGGATTCTCAATAAAATGCCCTCTAAACTTTTATCAATCGTATATTTATCATAAATGCAACAAATGGTATTTAAACTACAAAATGGCTCTTGAATTTGGTTACATTTCTTATTACACTAGTTACAAAAAATATTTTTTTCAGACCTTCGGTGGGGCGTTTTGTAGCACTATGTGTTGATAATATGCCTCACATCCGTTACAAAATGCCCCGTTATAATATTATTACAAAATAGAACAAACTTAAGATAATTAAAATAAAAACTCAACAATCAGTCTTAGAAATTACTTCGTGATCAATTTAAAATCACCACAATCAGTTTTACGTGGCATTTGCTGAATAACATTTAATTATTTTTCTTTGTTTTCTTAATCTTTTGATAGCTTCCCGTTTAACTTTTTTTCCACAAACATTGCACAGAGGATTGTACATGGTACAAAACTCATGCATCCAAGATGAACATGACAAACACTTTATCCAATCCTGTTTAGAAGTCGTGGAATAATAATTTTCTGTACATTCAATGCACCTATTCTCTTCTTCATCAGAAATATCTTCGTTCGAGGAGCTTTTGTAACTTTGGTCATCAATATCGCTTTCTAATGATGAAGAGACAACGGTCACTTTCTTTTTTTTTTATTTTCCTTGTTTTCTTTCCTGTGTTACTTTCTTTTTTTCACATATCTTCAGTTTCTTCGTCACTGCATCCTTCTTAAACTTTTCTTTAGCTTTTATTTTTTGTATATTCTCTGGGGACGTCAACACTATAGCCTTTTGTTTTCTTTTCAACGTCATTGCTGGTAATTTAGGTATGGGATGAACTTTACTCAAAACTTTTGTAGGCGTTTCTTCTGCAGACGCTGAGGGTAAATCTGGACATTTTTGGGGTGTTTTATCAAATGCAGTAAAATTATACCGTTCAACATTTTCTGTAACCATTTCTTCTTCATTGTTTCCAGATTCATTTTCAGTTACTTCCACTTCCGAAATTGTTGGTTCCATTTCAGCTGCAAGATTATTGATGTTTTGTATCCCTGAAAAGCCTTTGCCAAGTTCATTAACATTATTATCATTTCCTTGCTCATCATATACAAGATCTTGTTCTCGCAACGCGTCCGAGAGTAAAAAATAGTGCTCTGGTATGTCGTTTGGATCATATGGGTAGATCCCACAAGACTTTAAAGCAGCGATTCTATTAGATACACTAGCAGCCTTTCCCCAGGCCTTACCAATAAGTTTGGACACATCGTAGCGAGTAAGTCGTTTATCTTTATTCATGATCATACAAGATTTTGCTTCCTGAGCAAAATAAATCTTCAAAGGTCTGAAAAATGCCCTATCCAGTGGTCGAAGTGCATGAGTCGTGTGACTTGGTAAGCATAATAATGTAACATCATTCTCTTTAGCTACTTCTAACAAGCGAATATTGTTGCAGTGTGAACTGTGACCATCCATTATCAATAGGGATTTTCCAGGACCTTTTTTTTGTAAGAATATCTCCTCGAACCATTTCATGAAGAGTTCCGAGTTTATATATGAGGACTTCTTATTCATATATACTTGCGAACATGGTGGTAGTCCTTCAGAAAACTAAGGCTTGCTGTAGGTATCCTTATAAATTAATACCGGTGGCATTAAGTTACCTTGAGCGTTGCAGCAAGCTATGATTGTCACATTCTCTCCCTTTTCGCAACTAGTCAAAGTATAAACATCTTTATCTCCTTTGCTGGCTATAACTTTACCAGGTTTATTATTTATTTGGATGCCAGTCTCATCCATGTTGAATATTTGGTCCGGATGTTCACCCAAGTCGTTTTCTCCATATATTTGAGCCAGTAGTATAAAAAATGTTGGACATCCTCTCGATTTACACCATAAGCTCTAGCAAGTGACAGACCTTCAGATTTTTGCTGACTTAACTCAGGGTTACGTTTCAAGAACCAGTTGAACCAAACGTTACCTGCCTGGTGAGTGTCGTTCGAGAATGGGTTTTTTATGTTAAGCGTTTGAGCTAACTGGTAAGCCATTTCTTTAACATCCTTTCGGTCAGGTGCAAAGCCAACTTTTTCAAGTTGTTTAATATGAGCTACTAGTTTTTTCTCGTGTTCTTCTGAAAAAACAGGTTGTCTCCCGAGTGGCATTTTAAGTTTTCCTGTTACCATATGTCGTCTGAGCGTTCTAGATGGGATACTGTAAACCCTAGAAGCTTCATTAATTCCCATCTCCTTGTTACGCACTTTTTGCATAGCTTCATTTAAATCCGTATCAGACCAAGGAGCCCGTAGGGTTTTTCTTTGATAGTTACGCGACATCTGTAAAAATAAAAAGTATTTTTTCAATAAATAATTTGATTGGGTGATGGGGCGTATTGTAGCATAATGAACGAGGCGTTTTGTAAATTTATGTTTACAAAACGCCCCAGTTGCAAGATGGACGCCGTTGCGAGTAATTCACTACAAGGAATACGGTAAATAATAGATAAATTAAATCTGTACACACATTTCCAAACAAAAACTGCATTAAAAAAACACTGTACAATGTAAGTAAATTTGTATGGTACTCACCGCAAATTGTTCCAAAGCAATTGGTGAAGATTTTGATGTTTTTTTCTAAATAAGTCACATAACCATACCTAACCGGCAGCACTGATGGCGGGCGACTGGCGCGGCGCCGTACGTGTCGCTACTTGTCGTTTAAAAGTTGGCTTTGCACGTATTTGTGTGCGTGTACGCGCAGTGGGGCGTATTGTCAACTGGGGCGTAATGTAGTGTTTTACCCTATTATAATGAATTTATAAAAAAATAGAAAATAAGGATAGTTATGAGAGAGTCAAAGCATTTATACCATACTTACGTATTTGTAAGATTCAAAACATTGAGAAATAAAAATATTTCCTCTTGTGTAAAGAATAATTTTTAAAGTAAAATTTATTATCAATAGCAAATTTCATGATTATTATAAATTAATTAAAAATAGTTAAATGTAAACCTAAATTACAAAATTTTTTTTTTTGATGAACGTTATGTCATCTTTAAGTTTTTATTGAGCCATCTCAGCTCTATACCCAAAATACGACAATCGAAGGCAAGGAACATCGATTTTTTTCACCCTCCCGTGACATTTTTTGACACGTCTAAAAATAAAAATGTTATGTTACTAAAATATAACAACAAATAAAAACATCACATTACAACAACTATAACTACTCATCAAATAGTAGATATACACTTATTCCATAATCACAAACACAAAATTTAAGGAAACCCCAATCGCACACAACTTTAAGAAAAATCATAGTGGCAAAAAAATTATACCCCACAGACGGCTATGTCATCATTCATACCGACCCTGATTTCATAGTAAATAAAGTCAGTTAAACGTAAATAGTTATGTTAAAATAATATACACACAGGGTAAATTATATATCACAGGAAAGAAAATGAAAAGATCAACCGGAAATTACAGTCATCTGTATCGTACATTTATTTTTGTCGCTAAGATTTTTTAACAATTGTGTGGGTACAACATTTTAGATTTATTTGTCGTGTTAAGTCATAAAGTAGTTAAGTAATTGTGTCACAAATAATAACGAAATAATATCTTATTCTTGGTGAAGTACATGTATTACCTATAGGAACACAAATGTCTCTTTGTCATTCAAACTTCTTTTTTTAAAAGGTGTAAGGCCACAAATATGCTCAAATACAGATATTTAACGTAAAAATATCGTTTTTAGTGCATATCTTCGAAAGAATTTGATAAAAACCATATCTACGAAACGACATCATTGGGGCCACTTTTCGAGATGACGATGTGTAAACATATGTGCGTATATGGGCTTGCGTTTGTAGGAGCGTGAGTTCGCGCGCGTGTGTGTGTGTGTGCGCGCACGCATTTATTGTGCGTGTGTGAGTGCATGCGTTTGCGTGCATGTTTGTGTGTATGTTTGTGTTTATTTAAGTATGTATAAAATTTAATCAGCAAGATTTCCAAATTTTGGACGAATCTTTTCAAACTTTTCCCGAAATAATTCTAAGTAAATTTAATTAAAATAAATTTCTACAAAATTAACGCTAAATATATTCAAAATTCTCGGGTTATTATTGGTCAATACACGAAAGGGACAAAATCGGGCAAAGGCAAATACTTTTTGTTTGTGCTGCAAAATTGCAGAACCTTACAAGTGTGTCATCCTTTCTTAGATCTGCAAAGTAATAACACAACCTAATAGACTTTCAAATATGATACGGTTCGCCGCCGATCTAGTTTGGTACGATTGACAGTTTTGAAGAAATTAATGCACAAAATAATCGGGCGCCTAAAGACATCGAAACATAAATAGTCAAAGCTTTTATTCTTTATTCATATACTACATCATCACTTAATATTTATCCACAACTAAATTAAACTACGTAATGTAGTATTATATCTAATTTATTTAAATTCTTAATTACGATCTAGGTTTCATTCTATGACAATATCTTCAAGTGGGCAATTTGAAAAGAATGAAGAAATTCTCTTTACATTTCCCTCTTGAAGATGTTGTCGTACAACGTAACCTAGTTTGTGGTTAAGAATTTAGATAATGTAGATATAATAATTTCTTCTGAGTATATATGATGTGATGATATTGTTTACTACGGTGTGACAGTAAATGTCGTTTTTTATATTGTATATTCAAAAATATTATAGGTGTCAAAAGGATACGCCAAAATCAACTTCTTAATGACATGGATGTTGAAAATCCTAATTTTAACTTTTTAATATTAACGTTTATATCTCCTCATGGAATCTTAAGTCCAGTTGTAGTTGTAATCAAATATATTTCTCAAAGGTAAAATGACTTTCTTTATTATCCTCTACTTAAGTAAGACAGAAATCTTAATATGTATTATACATTCTGTAAATATAAATAATAATTAAAATGTTTTGTCAAAAGGTAACAATGGTATTTAGTGTTAAAGAATATTCTCGTTAATTATACAAGCTCCCTTGTATTGATTGAGTTGATACTTTTTATTCAACTATTTTAAATATTCTGTATCTCTGTATCTTACTTCTGTATATTCTGTATCTCACTTCTAATATTCTGTATGGCAAAACACGCACAGAGTAATTAGTATTTCATCCGATATCACCGCCGTCTCTATTGCCTTCAGAGCGAGTATAAGTTCGTGCGATTTACCTAAACAGAAATCAAGTGTTGAACCTGGTAAATTGATAATATTGCAGTTAAATACTCTTAATTAATTAACTTGGTATCTGTGAGTAACAAGAATTCACAGGTCACTGTGTCGCCATTTATTATATAGTCAAAGCTGATTGGCGAATTTGAAATTAAACTTGACGGAATTTTGAACTTATTTGGCATTAACTTTGTAGAAATTCATTACTGACAATTAAATGAAACTACGTGATGTAGTATTATTTATACTTTCTTTAATTTTTTTACCACGACCTAGGTTTCGTTGTATTACAACATCTACAGGTGGACTATTAGAAAGATCTTTGCTAACAGTGGATTGTAATAATTTATTACACACTTTCTCTTTCCTCTTTTCTTTTCTATCCTTTTCTCTCATAAAAAAACTTTTTTATAGGGATAAAAAAGTTTATTTTTTGTTGAAAATATTACATTGTGGCTTGCTTTGGCAAACCATTGAGCAGGTTACATTGTGGCGGTAATAGTGTAAAATAAGGATCACTAGAGGGCTAAAGTCATTCAAGTGGTTATTTTCAGCGAACACCGTTGAAAACTTACATCCAGCCTCGGTATACTTGTGTTGACAAACAAAGCAGAAATTTGCATGGACATCTTTATTGAACAGGGAATTGCATTATTGATAAATGTTAAACCTATTAAGTTGCAAAATGTATCTTGGGTGTATGTGTCCTTTTAATATATTTGCAGGTGTAAACTTTTTCTAGAAAACCGTATGATTTAGGTTGGTGTATCATAATTAATAAAAAAATCATATCCATATTTCTGATATTTGTTTAATTCAAGAAATCAAAAAGAAAATTATTTTGAAATAATTGCTTATAGACATTTACAAAAATTTTACAAGTTCAAGTTTTTTTTTTCACTTATAGTCTTTGAAGTTACAGTTATAGGCTTTGCCTTTTGTTATATTTCTCATTATTCTGCAATTAGTATAATATTACATAGAACTAATGTAATAAAACAGTGCAAATAGAGGTATTTTTAAAAAAATTCTTTAAATTGAACATTCTGAGACTGATGAAGTAGATTTACAATCCATGTGAAAAATTGGAAAGCAAATTAATGATAATCTGGGTTTAATCTTGCGGAATAAATTTACGAACGAAAGTACAAATAAAAAAGGCACAGAACTTTATAGGTTACTAGCTGTGTTACTAAATACTTCAGTTCCCTCCGTCAAACGATCTGATCCTTCGAGATCAGGGGTATGTTGGCAGGAATGTTCGGATTGATCAGTACGTACATAAACCGGTTTGTCTGTAGCTTGTACCATTTAAGCAATATTTGTGGAATTCTGTCATATTTTTATTACTGTTTTGCTCTTTTATATTATATTATGATTTAACCTATAATTTGTCTCGAAATAGGCGTTTTTTAAAACAAAAATAATTTCTAGAATTAAATGTATAGTTCTAAATATTAAAACGCACAAATAAACCAAGCAAACAAGAACAATTTTTGCTTTGTAATTGTATATATATATATATATATATATATATATACACAAATATATACATATATATATATATATATATATATATATATATATATATATATATATATACATATACCGTAACATATAAACGTGTAGCCCACGTAAATAATGTTTATCTAAAAAGAGTAGTGTGAATATGAATTTTCCTCAACTATATTTTTTCTCACAATTAAGATTTCAACAACCTGAAGATTTCAACATCTTCGTTGAATTACAACATCTTCCTGAAGATGTTGTAATACAACGAAACCTAGGTAGTGGTAAAGAAATTAAAGAAAGTAGAAATAATACTACATCACGTAGTTTTATTTAATTGTGAATAATGAATTTCTACAAAATTAACGCCAAATATATTCTTTATTTTTTCTGTAATCGCGATTCTGATTCGCTTCGTGGAGGCTACTTTCACTTTTTCTTACACCGGCGGACCCTGTTACTAGTCAAGGTGTTCAGTTCCACAACCGTTTTTTTGGCTTTTTTACCCACCGTCCTTCCAGCGATGTTCCTCTTCCCTTGTATACTCCGATAGAGATTCTGGCATCCTGGTTCTTTCGAAGTTTGTATCCAATCTAATACTATTTTCTCTTTCTGTTGGAAATGGCTACATTTTTTTCTTTCATCCGATTCACCTGAAGAATCTGTTTGTTTGAGAACACGTTAGCCAGAAAATGCAGGAAATTATTGAAAAGACTTCGGTTGATGAAAGCCTGCAAGCTCTTGCTGATTTTGGAGGTCAATTTCCACATCTCATGCCTATATAACAGTACCATTTTCATATCGTTATTAAAGACGCGGAGATTAGTTAAGGTGGAGAAATCCCTGGTTTTCCGTAGCGAATAGAACACTCTGCACTTGCTAGCATGAAAGTTGTGCGGCGTAAGCATAACGCCTACGCCGCACTATTCTCATGATTATTATATTTACATAGTAAGAACAGTCCGGCTTCGAGCACGTCACCTTACCATGACAAAGCCCTGTCCCCAGGCTCGTCAGCAAAATCGGTTCCTTAGGCCTCAGAATTGTTTACCTTTTATATACCCTAGACGGAGCCCCGAACCCCAGAACATCACAATTCAGACCTTAGGCGGTGTCAGTTTTAAGAGTTAATTAAAATACAATTCAAGTTTAAATAAATATTTAAAAATTGTTATAACTGGTTTATAAACATTTTTAAAATTAATTTATATTTCAATAATAAATTGTGTTTTTTAAAACCATATTTTAAAGTCGTGAAAACATTTTGGTAGCAGCCTAAGGGATTAAAAAAATCCGGGAGAAACGAAAATTTGATATAGAAGTACAAGCTATATCATTTAAAAAGAGAACCAACCAACTCGTAGCCAAAAATCATAAATTCTAATACATCGATTTACACATTCGGGGCCAGTATTGCAACAGTATCCTGTTTATCAACATAACAAGTAGCATTGAGCAGTCTACGCCTGCAACATATCTCCCTCGAGAATCTGCTTTGAAGTTCAACACTGACGACCTTCGATTACCGCCGTCAAAAATGAGCGGTCCCACTTTATAGTATACCTATTATAAGCTACATATAACTTGCAATAGGTATCATTTATAATTTGCTTAATAATTGCAACTTGTTTCACAAGTTTCAATTCTCTTAAATAAGTTCAATCGTGTCATACTATAATTAATAGTAAACAACCGCATAATGGTACCGACAATATGTTTAGAGAAAACAGAAATGTTAGAAGTTCTACACATATAGAAATAAATTTAGAAAAATTCATCTTAGCACGATAGTAAGTTTTGACGACTCAATTGAAGATTTAAACGCTTTTCTCACAAACTGTACAAGTTTAATAAATTTGGCAACCTCTCCTCAAGATGATATTAGAATTTGAAATTTTGATTTTGTTGAAACAATTCTTAAAACATAAGTCGGGTAATTTAAACATTACACACATCTTCTCACAGATTTACAAATTTGTAAACAAGATGCTCACAAGTCTCTAAGTTATATTTACCTGCACGTGAAGTCGCATTTTTCAAACTTTTGACCGAGATCACCGCATGAAACAGCATGAAAAAAGAACTCATTTATTACCCACAAATTTTAAATATAATCTAGTGTCGGTATCTCAGAAATTTAAAAGATTTAATAAAACTTGCTGCCTTAGTTGAAAAAACCTAGCTGCACCTTTTTTTACAAAAATCGTATTTTTCAAAACGTACTGAGCGAAAATCACCTGATTGAAATTTGAAAAATAATCAAACAACTCTTAAATCCAGCCTTTTGCCGTTACTCAAAAAAGTTAATTCATTCTCGATATATGCAATTTGAGAAAATACAATAATTAAATATTTAGAACCCGGCCCTGTCACTAAATCGAGATGAACGGTAGTCAGACACAGTCAATCTTTGAATACTTTATCAATAATTTGAATTTGTACTTCTATGATAGAAACTTATATAAGTTTATAAGTTTACTTTTTAACGGAGGAGATGTTACAGCCTGTATTTGCTGCCAGTAATACTTACACGGTACCGCTCTCATGATCTCATATTTACAGGGTAAGAGCAGTCGGTCTCCCAGATCATCAGCTTACTATGACGAAACCCTGTTCCCAGATTCGTCACAACTTGTACCCAGACTCGTCAGCAGCTTACGTTAGCCAATACTAATATACTGAACAATGTAAGTAACAAGTACTCTATATAATTACAATAAAGTACATAAAAAGTTTCTACTTTGAACATTGAAGAAGGTAAAGGAATTTTGAATTTATCAAAATTTGCGTCTTTTGAGTATCACTGTATTTGAAATGTCATTTTAATGGAAATAATAAATTATTAAGAGATGTTTTTGATACTTTTTGATGAATCCATAATTAATGTAACGTATTTTGAAATATATCCCTCATTTTTGAGAGTATATCTCTTCTTCAAAACTCTATCGATTATATAATTTTGCCAGTTTTTACTTTCACCCAAAAACTCTTTTTTTCATCAAAAAGTTACACGGTAATATTGAATTCCCGTACATATTTTCTACGGTTAATGAAGTATTCTTTTAAAATAAAATAGTTTAGTTTAAATGAAATAGGTTTAATATAAACCAAAGTCTGAAAGTTAGATGTAAAAAAAAGAACAGTTAAAAATTCATTGCCCCAGCGGAAATGCATGTGTAAGTTACAATAATGGTTATAGATGGATCACACCTATTTTTTAATACAAATTCATTCAGGGAACTTTATCTACGCAAAAAGAACTGTGGAAACGTTCTACGCTTGTCTTAACATTGCATTCTATGACTCCGTGAAGCAGGATTAATGTTATTTAAAATGAAAGTAGTTAATTACAAAATATGTCTTAATTTTGTTTCGAGTATAGATTAGTCAAGAAAGCTGCATTATTGATGATAAAATGTAGTTAACAATTTAAGTTCGATGGCACTGAACCCTTCAAATTTAGGCTGCTAACATTTTCCCACGTTAGGACGCTCAGTGTGTGAATGACGCGGATCTTTTTGTATCGTATTTTTAATAATTTACATTTCTAATAGATGTTTTTATAGGCGCACATGATACAGTACCTGATTAGTTAGGATTAATAAGTATATTGCAATTTTCCTCAAATTCAATGGAAAGTTTCCTTCCATATTTGTTCTAGGACGATCAATGTTGTATCCAGCTATTTTAATTGTAAAATTGTTAACTGATCTAAGTAACTTGAGTACTAAAATTAGGAACAGTTAATACGTAAATTCACTTACACATTTTAAGAGAACCTTCGTGTAAAAAATGATCGATGATTTTAAGTAATTATCCAAGAATAAATATTGAATAATAAAATTTACGAAAATTGAATAGGAGAAGTAGATTTCTTTATTATAAAACATTTCTACGTAAAAATCGATGATCTCCAAGATCATATCAATCTTTTAAAAAATTATTTGGCCATGTTTTTGAAATAATATATTACAGTTTCTGGTTCTGTGTAAGTATACAAAAAAAAGAATTATTAGAAAGAAATATTACATACCTTAGTAACCGAAAATTATTTCCTTTCCTATTTGTCATTTTGTATATTGATTAATGTTGTGAAATATAGTACTTACGATAAAAATTATATCTTAAGAAGAGAAGAAAGAAAAAAAATAGTGCTATCGTATAAATTATGTTTCTGTTTCGTAAGAGATGTAAAAAAATAATGAATCAAGAGATAATTTAAATTTTTTAACATATTTAATGTGCATACAACATATTTAATATAAAAATGGAGCTATATTTTAAAAACAATGAAATTTACGATTTTATAAATCATTTTTTAGCAATTTTTCGTAGTCATCGCAGGCTAGATTTATATTCTACTAAATATACCCTATACGTTGTATATAATACTTCCACTGTTACGTATAATAAAGTAATGATTTACTTTAAATGTTGCTTAGTAATCAGTTTAAAAACATAATCGAAGAATATTAAAATGATTATTATCTAAACATTCTAAAAAAAAAACATCTAATCTAATATATGTGCAATTAAATATATTATTTTGTGAAAATTGTTTTCTAAGTAATTTTTATTTTATTTTTAACTTTTAAATAAGTACAGTTATGTTGTACATATTAGCATTATTAATAAAACTTTTTACAGTAAGGAAATATATATATAAGTAATAATTAAGTTATTTATTTTTGAAGTCGGTAAAAGCACTGTCGACCAACTCAAAACAAATTTATAATGTAAATTTAAAACGTTAACTTCTAGTGTACTCACAATACGAAACAGATTCCTAAAGGGACTATTTATAATATAAAATTTTACCATTGTTTAAATCGATCGGCGGTACTGGCACCGACTTCAAAAATATGTAAATTAGTTATTTCCTGCCAATGATTTGGTACCTATTTCGAGTTAATTATGTTTTACTTTTAGTACGTACTTTGATGAAGTCGTTTTTAACGTATTTCGTTTTAGAATTTTTAGTGAGTAATTGTATTAATCATTACACTATAACTAACATTCAATTATTTTCTTTCTTAGAATATTGTATATTTATTAAAAGTCATTGGCAAGAGCTAGTATATGGATAATTTCTTCTTTGTCTAAAATTCGTTATCAACAACGAACAGAAACGAAGCAAAAGTAATAGCCGTCAATGGTTAGCTGTTAGCCGTTTAGTAGTTCCATTCTCCATATCTGAAACATAATATCAGATTTTGCAAAGTAACAACTAATTTAGCAACTAAACGTTAGAAAATATATTGAATCGCGATTGATTTACTACCATCCGGTAAAGAGTTGCATTTTTTTATCTTCAGAACTTCATCATCAGCACTTGATCTAGTCAATGGTGCAGATATTTTGCAAAGTAACCACTGTCGGTAGTAAATATCTTGAATTAAGGTCGATTTACTACCATCCGAGGAGGAGAAGAATCAGACCCTGACCTGGTCGACGGTGTAGTTATATTGTAAAATAACTACACCGCCGTCGATAACTACTAGTAGCAAATATATTTAATAACCATTGATTTACTAACATGCGTTAAGGATTCCCATTGTTCATCCCCAGAACTTATCATCAGACCCTGATCTTGTTGGTGGTGTAGTTATTAAAAAAACTAACAAAGTAACAACTGTAGTATATATTTTGAATCATAGCTGATTTACTGCCATTTGTTAATAAGTTCCATCGTTCATTTCCGTATTTCATCAATGCATAATTTCCGGATTTCCTCGAGAAATATTGGTATGATCGACAAAAGAGAACGTATGCAGGAATATAAGATGGTTAGTCTTGTGAAAAGGTTTTATTTAGATATTGCATTATTTGTAAATTTAAAAAAAGGGAATCTTTTTAAGGTTGTTGGTCTAACCGCATGTTATAATTTTTTCTATAAACCGTTTATATGGAAACTTAAAATTCGACGAGTTATAAAATATAATAACCCTCATATGCCGTAGTAGTTAACGCTTAAAATTATTTATGAGAAAATATTATGAGGATTGAATTTAATTATGGGTACAGTAACTTCAAAATTATTTGTGTTAGCATTTTTTAAAGGTAATTTCAGAGATATTTTTGGAAATGTTAAGACGTTCGTCTCAGAAACGGTTTGGATAGAAACCCGCATAGACTTTAACGATAACGCTCAAAAAATATTAAGAGGAAGTAAATGAAGAAATTAAAAAAGAAAATTAGATAAAGAAGTAAATTGAAGTATATGCCTTGTGATATTTTCAGTATTTCGTACTGACACTTGAAAGCGTTCCAGCACCTAAAAGTGTTCACAACATCCAAGGTGAACGTGAAGTTCCAGCAGTGGCATTTCGATTTTAGGCTTTAGATTTTACCTTTTTAATCAAAATCACAATGATCGCTACCCACTCCGAATAGAGAATAAATTTCCATGTACCCCGAAGAAGAATACTAATACGAAACAGATATTTCTTATACTTTTGTATTATTATATCATCTGCCCTCGAACTAGATTTTCGTTATCGCGTTTCCACTACTTTTCTATACCGATGTATTACTTACAGCGTACTGCATTAAATGACTTCCGACCTGTGATTTTGTCCGCATAGATTTTACTCGTAAACTGAAACCCCTACAAATAAACCAATCTATTTTGCCTGACATGTTCCTTTCTCCTTAAGAAGAGTGTTACCGTATTCGGGGATGTTACCCTTATCAAGAGGGTATTGGAGAGTTTTTTGTGTAAGTTCCACTTATAATGTTTATTTAAGCATGGACAACTGAATATTTTATTGTTAAATGTAAATAAAAAATAAGGCTAAGAGACAATAATTGCGTTAACTTTGTTATCCACGTGCAGGTTATTCCGCACTGGAAGCATTCGATGAAAAATACGCTAGGGTAATTGTTGCATTTACTTATATGAACTGGAAATATTCAAATAAAGAAAGATTTAAGTAAACACATTCTCTTTTCAAATGAAGATACTAAATAGGTCGGTAAATTGATAGTTACATACCATTGAATATATTTGGCGTTAATTTTGTAGAAATTCATTATTAGCAATTAAATGAAACTAAATTCGTATTATTTCTGAAACATCTAATTCTTGATATTGTCAATGGTTATTTTATGGAGAGAATTGTTTCTTGATTGTTTCTTGACTTTAATGAGATTACATTTAAATTATATGCAGAGTCTTGAGAAGAAAATTTAATTACGGCCTCTTTTCGATATTCCACTAAGTTTCGTTGTATTACAACATCTTCAGGTGGGCTATTAGCAATGCTAAGTCTAGGTCGTGGTAGAGAACTTAAAGAAAGTAGAAATAATACTACATCACGTAGTTTCATTTAATTTTTGTTATGGACTATAAAAAGTAAAAAAATAATTTGATTATATATTTAGAAAGTTAAAGTATAAGATTTTTTAGAAAGTTAAAGTATAAGATTTTTGCAAGCACATCAAATTATGTTTTACGTAATTTCTCATAGCTATTTGACTTCTCTGAGACTAATTTATTAGTATGTTATAAAAAATCACAGCGTTAGTAAAATCACAGCGTCTTAAGGATTTTTCAAAACCTTTGTTAAAGAGAGGCTACATAGCGATGTTTCTGAATTAATCAGATCTTAATATAATATTCGTAATTAAATGAAACTACGTGATGTAGTATTATTTCTACTATCTTTAATTTTAAATTAAAGATAGTAGAAATAATACTACATCACGTAGTTTCATTTAATTGCGAATAATGAATTTCTACAAAATTAACGCCAAATATATTCAATATAATATTCGTGTTAAACATGACTCTGAACATAACACTAAATTTAAACGCTTCGAAAAACCTGAGTAAAATACATTCGATACGTTGAATTGATCTATCTAACGACGCTAACATGGTTTATCTTACTATGGCTTTTTGATTATACAGCATGTAACTGGGTCAGTTTTCATACACGTACGTGATCATTGTTCCTTTATACTGTGCTATAAGACGTTATTACATCAAACAAAACAAGCATTTTTAAAATTCATAACGTTATCTAGGGCTGTGAGTTTAATTAGGGTTTTGTATTCCATCCACCATAATTTCAATAATAACATGTAAGTGGTACATCACTTCAAAAAGCTTATTTATGAATACTCGATGTTTTTCCCCATATTGCCAAATACCTTTATTGCTGACGACGGGATCCAATAATAGCTATAGTGAATCATTTAACTAGAACAAATCAATTTAGTGCAAATAATGGCAAGCGCCACTTGCGAAGGCCACTTTCTCTGAAGTTTGCTTTTGTGATGGCTGTATTGTATTGCTACGGTGGAAGTGCGTGCATTCTTTTGTGAATGTGTTTCAAAAATAAATATGCGATCTGCTTTTAATCTATAAGTACCAATATTTTGACTCAGTCCACAAGAACGCTGTTCAGTAGAAGGCATTATAGGTATTGTAAACTTTTTGCACTTTTATGTGCTTTTGTTTCATTTGCCGCATGTTTCCTCGACGTAAATCGATATAAGTAAACTATTGAATTGTATATGCACATCTGTTTTATTACAGAAAAAATATCAAAAGTTAAAAATACCATAAAATATAGAAGTTTCTGTGGTCTTTTGAGACTTACTTACAGATTTTAGGGCAAATTGAATGAGTTTTTGAAAATAGCGTAACTAGTATTGTACTAAATATTGTTTAAAAATTTTAGATAATTTTCTTAGTGAAAAAAAAGAGAGGACAGAAATATTTTTATGAAATTTTAGGAAAATTGCACACAACCGAAAATAGGTGAACAAAATATTTTTCCGTATTGTACTCGATACTATTTTAGTGGAATGTCTAAAAGAACCCGTAATTAAATTTTGTTCTCAAGACAGCATATAATTTAAATATAATCTCATTATTGTAGAAATAATTCTCTCCATAAAATAAGCATTGACAATATCAAGAATTAGATGTTTCAGAAATAATACGAATTTTGCTTCCTCTATAAAAGCAAACTCGTCATTCTGCTCGCTCTTTGCGCAAAAAGAGATGTGCTGCGTTAGATAATTTAAGGACTAACATTGAAAATATTGCAATAACTCATATATAAAGATAATTATTAGGAAAATTAAATAAATTTGTTTAAATATATATGACCAATCTAGTGAAGAATTGTCAAATTAATATTCTGAAACTGATAAAACATATTATAGTCACTTTTTACTTTTTTATGATAGCGGTTTTGAAAGAAATATATTTCGCTATGTATTATGTGACAATTTACCTAAATTAACAAATTATTTAGTGTGCAGGATTATTTAGTAACAGTTTAAGCAACACGTAGCATTACATAGATCATCAAAGACCTTTATGCCAAATATCTTTAAATTCCGAATAGACTGCATTTCACGTAATAAGAGTTAGATGGTCAAAAACTTAAATATTAACCAAACATAAATATTTTGAAACGTTGCTGAAACTAAGTGAAACTGACTGCAGGTAAAAGAAATATTACATAAAATTTAATTTGCCGATTAATAATTTAAAATTGATCACTTGGATTTTATTAAATTATAAGAAACGTATCGTCACCATCTAAGGAAATATTAAAGCAAATATTATTTAATAAAATAATGTTATTATAATTTTTTTTGTAAAATACTTAATTACTTTGCAATTGTGGTTGACTTCTTATTAATTTTTTACTTGAATCAAATCTCTACACAAATAACAGCTAGTAGCTTAAAATATTGTAGAATTGTCTTTCTTAATTTTCTTCAACTTAAATAAATGGATAAAATCATAAGGAGGCCAAATAAATTAGTTGATTTTGAGCTACAGCAAACAAGAGTTCTTATTGCAGTTATCGCAGTAATATTTTGACCTTCATTAATGAGATTATGAAAACATTGTTCCTAATCACAACGAGGTTTCGCATATTAGAAACTGTCACGTGCATGACTAGAGCTGGCGATCCTGTCATTATCTAGTCGTACCTTACCATTATTAAACTTATATGTATTTCGTGTAACAAGAAACCTTTGCATCGCCACACCTTAATGTCTTAAAAGATTGATTATTTGAATATACCTTCAATATTTCGTCGAAATTTACTAGGCTTCATTCTAATTCTTTACTAAATTACCATTGGAAATCATTAAAAAATTATCGAAAAAAATATCGACGAGATAAAAAGACAATCATATACATAGTGTTAACAAATTAACACAAATATGTACGTTGATTTCCATATTTACGAATTAGTGTTTCTCAAATAGTTGGTAATTGTACGATTAAATGCTCTTGCAGTTATTATTAATGTTCGCGAAAACACGTCAGCACCTTTAAATACCAGGAGCCACCCCCGTGATTCTATGAATATCTAAAAAATATGTAAGATTACCTCCATTACTTGTAAATTTTAAATTACAAGTATACATTTTATATGCAACTTTTGCAGTTAAATATATTTACTTGCGATTAATACGAAATTTATTTAGATGATGATTCATAAGTTATCAAAATAAACATCCATGTCAATGACGTTTATTTTGATAACTGATCAATTTGAGTCATTGCCATTAATATTAATTCATAACTATAGACGTTGCTTTTATGTTTCATTTCTCAATTATTGTTAATACTTTTTATTAAAACATAGCAACTTTAAATCTGCTTATAATAGAACCGTTGGACTGTGATTAACTTTTGGTAAACCTACTCATTTGTACTCTTTGATTATCAACATATTTGACATGATCGGTTTAAACATATTTATATATTATCACGTTTTACACAAAAATAAATTAATACATTCTTCAGATAAATATCTCAAAAAATATTTTTAAAATTTCTGCCTATTTTCCAATTATTTAACTTTGTTAAGAAGTGCAGATGAAGAAAACATTTTCAGCGCGTCTCGTTGTTTGAGGATCGTTAAAAATGTTTTTTAAAATGAAGTTCAGGTTTCATTTATCACTGTTCAAATTTTTCATTTACATTACGCCCTCCTTCCATTTTAGAACAAGATTTTATAAAAAATAAGGAAAAAAATTCAGAAAATATATTTTGATGAGCACTTTCAAATGAAATTTTGATTAATCCAACTGCACTAATTTTAAAACTAAAAAAAAGTCCTAAAGTACTCAGAAATAAAGCTGATGCATATAACTAGACGACTGAACTTACTAGTTTACATGAGATAAATTAATACCAATTACTAAAATAAGTTTTATGGTATTTTATTGAAAGTTTTTTTTATAAAATTTAAACTTATTCTTCGGAAAATTAAAAGCAATACGCTTATTTAGGTTAGAAGCAAATTGCCTAGTGCTTTGGCTAGTGCATTCAGGCTACAGGTCATATAATGTGATGACTGCTTGAATATCATAAATTACGTATTTTCAAATATTTATAAATATGTGATGTATATGTGTCATATATTTAGGACAAGCTAAGTGTAGTTGCTTATAAGGTACTCCACATCGTACCTCACCTGGGCAGGTAGATAAACTGTGAAAGGTTTTATTGCAAATATACACATATTGGAAACAAGAATATACATGTATTTACCATTGTTGTTACGAAATTCTGCTGTATAGGGAAAAAAAGTACTTACCACTTAATCACTGGGAAGCACATGTAATTTATATGTAAGTAACATCTGCGGTCGTGCCTTTCAAACGTCTACACGTTTCACTTAAAATGAGATAGACATATTTACAATTATATACCATAAACTTTACATGTGGGGGAGATACCCTAAAAAAAGGTTTTTTTAAATTGTTTGTCACAATTTTATAAGCATTTAAATATATATAATCATGCCAAATTTTAGCAGTAAGCCTTTGAGTAAAACGACCATGACATACAGATGAACGTGGGGAAACTATATGAGTTCCTAGTTTAATAAGGAACTTTAAAATTAAGTCATTAAAGGATGTATGGCTTAAATAACTCGTACCAAAAATAAAATAATTCTGTTTATTTTAATCTGAGCATCTAGTCTTTGTCACTATGTTCATCTTGAATTATGAGTTTATTCAATGAAACAAAGTATTCTCAATATAACTAACTTTAATTTAAAGTAAATAAAATAGAATTGAAAAGAACAATACCTGCAAGAAGAACCTATTATCGGTTAATCGGTTAGTTAGATTGACGTTAATTTAGGTGTGTGGAAGGAAACATAGATTTTTTTGAGAAAATTGGTACATAACCATTAAAAGATTCATTTCAACTGGTTTTCTTTCGCATGAAATGTTAGGGACACACGAAGCGATTACGTAAACATATGATTTGGTTAATAATATATTTGTAAGGTTTGTTCGTATCTTTGAGAAGTAAATTTATATAAAGCAAACTTTAATCGCAGCCAAGTAAGTTTCATTTTCGGTACCTAATACCAGGATATTGCGCTTCGGGGATGTTGCGATTTAAATTTTAAATTAAAAAAAAATTACTGCTATATCATATTATACACTAAAACATTACAAATTATTAAACACTAAAAGTTAAATTTTATTTCCAACAAGTAAACTTACAAAGCCATCCTTCCCAAATAAAAATATTAACAAAATTTAATAAAGAATAACAAAATATAACGAGATCCTAACCGATATCACAAATGTAAAAGTCGGGACGGATGGATGCGTGTTTCTTTCTTTGAAACGGTAATTTCTCAACGTATCTGAACAAAATTTGCCATACGAATAAATAGCCTGTCCTCTATTATTATATCGGTTAGTTTCCTTTTTATCACGAAGTATTTTCTGAAAAAAAAAATTTCGAACTTTGATTTTAGCATGCGTGCCATCATACCATACATCTCGAATTCTCAAATCCAAGCGTAGTTTCTGTTTGATAATGGACAAAGTTGTTCACTATGTTTTATTTAATCACTGTGTTACTATTGAATACACGCGGATTTAAAAAAACACACAACTTTTTATTTATATTTCAGTATATCTCTAAAACAAAAACTAGTCCTTCCGAACAATACCGCTATATGGTTTATCGACACGAAATTTGGGACAAAGTAATATTACAGTATGTTCACGTCAATAATGAGAAAAGTCGGCATCAAAATGTAATTAACTATATGTCCTTATTATTATAATATTACACCGTTTTTCATATTTAATTACAGCGTATTTTGTTTTTAATTACAGCGTAACATTGTGAGAAGAATTACAGTTTTAAGTACATTTATGTAAAGATATCTCTAAATAATCTTATTTTATTAATGACTTAAAGTTATTGACACTGTATTTTTCGTTACCAAAATATCATAAATTTGGGGTTATTAAAGAAACATTAAATTGATTTGAAAGACGCACAGTAACATAGTTGATCTAATTTAAATTAACCGTGTGAGACAATGCAACCATGTATGTGAGTATGAATATGCATAAGTGGGGCTAGTGTAATATTCTCATGCAAATCTCTGAAAGCTACTAATCGTTTCTGAACTAAAATATATTTTCCATTTCTATGAAAATACTAAATGAACGATTTATTGTAATTTCTGTTTGAAGATTTATCAATTAGATAGCAGATGACTTCTGAATCACGACCTCGTACGGATAAATATTGATGAAATAATTGTCAAATCGATTCCCCACTAACACTTGGAAATAAACCGATTTATCTTGCTTGATATGTTCCCTTCTCCGTACGTGAGATTACGCCGGACCCGGGGCTACGACCCTTATCAGGATGTTGACGTCGAATTTTACGTGATTTGATTATTTATTATTTGCAACGTACGATTGCACGTTTCCTTCAATTGCCTTTATCTAATTTTTACGCGAATAAAACTAAAATTAAACACATAATTATATATATATATATATATATATAATTGTGGAGCAATAAATGAGTACCTTTCTAAAAGTTTCTTTGGAGAGGGTGATTTAGAAGTACTCAAGAGCCATTAATTTATTACACCCAATAATTTTTTCACTGAAAATTTAATATACAACTAAAACTAGGCACTCCGCGTTTCGTTGTATATTAAATGGACATTTTTCGATGTAAAGCAACCGTTTGTAAGTATTGCATTGAAGACTCAAAAAAGTATGTCAACACGTAAATCTCTTCCTCGTACTCCCATAACCTTAGATTTATTGGTCAAATTTAAGATACTTATAAATAACAAATTTAAGCAATGAGCAGTTTTATAGCGTCCAATAACAACGCAGTATAATGCACTGTTTAGTGCGGAAGTAAGAAAATGAGAGAGCAATATCTCACTCTAGCGCAACTACGTAAAAAATGCGTGCATAACCCGTGATAACTACCCGTGATAGCGTGATAACACGCAAGAATGCAATTGAAAGGATAATACAATGAATAACGGATGGGTGTAGTTTGTACGGTTATAAATTAAAATGTATTGTTAGCCTGGTTGGCTTTTATTGATGAATAAATTTGACTTTCAACCATATTTACTCTTCCATATAAAATCTATGTCATATACAATTTTACGTGTATTACCTTGCAAATATGGCATTTTAATATTGGTTGTAGATTTTAATAAAACACGGGTTTTTCATTATTATAAAAAGAAGAGAAAGAGAAAACGGAATCGTGAAAAAATAAACAACTATTAAAAAAACAAATTTAGAAAAACATAAAATTAAATTTATCTTTTAAAAGAACATAAATTTATCTTCTTTTTAAATAATCATCATTATTATAAAAAGAACAGACATAGAAAAAGGAATTGTGAAAAATAAACACTTACCTAATAAAAAAAACAAATTTGGAAAAATATAAAACATTTACGTTACGTAAAATATATGAAGCAATTGAGGTTTTCCAAACTTATGCCAAATGCTGTTTGATGTGCATTTTCATGCGATTTTTTTTATATTTAGCTGTGATTACTACATAAGCAAGAATGCAAATGAAATGAGAATACAAGGAACGATGAATAGATGTAATCTGTACGGTTACTTGATATTTATAATCTGGTAATATTTATAATAGGTCAAAAAACAAGTAGATCGAGCACCCTTTTATTATTTCTGTGTATTAGATTTTAATACATGTTGTTCATGTTGAGGCATCATGTATTTGTGCGAATTTATTATTTGATTTGACGAACTCTACGTATATGTACGCGTAGGTACTCCTCTGCTTATAGCCAAAACATGCAAAGAAAATACAGTTTTTAATATATTGATTGAGGATATCAATTAAATGTCACCTTTTTATGCATTATGAAATTGTTTTGAATTCAATGACTTATAATTTGATTTATAAACCATTTCCGTCCTCCAATCTTTTTGTTACGAGTTACAGTTCGAAAACTATTTACAGGCATTTTCAAGCCGTTGCAATTGAAAATTAGTAATTCCAAGATAAACATTTTAAATGACAATTGCAGATATTGCATTTCTCTATAAAAGTTAATAATGATAATTTAAACTTTATTTCTAATTAACAATTTCCTAAGTATAATATTCAAGTTTTCAGTTACGCGTGGGGTGTTAAATCCTGTTTTTTGTTATTTCTTATAAATCAACCTATTTACATATAATTGTTTGAGAAATAAAAAAATCTATTTAATAATACAAAATAAAT
The DNA here is from genome assembly GCA_039881145.1 of Druceiella hillmani. NCBI lineage: Eukaryota > Metazoa > Arthropoda > Insecta > Lepidoptera > Hepialidae > Druceiella > Druceiella hillmani. The sequence goes on along the minus strand of JAYKKI010000098.1, from coordinate 7,939,359 downwards.
ATGAAAAAACATTTGACTGAAAGCGCACTATAAATAGTAAATATGAACTGGAATTGGAATTTTAGTGATCTAACAATTTGTTATCCTTTCTGTGTTCTAGAGAAATTAATATATTACCCATTCATTAATTAAATTAATATATTTCGCCTTTGCTAATTTTATTAGGTTTTCACCCAAAAAACCTAATAAAATTAGCAAAGGGCGAAAATTACATTTTGTCAACAAAAGGACAAATGTCGCAAAAAGCTATTGGACTAATTATTTTATGAAATCATTTCCAAAAGCTATTATAACAACTAACATATGGTTCATTTAGTTGTTACAAATATACTTGGTCATATAACATTACCGGGATTTTGAATATTTAAAATGGTGGGAAAGTTACTATTTCGCTTATGGCGCTCTGTTTAAATACGATGGATCTTCAAAAAAATAGAGTGATTATGATAACACTTTAAAATAATAATAAGTATATCTCTTTTTTTATTGGTTTTTAGCAAATTTCAAAAAAATATGATATAGCTCCAATTTATAAGGATATTTTAAACTTTTAAAGGACTACGTAAACTATTTTCAAGCCAGATAAGCGTTTCAATAATATCCACGGATCTAGGATATAATCATATTACTTATTTCACAGAGGAAGGTCATATTTCAAATTTTCTTCCCAATGAAGCTGCTAAAAAGAGAAGAAAGAACACTTAATTTTTTTAAATTTTGGAATAATAGTTTTGTGTTCTCTAGTTATACGTAAGACTTAGGTGGTTTATCTTAAAAAATAAAGAATTTTTACTTGATGCAAGTTGCCAGTGTAAAGTTCAATACGACAAAGCCATGGAGCAGTAATTCTCTTCAATGCTCTGAAGGGTAGAGTATGAGCGGTTTTTTGAAATTAATGACGGTTCATGAGTTACTTGAGTGAAAAATTTAATTTTGAGCTTGAATAAGTTAGTAAACGTAACTAATTTCAAAAATTGCAGTCAAATTAAATTTGTTATTTAAATTTAAATTTTTTTTTATTCTAAACATAAAACAAAAATTTCAAAATGAAAACTTTAAAGTGCAATTTAAACTTAAGGTGAAAGACAAGTTCTTAGACAGTGTTTTATTTGTAACACAGAAATTGCATTTATTTTGCAACACTTTTCATACTAATGTTAATAAGTTTTCAGTTTTAAAATATTTGTGATAATATTAAAATTTAAATTCTATTAAGGAATAGTAGATTTAAACGTTAGGATAGAGCATACACGAAATAAATTCCTTACTGAACGGAAGGAAGTTGGTAGAAAATGCTGTTTGTAATGAAAATGTTAAGAAAACCTAATTCAAAATACGTTGAATCTGTTCATAAGAAAATGCTCTCCAAGCATTACCAATTTATCATTAATATATGATTAATAAGCAGTTTTAATTAAAAAAAAAGGTAATTTGAAATAAAAAAAATATCCTTTGTGACGAAGCTTTGAAAAAATATTAGTATTGAATTTAAGTACTTTGCATTAACTGCTTTATATTTAATACATAAAATCAATTTTTAATATATTTTGTCAGCTGTTCCGATTATAAGTTTTTGGTTCTGCTATTGGAATACCTGTCAGCTACTGTAAAATTGAGGTAAAGTTATCGGCAATTCGAATTAGCCCTCTTCACGTGACCATCTATTTATAATCCTACTTGAATATTTTTGCTCTGTTTAGTATGGAATTATCTCCAGTCAAATACATGTCTGATGTTACTCCTATGTCCCATGCGCTCGTTCCCGCGCAGTTGCAAAAGGAATACTTAAAGTAAAATTGATTAATTTATTACAATTTCTTCCAGCGTTACGTTTCTATGGATATTTGAATATGTGTGTACTTGTACATCTTTCTCTTTAAAATATTCATGAAATTTATTAAATTGTTTTTAAATTTAATATTAACAGATTTGCAAAGTAAATAAGATCTTCACTCATGCTGGTAAATATAACTCCAACATGCGACAAATATTTGAATTTTTTCAGGTTCTTGTTAAAATAAATTTGCTTATAACTGAGTCAAATTTACATAAATATATTTTTTACATAAATTGAAATAATTAATTTATGTAAAATATAATAATGTAAAGGATATACGTTCTATATGCCCTTCGCTTTTTCACAAGTACTGCGTTTATCAAGAATTTGGATGAACGAATGCATACTAACATAATTTTTTTAAGACAAAGTAATTTTATTTCCCGAAAATATCATGAAATTAAAAGTAACTTTAAATAACTGTATCCTGAATTCTACCTCCTCATATAATAGGATGATCTACTTAGCATAAACTCCTGTATAAATAATTGGTAATTTTTTCTTCACAAAATGCATTTAGAAAATTTGTTACTTTACGATAAAAAAATACAAAAGGAAGTATTAATTATTTTTAACGAAAAAGAAGTAAGGATTTCCCCAATAATTCATTGCAATAATGCTAAGTTATGCAATCAACTCTACCTAAGTTTGTCGAGCGTGTGATCTCACTATTGGTTCTGATGTAAATCTAAAGAAAAATAGAATGTCTTACTTGATATTTGAATGAATCAAAATAATGAAATATAACAAAAACCATTTTGAAAAATGATCGAGAGTTATTAAATATTGTTAACTGTTTTATTTTTGTGAATAACAACTTTCAGTGCTATCTTTGTAGTAGAAATATTTTGTAATTTTAAATAGTAAACAATTTAACAGAACAGGCTGAATTGTTTATTATCGTACAAAATATTTATGCTTAAATAGCAGAAGAGAGGAGAATGAGGAAAATCATACTGTCATTATATGCAAGACATTGGTAGCGGTATTGCATTAGTGTGGACGGGTCATCTTAATTAAGGAAATTTATTTTCGAGTGTTCTAGTTATTTGTCAGGTAGGCTTATTTTTTGATGTTGAACATGGTTGGAAACAATTTGATTATCTTGTATTTTGCTATAATTTTGCACGAATACATTTAAAAAAATAATAATAGTAAATTAGAGTTTTGCAATAAAAAATTGTCCCCGTTTGGCCCTCCGCTACCTTGAACCTTAACGGTAACTTGTGTGAATTATAAAAGTTACCCAGTGTTACTTACGAATAATTATAATAACCTACGAACTTGTTACAGCCTTGTAACTAATTTTTTCCTTTATTTAGAAACTGTATTATATTTAATTTGAAGGAAAAGCTTAGTTGGGATTTGTTTTAGAATATCGCTTACTAATTAAAAACTGTGATAATTATTTTTTGTGAATTGTGTGGATGTGAGTACTTGAATAAATAACTTATAATATTAAATATTTATCATTTATGGAGAGTATAAAGTGAGAGGCTCAAACAGATATATTTCCAGGATTTCGTATTTTGTTCTCGCCATCATTGGAACATCATCAGTAGCAGCTGACAAAATATTAAGCATTTTTTGTCACTGTCGTCGCAAACTCATCGGTACTTAATAACTTGTACGTGTGACTGTGTGCGCGTGTATGCAAGTGGGGGCAGCCATTGTTTTCAAGAAAGTATCCTGTCGAGTATCGGCCTGTACTTCAGAAATATTGTAAAAGCATGAAACTGATATAAAAAAACAGGTTATATGTATTACGAAATAGAAAGGAATTAAAAGTGTAACATAGTAGACACAATTTTTTCCATTTACAACGTCGTTCGATTACGTTCGGCACTTCCCGAATGTAGCCGAATAAATACCTGTCTCTTGGCAAAATAAAAGACAATAAGTAATTTTTGTGTAAAATTTTATTACAATCGTGAATATTTTCCTTACCTATTTTATTTTACATTTTTTCATATATTTTTTTTCATTTTTTATCAGTTATTTTGTATAAATCTATATAAATAAATATATTTATTAAGACATAAATAGAAAATTGTTTGTTAAAGAATTTCTGCATCAAATATTTGCGGATTTTGGTACCGTTTTAAATAAAATACGGACAATGTGTAAAATAATTTATTACCGAGTGATTAGTTTTCATTAAAAATCAACGTATATTCATTGAAAAGTACCAGAAATTTAAATAAAAATAAGTAACTTAATTGAAATTCCAAGGGCATTAATTGAAAGAAATAGCAAATAAATTTATTAGTTTCAACTTTAAGACTAGTGTAAGTATCTTTATTTTTGGTAGAAATACCTGTTCTGAATTATGTAAATCATAAAAAGAAATGTGAGCTGTCATCAGAGCAAGACAAAAATTATTATCTCCCTCGTCTTAGAAACGAAATGGTTCATTTTAGATTATACATGACACCATGTTTTTACATTACTCATACCAGATAATTTCAATTTTGGTATTTTAAATTTTTATTCCATTTAAATGCAAGCTTCAAGACAAAATATATAAAGGAAGTAAAAAAGGCGTATTACAAAAGAGACAAAATATATAAAGGAAGTAAAAAAGTTCGTATTACAAGATATGATTATTAGTTACGCACGATCACGCACATGCGTACGCACACACATACAAACACGCAAATGTACACACACGCACACGCACACGCATAAGGCCTTACGAAGCAAATTGCTATTTTTCTTGTATTATATTACATTTTCAATAAAATTTCGAAACAAATTTTTCTATTCTATTTTATGGCTTAAAGGTAAAAATATAATTAACGCATCTATCTGTGAACTCGTTTCATTATTTTACATATTAATATTTAAACATTTTTACACTAATTCGAAATTTGTATTCAATATAATTAAGTAAAAGGTTACAAAGATAAAAATTTGCAAAGCACCCCAACATTCTTTCAGTCATTTATGACTTTTTCATGCATCATGTTTACTCTAAACAGTAAATGATATTATCTGACATAATGTGAAATATTCCTTAAGTTTTACTATATTATATTTTCTTAATATCGCCAATATGATATTTGAATCAATATCGCGAATTTGAAGAAATAATGATGTAGTTTTGCTACCACTTCGTTACAACCTAGGAGTAAATCTGGGGTAGATTGACATTACCTTTAACAAAGTTATAAAATGTTTAAAAAATTATATCTACGTATATAATACTTAAACATAGTGTTGATTACTTATAACAGACTGGATGAATATAACATAATTTTGCTGTTCAACATTAGGTAAATCAGTTACGGTTCATATATATAATATCATTTCCACTAGTGGATAAACTGAATTAAATTTTTCAGAAAAAGGCAGTTAAATTTACATGTACTTGAATTATTTTATGAACCTTCCGTAGGGCACTTTATAAATATAAAAAGTTTGGTGTTAGCCAAAAACATATTTTAACAGACATCTTTAAACGTGGATTGATCTCATTGAAAAGTACGCAAAAATGCACAAGGTATCCCTAGATTCATTTAACTTAGATAAAGAACCTGATATCTATGCCTAACCAAAATATATGGAGGTGTTTGAGTTATACATGGCATTGACGGTTAAATTAAATGTAACCTTTATTTAAATAATTAACACAAATACACTAACCCAGAACTAGTGATATTTCAATGGTCTGGAAAAAGATATTGCAATGGTCTGGATAGGCAGCCAGAAAAAAAGTGATAACTTTATTATTAAACTCCAACCTTCAATTAAATTTTTTGTGTGAGTTTAATCATAGTCAAACACGTTGCATTATGTTTATAGATTTATAAATATACTTAATATATAACTTACTCTCTTGAACTATTCGAACCTTAGTGTGTCACGACCAGCGAAATAAGAGTAATATGAGGTTATTACCAGGTGGTACGGCAAAACCCGTCTGTCACAATAAATATACTTTGCTTAAGACAAGTCATAAACATTGAATATATTTGGCGTTAATTTTGTAGAAATTAATTTTCATTTCATTTTCATTCACAACTAAATGAAACTACGTAATTTAGTATTATTAATAAATTATCACAAAATTTTTAGGTGGGCAATTTAAAAAGATTTTTACAAATTGCCCACCTGAAGATATTGTGAAACAACGAAACCTAGGTCGTGGTTAAGAATTTAAATAAAGTAGAAATAATACTACATCACAAGTCGTAAACGTCAAATACTCGCTCGGTCGTCGCTTTGTCTCGTGCGAGCTGAGAGTCAAGCACCAAAGTACAATGATAAGCATAGTACTGGAAACGCTTCGAACGTATTTTAATAATTTATTGCTTGTACTTCTTGCATTTTTTCCGAAGCCATTTTTTTCTAATGATTTATATGGCTCTTTCTTTTCCTTAAATATTCCTGAAAATATAATTATCTAAATTTATTTTATTTTTTTTAAGTTCCTGTGTTGGAATGTAAATTATACCTAGCTTTATTAGGAACTGAGTTTCTTTAGAACAGGAATACCTGAGACTTTTTCTCGATTTTTTTTACAAGGCAATATTTATTTAACGGTTTCCACTGTACATGAATACATATTTTTAAAAATGGTTCGACGTTGCGTCTATCTATCTGCACATGAGCAATTTTCTTAGAAAGTACTAAACGAATTTTGTTCTGATTTTCATTATTAGATAGATTGGTTTATCAGTAAGGTTTAAACGTATAATTTAAAAATATTTTGTAAAAATTATACAACTGGCCATGATAAATGTTTATAAACTTAAAACGTACGTCGGAGGGATAACTTGACTTGCGCTGTTTAAATTTTTAGAAATGCATATAAATCGTGCATGGCAACATCGTTATCCTCAGTATGTTTTAGAACAAAGTCACGGGCGGCATATATTTATATTCTACTGTTCACAAAAAAAAACTTCTTCCACTCAATTTCTAGAGCTCATTTTGCAAAACAATCATTGTGTTTTACAAATAAAATTTTATAGTGGCGTCAAAATTAAATTTAATATTGAATGGCCCGTGTAAAGCCAGAATCTGCTGCTAATAAGATTTTATAGAGAAAAATACTTCTTTTTTTACGGTTTAATACCAGCCTACATTTGTCAAGTACATTAACTCATTCCACCGGTATCAAAATTAAATAACATACAATATTACATAACTTCGTTGTAAAAAAAAATTAGGTTCAAAACAAAATATCTTTTCGATTTATATTTTCCCGTTACATATCGGTATTTAATATAATACAGTGAGCTATATATTATACCTTGTATGTAGTAATTCGTTCGCGAGTTAATTAATGTTGTAAAGCTTTTTTTTGCATTTTGATCAAGATTTAGCTTTAAATATATGCAAAAAATTTTAGTCACTGTGCGACAAATAGATTGAAAACAAGTGTGTCAAATCCAAGGTAACAAGTCGTTACTTTAGCTTTCAAGAGTGTGCTTTAGTACCAGTACTATGCTTATGAGAAAATGTAATAAACTTATCTTTGTCATAATAATTTAATTATAAAACCAAGTAAAAATAACAATACAATGTTATCTCATTGTTTTATTACATTTTTCTTTAAGTTCGACATTACTCTACTCATTTCAAAAATATGGAAGAATCTTAAGTAGTAGGTTTGAAAAATTAACAAATGAATTCTACCGTTTATATTTGGTTGATATTTTAGATTCAAGCTACAGGGATATAAAAAATAAATAAGCTAGGAAATTTAAAAAAATTAGTTTTAACGATAATCGTTACGGAAAACCACACGAGAAACCTTTTTTAAATTTTCCAACTTTTTTTCAGCAATTGCTATGAGCATAGTTTTTTAGATTTCGCAGGTAAAAAGCATGGATTAAAATTTGTCACGGGTTAAGGGGCCCATGATCGTTGACCTGTATGATGATGATACGTAAATATGTATGTTATGTATGGTACACTTTTAAAATAAATATAACCGTTTTTATTGATTCATTAACATAAATTTATTAAATACCTTATATTTACAAGTTCCCGTTTCAATTCAATTCAGTAGCATCATAAACGAAATTTATAATAAACTACAGTATTCATATGTCTCCTACCATATCTTAAGATTTAAATCAAAGTAACTAATGTAAAATTATGAAATAATATTTATGTGATAATACCACATCGACAATAATTATCTTTGGAATAGATAAGTCGTGCGAACGTAATCTCTCACTCCATGTAAAAGGGGTGGCATACACCGCAAGAAGCTCTACTGAGTCCACGCGTGTTCATCGCTTTACGTGACACACGCAATAACCTCATGATTATCTGGGTTGTAATGTTGGCTCAAGGCTACGTGGGGAAAACGGCCGTTGATCCGATTACATTCTGAGTATATCGTCTATATGTTATTCTGTGTAAATAAAAAAAATATCTGAACTTAATTAATATTGAATGAAATCTAAAAAATATTTTGTCCGCGGCTATCTTCGTATGGACTATTAGTGTACGACCGACTTCTGTAATATATTTAACTTATATTTAGCACCATACATGTGAGCGACTCGAATGTATTATGGCTCAAGGTTCTTTCAGCCTATTTAGGGAAAATAAGTATTTCAAAGGACATATTATTTCATAGTTTTTATTATGAATAAAGCAATAACATTTTTTGTGTAGACTAAAATGAATTCCTTTACTTTTTATGGCTTTATAAAAATAAAATAATTTAAATTTATTCCTATTACTTTAAGCTATATAATATTGATATACATAATTTAAATATTTCTTCTTATTTTGTTATTATTTATCTTAATTGTAACAAATATAAAGAAAAACAGATACAGATTCTTGGTATTTAATCGAATCTAAGGTATGGTACGTTTTTGCTTTACATTTGCCTTAAGTTCTTAATATCAAAAACCTAATAAAACTTCTCTCAACTTTTGTTTTGTGTCATACGTTACAAATAACAGGGAATTGAATAAATATTTGAAGGTGAACAATTTTCTTTCTAAACTATAATCTCGCAAATTTTGTATTTTAATATTTTATATATATATATATATATATATATATATATAAATATATATATATATATATATTTATTTATATATATATATATATATATACATATATATACTTTCATTCATCATTTCATCAGAGGCATTTACTCATTACTCTTTTCAATTATCACAGATTTGTAATAAGTAGTAAAAGATTAAAACAATTCATTAAATTTGTAAATTTATTGATGACATTGTCATAAAATTGAATGCTATTAAAAAAATAACTAATGAAGTATTTAAATTTATTAATAAATAACTATTGAATATATTTGGCGTTAATTTTGTAGAAATTCGTTATTCACAAATAAATGAAACTACGTGATGTAGTATTATTTCTACTTTCTTTCATTTATTTACCACGACCTAGGTTTCGTTGTATTACAACATCTTCAGGTGGGATATTAGCAAAGATCTTTCTAATATCAGCAATTTTTGCTAATATCACACCTGAAGATGTAATACAACGAAACCTAGGACGTGGTAAAGAAATTAAAGAAAGTAGAAATAATACTACATCACGTAGTTTCATTTATTTGTGAATATATAACTAAATAAGTTATTATTAACAGTGTTAAAAAAAGATAAAATTTATTCTTTGATAAAAGTAAAGAAAAGAAAAATGTATGTCAACACTCTGAATGAGATAATCAATCACTAAGGCGGGATTATTACCAGCCTTAGCGCTTTATTGTTAGTAAGTCAAGTAGTTTCCTATTCACAAAATGCAGCCTGTGGTCCTATATAATTTTATTGTAAAAATACCCAACTTCCAAACGTTCAATTACGTATGGATGGTTGCGAAAAGTTTAAAACCATAAGCAAGGAGACATCACTTTTATATTTTCTGTTATTTTTCCTTTATAATATTTATCTTATTTATATATAATAAATATTACGAACAGTCAACAGCTGTAATTGATTTAATTAAAATAATAGTGAGCCTCGATTTTCTTCAAAATACTATTCACTTACAACTCGATATCGTTTTTATCGAAACGACGGTACGTAAAGAAACATTGAAAGTTTTTAGAATAGAAAATGGAACCAACTACAACGTGTATAATTTATTTATCATTTATCAAAATAGTCTCTTCAGCACTCTATGTTTCTTTCGATTTGCTGTTGGTAGTCCCCTCCACGGCTTTTTTGAAGGTACATTGCAATTTATATTTTATTTTTATCAATGGATTGAATTGCATAGTGCGAGTAATTTATAATGGATTCCTATACTCATCGTAGTCAGATGTTCGGTCATTTATCTAGCTAAGAGGGTAGAGACGTTTTTAAAAGTATTTTACGATTTATATCGCCCAATAGGCTAGCTACGTAATTGTTTTGCGCCGTTTTTTCCCTTTTGTTTTCGATGCTGTCTTATCTCTTGTATATGCTCGGTGTTAAACTTTTTACATTTCTTGGATTTTTTTCATGCAACCTTTTTCGTATTCACAATTAATGTATCACGATACCTTTATTTTACACCGATTTTTATTTTTATTGAGGATAATATTTTTATTTTCTCACTTTACTATGAATGGTGCTCCTCAAGTTCTTCACGATGGCTCTAAAAGCAACATATTAGCTAAACACATTTTCAAACTACCAATATTTGTAACTTTACACAACGATAATTTGCAACAATCACGCGTATGCGCCTACAGAAGTCTAATAACGTCACGGGAAAAACAAATGCTACACGATAAATATTTTTAAACTACCATTGTTTTGTAACTTTATACAACGCTAATTTGTAACAATCACGCGCATGCGTCTACACTAGTCCAATAACGTCATAGGCAAACAAAGGCTACACGACAAACATTCCACATCCTTGTTTGTTCAACTAATGTTAACATATTGTTAGTCTCGTAGTCTAACTTTATCTAGCGATTGAAATCCGTATATATTTTGTAATGCAAGAAAGTTCGACCGTCTATCATATACTTAACGAGCGAATAGAGTTTTGACATAAAAAAAATGGAATTATTTATCATAATAGGAACCAAAAAAACTATCTTCATAAATGCATGTGCATTATATTTTTAAAATATCAAGTACTGTTAATAAAAAATTAATATGATACAAAATGTAACGTACTACATAATAACATTTTAGAAACTATTACAAGAAATAATAAAACTGTTAGCATTTTCTAATTTATATAGCCATTGCTTAAACTAATTAAAAATAACTTATTGTCCGAAATTAGGTAAAATAAAGGAGTACCAAAATGAATGTCTTCTTCAGTCTTTCCACGTTTGACATGAATTTTTCAACACCCTCTTGAGCCTATAAATTTTATCGATTAATACGGTTCATTTAAGGATACAACGAGGCACAATATACACTATGCTTCATCTTGCTATTTGAAAGAGTGTTGTAGAAATAACATTAAAAAACTATTATGAGATATAACCTAACTTTTCATAAAGAAATACAAAATTCCTCATTTGTCTGATTGACGACTTAAATAAATCCATTAAGTAACTTTTTATTTTTTTTACAAAATAGCGTCATTTTTATTTTCGTAATACCTGGGCCCAATCCTGTATCGACTTCTGCCTTTCTCCTTTATATACTTGACTCACTTTAATACTCCTACTTGACCGAAACTGCTGATAGTTTACATTCTCGTCAGTCTACCATGAGCCGCGATGTACCGATGGTATCTTTGATGGTCGCTGTTGAGGGACATCCATCACAGAGACTTTTAATTATTACCAATCTTTTTCTCATTAAACCAATTATCTGGTAATTGATAGTAAATCTTTTATAAAATCCAAGAACATTATTATCTTGTGATTAATTATTTTTGATAAAGTTCACAGCTATTTCAGTTTGTCGTCACTTTTAACAGCAAATGGCAAATTCAAGCAAAGAACATCAACATATTCAAGTGTTCGATTTACAAAATTTTAATAATTTGTTTTTGTACTAATATTATTCCTTTTAATGCTTCCCTCACGTACTAAAAAAGACAAGTGTATACTTAACTAAATTCAAACATATACTTTATATAGTCATGACTTGTCTTTAATTAATGTTCATTGTTGTTTTTGTTCAGAGTTATCAGCACCTATGGGTTCATTTTAGGGTAGTTTTAGTATTTAAAAATAGATTATAGTTACGCTAGTTCTATTAATATTATGTTCATTTAAGTTCTTCAGAGTGAATATTTAATTACAAACAAGGAAAACAAAGGTGTTATTTTTAAATAATTAGGTTGGTCTCCATTTGTATGGGCGACATAGGCATTACCCTTTGAAAAGGTACTCTGGAATTGTAATTCTTTTCAAACATGAAAGTTTAAATAAAATTAAAATATACCTTTGAATACTGTCTATAATTTTCCAAGCATATGTTAAATAACGCTACATTATTATAGAAAGAAAACTCTCTTACGTTTGAAAATAAAGTGGATTCTCCTATTCACACCCATTCCTTATATTTTGTAACTAGATTATTTGTGGTCATCAGCTCCTCAACTTTATAAGTCGATATTTTATTAATAAAATAATTTTCTTAAACTTTAATTTTTGACTCTAAAAATAAGTCTAGTAGTTTTGAAAATTAATGTCTGTATTAGATACCTAAAGAGAATTAAGTATAAAAGATATGCGTTCAAAAAGTAAAGGATATGCGTTCAAATTTCGAGGGAAATATCTAATCTACGCTTTAGGTTATATTGAAGATATATAAAAGACATTCTATAAAAGATTTAACGTCATTCTAGCACCCATCAACATTTAGATAGAGCTCTGTATAATTGATTGCTTTGCCCAATATAATTTACCATCCATTACAATATGACATTTCTATATCAGAATTAAAACGCTTTATCCCTTAAAAAGCAAATATCCGATTATCATAACATAGTAACTTAAAAAGCAAATTCGAAATGAATAGTTTCACCTGCAATATTTTTTTACTTTTTTGCTCATTCCATACAGGTATTTTTGAACTTGATATGAAATTAAAATGAAAGAAATGCAACATTTTAATGTATGCACTTTTACATGTATTATTCACGAGTGGTATTTAAAGCCTTCTCATGCACGTTTGGAAGCACTGATGGTTTTAACATTTTTTTTCTTTTTCCTCAGGATTTGAAGTTAAGAACCAAATTTTTTATTCGTATTTTATCAAATAAGTCAAAGCAAACTCCCAAGCAATGTTGCTAGGCGAGTTTATAACTATGTAAAATATATATTCCAAATTTCCTTTATACCTACTTCAATTTTTATTTCTTCACGTTCTTACAACTCTACGTCATCATATTGAATGGATCTTGCCGTCATTTACCTCAGGTTACCCAAAACATTAATATGATTCCGATGAAACTTCAATTACTCCAATTGATTAAAAAAACTTTTAAGGAATTACCATTCAAAAATTTGTATCTTTTCTCTTTGTAGCAAAGGTAATAAACATTCATTATCAGCATATAATTTTGCTATACAAGGTTAAACAATTTTTGAACTTTTTGTACAGTGTATTGTACTGAGCAAATTGCATAGGAAAATGCAAAGATATAAGTAAAACGCCACTCATATTTTATATCCAAAGAACCTGCGCCCAATATGCTTGCTAGTTTAATATAAATAAAAATGAAGCTATAAAAAACTAAAACTAAGTCGAAAAAAATGGGAAGTAGAAAACCAAGTTAAGTAATCATAAGTTTATTGAAAGATAATTGTCACTGAATTGTGAAGCCCTCAGCGGCGTCCAGTTTTGAGATACAAATACTTTTTGCAGTAGAACATGTAACAAAGCTAAACGCCATTTCCGGGTTCACGATTCAGCGACAATTAGCTTTCAGTGAAATTATGACCACCTAACTTGTTTTTCTACTTTTCACTTTTCTTTTCGACATAGACGGGTTTTAGTTTTTTAAAGTTTTGTTTTTATTTTACCCTTATGAGTAAAGAATTTTCATACACAGCAATCGAAACCGGGTGCATATAGAACTTTTTTCCTAAATTAATTGTGCCAAACTTGGTTATTTTTTACACCTATACAAAAAATAGCAGAAGAAAGCTTATATTTCCTTAAAAATACGTCAAATGACATCCTGCTAGATAAGATACGCGAATTTTTTTTTCAATTCCGTTTTTTTTATGCCAAAATGTTTTTTTGTTTCCAAAAACTTATCCTAAGATACTCTTACATTAAATACAAACTTATTGATACCTCATTTGCTAAAATAGGGTCAGGGCTTATCGGCTACGATCAAAGATCCATATATATATACTTTCATATATACGTAGGTTGTGAAATTGTTTGCGCCGTAGGCGGGTAAATACGACTTGTTATAAATTTGTTTATAGTAAAATGAAGGTGAGACTAAAATATAGACAATTATTAATACGTGACTAAAACATTGATGCCACTTAAGATTTAATGTTCCATACATTATGAAGTTATCATCTGATTTTAAATATATCTCAAATATAGTTTTTATGAGAAAAAAATATAAAAATGTTCTACTCAAATTATGAGATTTCCGAACATATTTAGGCAATTAGAAACTTATAAAGATACAAAGTGTCTATATCAAGTTATTCATTTACACATATTTCACGTATCTAAAAAAATGCACATGCCTATAAAAAAAAATTTCACATATTTTAAAATATTTCACATTGCCTTTCACAGGCGTAAAAGCATAGTGATTGTTTAAAAATTTACAGGATGTAGGATAATTGCATTAGTTTTCCTGTAATACGTTTGCAAGCTTTTAATTACCTTATTTTTAATAAATTAGAGTAGTGTAGGGGGAGAACATTTATTTTTTGCATATATTTGAGTAAACATATCTCTAAAATACACTATCAACAAAAATTTCCGTTAATTAATTTGCCCCGTTAAATTTCCGCACAATTTTTTTAAATTACAGCTATTGAATTATGTGTAGGATAATATGTTTTAGTACAATATCCAATTTTAACCGAGACGTGAAAGTTCTTATAAAGGTTCCGTTTTTCCCTTTGAAATATTGAACCCTAAAAGGCGTAATTATTTTTTATTTTATTCTAATGCAACGCTTCGTAAAATTTCACATAAACGAATTAATTATATTAGTAAAATGATGAACCTAACTGATGTCAAACTATAGTTAGTACTGAATTTCTTATAAGTAGGGCAGATTTCGACCAGCCTGTATTCAGTACCATGGAGGGATACTGATTGGAAACCAGCCTTTTTAAAGCCATTTATTTACTTCGTTTACTTAAAAATTGTGTAATTTATTTTTATTACAAACTATGTCTTGCAAGACGACATAGTGTTATACGAATACGAGAATTTAACTTTATCATATGGCTACTTAGCCTTTATGTGAAATGGTCGATATTTAAGTGAAATGGGAATTAACTTACACAATAATAATTTTAACTCTAAGAATAGTTACGATTTCGTAATATCCATCCCACTGCCTATGAAATCCTTGTAAATTCTACGATAATAAACGTGACGATAAAATTTCGCCGTAATGAAGTGAGGTAATTCTGTTTTCCCAATTTCAAATAAAAAGAAAATCACAAATGAGATTGAGTAAACCTTGTAATATTTTCATGCACCCATCAATGATGGAATATTGATATAATATATGACAGTTTTAGTAGAGGAGAAACTCCTAATAAATCAATGTCTGTAACAATTTTCAAATTCTTATGTCTTCGATGTAATAATAGTTGGTATTCAATCATGTCATCAAAATGTGGCTGCAGAAACCAATATAGAAATATATATATTAATACTGTTATTTTTAGTATCGCCAAACGATAATGAACTTTACCTTTTTTGTTATACTCGATCACAAATTGTAGTAATTAGTGAAAAAGTGAGCAACACTCTAGAGCGCGCAGTTCATCATTGGGGCATTAGGGCAATTTCACGTTCACGAAACTTAGTCGCCGGACGTAAGTACCTTTTTGTGTCCCAACGACGTTGAAATGCTTAATCAGCTGAAGATAGTCTAGAACAGGAGTTCCCAACCAGGGGGGCGCGCCTCCCATAGAGAGATGTCAAGGAGGGCGGAAAACGTTTGCATTTTAGAAAGAAGAAACAAAAAAATATACAAACAACATTAACAAATAACATTACAATGTAATGTTTAATTTACATGCATAACATTAATGAAATTAAATATCATATTCACTATTATTACCACAAACTTGGGAAAAATTTGACGTTTGGGTGTACATTTTTTGTTGAGAAATCAGTTTGAGTGTATAACATTATTGTGTCTCACTGTTAAAAGGTAAGTTTGTGCATTTACAAACTTCAGTTACCATTTTTATTTAATTTACTAAATCAAAAGGGCCCCCCCCCCCGAACATGAAAATATAATTTATAGTCCGGGGAACCTCAACAAAAAAAGGTTGGGAAACCCTGATCTAGAAGCTATTAGCGAAAGCTTTTGTAGCAAAAGAGCGTTCTGTCTGTCTTCATGACTTTTTTGCTTTTACGTTTTTATTCAAACGTAAAACACATTGTATTACTAATTTGAAACACAAACAGCGGAAAATTGTATCAAATAACATAAACAATCAAAATACCTTACAAATACTCCGACTAAAAGATAGGTATACACTTTTTTGTAGCAAACTTCGCTGGCCCTAGTCTCGTAATAGTGGATTTTCCCTTCATTCTCGACTTTTTGAGACCGAAGGCTATTATTGAAATAAAGTGACCTACAAATATGGATTTGTTATGATTAAGTCGTACTGTCCAAAATAGTTACGATTGCGAGTGTGTCGTAACATTTTATGGCAGCACTACTCTACGCAGAAAATCCCGTAATAATCTGAAGTCGTAGTAGCGTTATTGCCGAATGGTGTTTAACAATTATTTAAGATTATGTAACGTTTTTATGGTTATGTATATAGTTTTTTTCGGAATATATGTTTCAAAAGGAAAAAAAAAGTGGAAAATTTATAATATTACGCACGTGTCAACCCCTTAGTTGAACTAACCGTCGGTTACAGCCGTTTTCCCAGACACTATTTGATGTGGAATCTTGAAAGTTGAAATAGTGACATTATTTAATTAGGAATTTTAGAGAGGATAAATAAGTCGCACGGAAGAGCGATTTATAAGAATTCCAAAACAATGTTTTAAGGATTTTATTTAAGGCAGTTCTAAAATATTTAACTAAACTTTATTAGAAAACTCTAGCGATGATTCTACGTTTAACAGTTTTAGAGATATTCACGATATTCTTGTAGCTCTTAAAGCAATACTAGATAATATGCTGACACGGTGAAAATAATATTAGCGTTTGTTAATAGTTTAATGGAAATATATACCCTTAAATGTATATATGTGCCTAAATATATACGGAACTTTCGCACACTTTCAGGAGTTCTACTCATATTTTACAAGCTTATTTACATATATTAATATTTCTAAGGATTTGGAATTAAAATTAGAAGAGAAAATTATGTTATATTTAAATAAAATTTTCATAGAGTAGTATACGTGAGTTCTTATTTAAAGTATATTTGAAGTTCCAACATTGTTGATATCATTTTTTTAAATCTATACTGCATTATTGTGAGAGAATTAAGGTAAAATTTGTTAGGACTACCTCCATTCTATTCTAATTATTTTTTTATTCCGACTTAATATGAACGTAAACAAGACATATGCGTCTGCGATAATCATTTTGTGGATATTTTTCATACATACTTGATTTTAGGTATTCCACACGACATTGGTGGCACTGTACGTCTCACCCACCAAGTTATTCTTACATGTCGATAAATATACAAAGATACATGTTGTTGATTACAAAGAGAAGTCGTACATAAAGCTTTGTGCAAATTTGGTAACGTGTAAACAATATTTTATTTGTAGTTTAGAACTCGTGAAAATATTCGAACCTAATACGGTAAGTAGGAAAAATCGATAGATCTCTTTTTTTAGTTGATAATCAGAAAACATACTTTTAAATTTTCTGCAATTTGTTACTTTGGTTATAATGAATTGTAGCATATTACTTGCTTGTACCTAGATCTTTATTTACGCGGGATTTGAGGAACGGTCAAAGATACCATTCATAAAAAATTTTCCTCGTAATCCTCATGTTCGTCATACATAAAAATAAGTACATTATAATTTTTACTGCAACAATGTATTTATTGTTATAAAAAAATACAGTTACCACCTTTGGTGATTTTTTTATTTTTGCGTGAGTAACGAGTTTTTTTTAAATAAATTTGAATTATCGACATATGGGGTTATTATAATATCCACCGGATGACCGTAGGTTGCATAAAAAATTGCCCCAGGGTCTTGCGAGAATTTATTTAATGACAGGAATTGTATTTGGTTTTTTTCTGTCGGATGCAGAAATCATTTTCTGGTAATTCCTATACCAGTTAAAATGAACAAAGACAATTTCATGACCACTGTTTACCGGCAATTGACCCAATGAAACTTTGAGATGTTTGATATGTAGTTTTCTGCTTACTTCAGCAATATAAACACATTAGTTTTTTTTTGTAATTCAAAGGTTTTTTGGGAACGAAAGCTTTTAATAAACGAAAGATCAAACAAATTGTTAAATACATTAATGAATTCAATGTTTGTGCTACAGCCGTTGAATTCTTCCATTAATAATTTACTTTCTCAAGTTCCTAACACATCACCGACACTTTGGTTAAGGAGCTAGCTCTCTCGTATTACGTAAATTATATAAAAAAAAGTTTTCTTTCTCCTGTAAATAATTTAATGTTCGTTCTTCACATAATTAAATAGTCTTGGTAGTTTTAAAACTGATTATAAGCTGAAAGGCATTTCTTATAAATTTTATATTGTCGCATGCGTCCAAAAATCAAAACGAGCTCTGTTTACACAAAATTATCAAAAGTGGCTTTCGTGTTATTAAAATCCAAGCAACAACTCAAAAAAGATGCCATTTCTAAATTTGATTGTCAAGAATAACCCCGCAACAGTCAAACCAGTTTCGTAAAGCCTTTCCAGACAAGTGATAACAAAATTTGTTAATTGTTGATTAACGCCGTTTGATAAAACAATTAAAAAATGGCACTTGGAAGTTACCATTTAAGTAAGTCACTAAGACGACAAGTGCTTGCATCGAAATCTACGTGAATGGTCAAGTAGAAGCTGGTACTATCCATTCAAATTTGTTCGTAAATGCAATTTTAGCCAATTGTTGTAATTAATATAGTGGATATTTGATTTAATTTACTTTAATTTTTATTGCATTCAAAGATTCTTTGTGAAATCCTTAGTTACTAGCATATAATTCATAACACTTCCACAAATTAAGTGTATGCGGAATGCTCATTTTAAAATTTTGTCAGAAGTAATCGCATGTTTTGGGAAAGTAATAATTTAAGGTTAGAGCAAGATTTCTGAGTAATAGTGGAAATTTAGCCTTTGAAATTGAAGTTTTATTTCTTACTTGCCAAGAATATATTTTTTTGTTACTAAGATCATATTTTTTGAGATCGTAGAAAATTACGCAGAAAGTGCATTTTTTAAAAATTTGTCTGGCGGTTTCCTCACTTTGGCCTTTAGTTTTAATTTCTGTTAGTCCAATGTAATTTTTGAATGAATATCATATCTTTTCAATTTAATTTTCTTAGGTGTATCAGTATTATCAGTTGAGATCTGTTTTTTTTTCAAATAAATTGCTCGTTTTTCAGACTTCTAACAAATTTTATGCTTTAAAAAACATTAATGTTTATAACGTTACAAAATGTTTAAGGAGTGCTTTTTCGTATGTTTTATACCAAAAAACTAATGCTATGATTAAAAAATCTATAGTAAAGCAACTAAAAGCTGAAAAACAATTTTATATCTTTATATGTATAAAGTTACTTTGGGATTAAAACATAAATCATCTTAGTGTTTATTAAGTTAAAATCCAGTTCAAGAAAATGTTTTAATAATGATTAATAGAATTTTCTCTCAAATATTAGAAATAGCGCTGAGAGGGGCGTTGAAAGCTTGGGCACTAGGTAAGTTAAGTTTGATTTTTGTACGACGTCAAACAACGTCACCAAAATTTGATGACATAAAAAATTGTTCAAACTCAGTGACAAAAAATTATATTTTGTATTGTTCTTAATTGAAATATCTCAAGAAAATTGTACTTCTTATTTATTAATGCGAGAATTGAAATAATTATATTCCTTTTAGCCGTAGTAATTTTGGCTTAAAATATGCTATGTAATGTTATAAGACTATAACTTAATTTGGTAGCTAGCAAATAAGTGTTATCACCAAATTAACAAATTACCAAATTTTTAATTAACATAATAACAAAGCGAGCAAAAAAATATCTCACCTTCTTATTTCCAAATCTACTGAACCTAAAATTATACAAGTAATTTACATTTAGCAGCCGTCGTAAATTTGGAGAAAAATTGCAAAGATGATTCCAGATGTTATAATTTTTTGAAATATTCAAAATGAGATGCGTGCAGGAAGACCTAGTCATTCATTTTGTGAAGGTATTTTATTACGCTAGCAAGTTCATATTAGTGGTAACCTATTTTAATTGAAGCAACTCTCGATGTGCGAGGGCTTTTTTACTTAATATCTCTCCATTTACATAGAAAATGTTCTCAATGATAACTTCATTTAGAATACAGCTCAATTATAATCTTGAAATCTTTCAAACGGTCAACACGTTGTGTTTAGTATCAATCTTTGTTGAATATATTTGGCGTTAATTTTGTAGAAATTCATTATTCACAATTAAATGAAACTACGTGATGTAGTATTATTTCTACTTTCTTTAATTTCTTTACGACAACCTAGGTTTCGTTGTATTACAACATCTTCAGGTGGGAGTAGGTGGGGTAGCAAAGATCTTTGCTAATATCCCACCTGAAGATGTTGTAATACAATGAAACCTAGGTCGTGGTAAAGAAATCAAATAAAGTATAAATAATACTACATCACGTAGTTTCATTTAATTGTGATCAATCTTTGTATAAAGTAAAGACTTAAAACTTCAAAAAGTGGACAAATCACAAGGTCGATTATTGCAATTTAAATTTAATATTGCAGTAAGTATTTTAGACTGAATATCTCATACTCATAGTTCCTTAGTATCAATGTCGATGAAAAAGAGGTCGATATTAAAATTACTGCATTCAAATACATATAATATATTAGGGTATGTGTAAATGAAGAAATTTTAAATTTTAAAAGAAGAACGGTAGAAAATTTATAAATTTTTTTGATATAGTATTACAAAAATTGGTAATTAAAATTGGATAAAAAATTATGAATAACTTATATTAACTTAGCATAACTGTCTCAATATTTAGGTTTTATTCATTTTAAATTTAATGTGCTATATTTGACATAAATCTTGTCACACTGACGTGACGTGACTAAGCACGATGTTTGCTCCGTAATCTTTGTGAAATATGACGTAAAGTATCATTTAATAATAAAATGACATACAATATTATCTAGCAATAATGTATGTAATTTTACAACTTGTCTGTGTTATATGTCATATCTAGCGAATTATTTATCGCAATCTAAATGATTTTACCTATTTTTGCACTACCACATTTCTAACCACGTTTTAAGAGCTCTTGAATAATTATAATATTATAATATTTTTTAGACATGTGTAACAGAGTTTTTAGACATGTGTAACGACAACTAATGAAATACCATTCATATTCATGCAATATATCTTCTTTGTTGCTTTTTTTAATTTTCTCCAAAATTAGGGGGCCAAATATTAATACTAAATTTATTAATAGGCTGTCTTGTCCTATTAACAACGAGTCTAACTATTATCATTTTTTTAAAGAATGGTGTCCCTATTAACCAACCTATATAATTTCCTACGCAATGATACATTCGTGCCAATTTTAAAAAATTTGATTTGTTGATCTTAGTACTTGCCTATATAAGTTGCTCTCATCTACTATGGCATAACTTAATGTTCACGTATTAATTCGTTACAATTTCCTTTATATAAAACGCAATATTTCCATATTCGTTTACAACTTGACTACATATATTCCGATGCGATTTTACGTGTAAAACATTAGCATAGATATTCAGCTTACAGAGCTGTTTTAATATTCATGAGGAATGACATTGAAAGCCAATAACCATGAAGGGCCACGCATGGCGCGATGATGAAGCGAAATTAGAAAGCGTGAATTATTATTTTGTCAGAAATATTTTTAAATTCACTCATCCATCGTGGGAGTCACGAACACCACAACTTCCACGCAAGTAATTAAAACTTCAACTACTTCAATTAGAAAAAGCAATATGTGCGACAGGTATTACCAAACAACACTTTGTAAGAATTATATTTTTTAAATTCACTTCAATTTTTTAATCAGTAGGTGGATAAATTTACTAGATCGGTTTTTTAACTAAATTAATTTAAATAAACGGCCCAGATTTATTTTCATTTACACTATCTTCGACAAATGACATAAATTAAGGTCTCATAGTCATTATATTGATTATTATATTTGTTTTTTGAAAAAAACTGAGAAAACATGAAATTAACCAATAATAAACTGTCTACAAAATTTCAATGTTGAGAGTAACAAAACAATAGTATTAAATTGCCAAATTGAAATTAGTTGGAAAAAGTAGATAACTACAATATATATAAATAATAAAGGCATATACATCACCGCTTCTTATGTATATTAGAACATTGTATTAAATGGTTTCTTATTCAGTCTTTCTTTGTGTAGATTACATTCATTCAGTTTCAAATACCTGTAGAATACATAAAACTGTAAGTTTTTAAATCTTTAAAGGTACACTCAAAAATAATAATCTTCAGTCCAAAATTTACGTGCAGTCGGCGGTGAGCTTAGAATCGGAATATTGTAGGTATCGTACTAATGAAGAGTCGAACTACCAAAATTTTCATGCAGGCGGCGGTAATTTGCAGATAGGACTATTGAATGTGTCTCACTGATGAAAAGTCGAACTATAAGCAAGCTATTATATATATTTGATTCCTTTGTTCTGCACAATCAGGAACATATTCCTTAAAAATCTTTATTCAAAATTCAAGTTGACGCCATTGATGGACCAATAATCATTACAAAATGTGTCTTATTTGCACGCTTAAAAAGTAAACTCGGTAGTGTGGTTTATTAAACCTTCAATGGCACTAAATTACTCGTTTCTTATCCATATTGGCTCCTCTACTTTCATGAAATGCAAATATATTACATGCAGGATATTACTGTGTTGATTTACAAATCTATTGATTCGGGCCTCAAGCTTAGCTAAAGTAACTGACTTTTTGTGGCAGATATAGAATTATATTATAATTTGAAAATAAATTAATTGGTCAAAATTGTATATAGATTCTTCCTATATTATATATATATATATATATATATATATATATATATATACTACACAACATGCCACATTAAAATTTCACTTAAATGTTATTTATCCAAAAAACTAAATAAAGTTAATTAAAATGCATTCGATTTATTCGTATTAAATGTATATTATTCGGTAGTGTATTTATTGCTATCAACACATATGTTTTAATTTTACAAATACACGTTAGACTTGCCATTTCTCTGTCTATCTTAATTGCTTAAAGAATGCGAAATATAATCGTTGAAATGATCGTTTTTCCTAAATCATAAGACTCAAAAAAATGTATTATTCGACTAAATGAATGAATCGAAAATAAGTGTAAGCAAATATGCTAAGGAAAGAACCCCATGTTTGAAATGTCGTTTAAAAATTTATTTTTCATGTAAAATCAAAGTTTACTTTGCTAATTTTTGGGAAAGTAAAATATATTGATTTTGGCTCAATTTCTCTCTTAAAATACATTCTGTTATTTAATTATAGTGCTAGAACGTTAACCATTTAACTTTAAGTAATTCGAATGAATTAAATTATAATTAATTTGATCGTATAAAAATGACGAGTTTTAATTAATTTTGTCGTGTAATTTCATGCATTCTAGTAAATTCGTTTAATTTTAAAAAACGTTAAAAAAGCACGTAGAATGTCAATTATATCAATTATATTACTGAAAAAGTTATTTTAAACGCGTATAGTAAATAAAAGTAAAAGAGGCTTTCTTCGTTTAATAAATTCTGGGGTAGATAGCAAGTTTTCGTAATTAGTCAGAATGCCTACTTAAAACGTCTTCGCAAGTTTTCTTTTCTTCCTACAAGTAAACTTTCTCAAGATGGTTTCATCTCATTGCGTTAACAAATGGAAAAATTTACAAAAGTGCGTTTTTTAGTTTTCAACCTAATGGTATGGTATTCTTCTTAGTTATGAAACAGAAATAAATTATCCTATGCGACATTGGGTAACCAAAAGTATTTGGAAGAAATTGAAGTAAAATTTAAAACGAAATTGTCTGTTATTGGTAAACCTTCATAGTCTTGAGAATTTTCAACCGTGACTAATAAGTTATTGCATATAAAAATGTAAAAATTTGTATATTTTACATATATGTTCGCGCGTATCAATTATTTACTAGTTGAGTTTCAGATTTCAAGATAAACATAATTTCAATACTATTTAAGTAAGTAAAAATGTTGCAATATTTTAATTTTCCTTGTCTTAATCCTAGTTATTAATATAACAGCCAAAATTAATCTATATGTTCATTTATAGCCTTGCCTTTATGTCTCAACTATTAAACCGATTTTTACCAAAAGTAAACAATTAACATATGGGATAGTTTTAAGCACTTATAAACTGTAATCTTAAATATAGTTTGAAAAGTTATGGTAAATTTTTGCGAAAGCAATCTTTTAGATCCAATTGAAAAAATAGTAAAATTATAAATATTGTAGTTGATTACAATGTACTGTGCGATTATCTAAAAATAAAAAAATAAAAAGAACATCATAATAATTGAAACATTTATACACATATACGCGTACACATGCATACGTACATGCTACATGCACACATGCGCACACAAGCGCGTCAACTCGCATACGCTTACATGTGCCCGCACGCGTCCACACACACATACTTATACGCACACACGTACAAAAACGTGTGTGCGTATAAGCACACATGTAAATTTTTGAAATCATGTAACATATTGAACCAATCTTCAGATTCAGACATCATATATATTAATATATCCCTGGTCAAAAATGGAAGTAGAAGGGTTTTGCGAAGGTGAACTTTAGTTTTAAATGGTAGAAAGGTCTGACGTTGCGTATTTGGCTTTGCCAATAGGGAACACGCGTGTAATATAAATTTGTTTGAAATATTTTTTTGCCAATTTTATTATATAAAAAAATGCAATAAAGGGGGACATTTAAAATTGGGGGAACGTAACATTATTTAGAATGAAACTCGACGTCAGAATCCATGTGAATGGGCTCATATTGTTGACATTTACTGTGGTATTTGTGCAATATTTTACATGTCTAGTGCATTTTAATATTGAAAATCGTCTAAACCGATAACTGAAAAGAGTTTTCTGATATCCCAACCGGATAATCTGCCGAGATGCATTGATGATAACATCATATTTTACTTCAAATCTAGATTTTACGTCAGCTTAGGTCAAACGAGTGAAAGCTGCAAGATTTGTAATCATACATTATTTACTTTTTTTTATGTATAAACACTTTCGTAAGTAGATGGCAGTAAACATAACTTGCAATATTTTAGCTCTCGAAATTTTTTAACTTACGGAAGCATTGAGCTGTGTGGTTTGCGTTGCCGAACATATACATGCAAATAATTAACATTGCCCTATCTAATATGGATCGACTTTTGCTGGTTGCTGATAAAATTAATATACGAAATACTTCATTCACTTGGATCTACGAGTACGCTTTGTGGAAGTTATATATGCTGCCCTAGGACTTGTTTATATTTATACATATCGTGACGAGAAACTATTTTTACGGATTGTAACCTATGATAGAAAATAAAAAAAGAATATTAAATGGGTCTCTACCCATTTAACATTTTTTGGTAACAATAACGTGTTGATTTAAAATAATATTATTCCAGTGATGAAGTAAAAAAAAGGGAAATTTAAGTAGGATATAAAAGATGAAAGAGACATATTAGGGAAAAATACAAGGAACGGAATGAAACGTGAAATAAAATTAACTCGGAAAATTTAAAAAAATAAATATATACACTAGGTTTCGTAAGTCAAAGTTATATTATTTTAAAATTTAGTAACATAAGGTTGTTAAAAAGGTGACGAAATTTATTCCAATAAACACAGAGTTAACTCATTCGCAGTGAAAATATTAAATGTTAAAATAGGCACTTTGACATGCTTTTTTAAATTGTTTTAAATTGTTCTATTTTGCATTATAAGCACACTATATTTATATTTCCAGGATATATGCCGCATTTTTTATATAAATCACTTTTAACACTTTAATTTTCGAACTAGCGCTAAAAACGCAATGGTGGCTAGCGTGACATCACATGCAATGTAAACAAACAGTCCTGCCCGCTGAAGGGGATTATTATTTATTTTCATATTAAAATGGTGTATAAATGGTATGTAGTACACAATGTACAAATACGTTTATAAACAGTCCACACAAAGTGTTCGTTTCAGTGTCAAAGAATCCTAAAAGACGAAAAAATGGTGCAATTAGCTCAAAGAGATTCAAACAGCATTATAGCTCACTCGAATGTTTTTATGTGTGAAGATCATTTCGATGTAAGTAATATTTGTGTTTTAAACATTATTATCGATATCAATGCCTATAAACCAAAAGAATATAAAATTTTGGTATGAATATACCAATACAATAGTAACAATGATATTTTGATAATTATTAATATTTATCTGAATTTAAATTTTTGATATAAAAACGATATGTTAAAAGAAATTCTGCAGCAGACGATTATTTGTTATATAAAAATAAATTTAAAAATGTCATACCTGATAATTTTATTTGCGAGCGAATATGTTATAACCTTTTTTTCCCAGTTAGTTCACTTTCTCTTTTATCGCTAAGCTCTTATTACAAAATTAAAAATATAATTTAGTACATATTGTTAAAATTTATAATAAAAATATAGTAAATTTATTTATCCAACTCGAATATTTACTTAATCTGTCAATTTTAACAATAAAACTTTCTTTGTCCAACAACTTTCAGGAAAAGTATTTGTCAGTGATTTATGTTTGGAATAATATTATAGTGCTGATATATACTTTAGCATATGCACTACATGGGACTTAAATAAATTTTTTTGAACATTAGTCATGACCGGAAATTAGTTGAATTAAATATGTAATTTGTAATGTATTTCTTTTTATAAAATATAAAACACATACATAATGAATTCATATTATAAAAGAATTATACTAAATGAAAAGGGTCATGTCATAAATTTAAAAGAAGGACTATAAATTAAAGATTTAAAGACTTGTCTGTAACGTCATCTGACTTTTAACCAACAAGAGCAACGCGACGCTGATTGAATTAAAAAAAATATTGTGATTTCTATATGTTTTTTTACATGAAATATAAACTTATTGTTTCGAAAATTTAAAAGCAATACGCTTATTTATATTATAATCTAATAAGATGACATCATAGCCTATTGTAAATTCGGATTTTAGCAGAATTTGGATCAAAACTTTTTATGCGTATTCTAAACAGAGGACGTTGAGATCATCCAAGATGCATTAAACACCATGTTTTTAATATTTACAGTGTTTATTATTAACTAACTGGTGCCCGCGACTTAGTTCGCGAGGACTTCAGTTTCGGTTTTATTAGATTTTCTTGTAGTGAAAAGTTGTCACGTATTCGTTCACTTTCATGTACTCAAATTATAAGAAAATAGAAAGGTGTAATATATTAACAAACGCACAATAATCAATACATATAATGAAATATGATATAAAATATATAACATATTTACAAACGCACAATAAAAATAAAAACTCCTACTAATTTAATAACGCCCTACTTATTATAGCTACTCTTATGTAAGAATGAAGTAATATTACAAACACAGGATTTTAGTGAAACATAATAAAACCAACAAAATTTATATGTAAAGTTTTTTCTAACTATAATAGTCTAAGTTTCCAAATAAGTATATTTACAGATGTAAGTAAGGAACAGCCTTCACAAATTGTACGAAATTAGTTTATTTATTTAATTATTTTTAAACCACTAAATACCGTAGATAATTCAAGAGATTAGCCAGCTAGACTCTGTGTTATCAAGCCTAGCTCTTGCCAAGGTACTCTGTGCGTCTTCTAATATGTGCGTTCGCTGTGAATCGTCCAATGCTTCGGGGCGCGACGCGGCCCGCGTTGCGATTTATATAGGTCGGCCGCGCCCGACTAATTCGCGAAGTACCAATAAGCTGATCCTTATTTAATATGATCGACCATATTGATGAGAGTTCAACTTAATCTCCAAAATCACCCGTTATTTTTTAGCTACAGTTAAAAAAATTTCCGCTAAATTGACCGAAGCGCCTTTCTAGAATGGCGCGTATTATTTAATTTAACATAACTTTTTTGTTTGTAAACCGATTGGAATGAAGCATTTTTTTGTTTGTGGACACATCGGAACGACTCTAAAGATTATAAGAAGCTTGCCACATTACATCAGTAAAACTGCACTCAAATTGGTTAAACTGTTTCTGACATTAGCATGCACAACCGTAGAGACAACCACACAAATAGATAAAAATACTAAAAACGATTTTTCTGGCCTCGGTAACCTAAGTACAATGTGTTTAAGATGTTTTTTGAAAAATATTTAATGTATAGACACAGCTTGTTTACGATGTTATTATATGTACAGATTAATTTTTGGCTTAAATTGAAATAAGTATTGTGAAAGTCGTACATATTTTTAGTTATCTTATTACTTAATTTATTTAAACATTTTCACATACGTTGTTTAATAAAATTGTTTTCGCTAATTGTTACAAAAGTTTACGATCTAAACCATAATCACCACATAATTGACATTTTAATAAACTGGACTGTTAATTAAAGTATCTTTGGTAAAGTGGTTACCTTCAAATGTGACTTTTATATGAAGATTCAAATGATCCATCTATTGCTTTAAAAAGTTCAAATGGAAAGTCGAAGTATATATGTTTTACCGAGTAAAGTTTTGAGCTTTGGATCCTTACCCGTGTACGGCGCACAAAATACGAACATATTGTAACTTACTTGATACATTGCGGGTAGTAAAAGTTAATGCGGGTGGAAACTTCGATCCAAAACAAAACTTTTGTTACGTTTGTCTCGTTGCGTCGACACTAACACTGTCTACCTTGAAAGGAAAGATTACATTACGATAAGGAACAAAGTTAACCTAGAAATTTATGATTTTACTCGGATTAAAGTAAGGTTTAAAAATTTCCTTTATTTTTCCTATTTTAGATTTATGCAATTTAAGTTTGTAATGTGTGTCATTCACAATAACCTAACTAAACCTACTAGTGTTTTTCATTCAACATAGGTCGTATTGAGGCTTTCTCAAAACGTGAGGAAAAAGGTGTTACAAAAACTTATGTCATAACGGAGCACTCAATATAAAGATTTTTAAAGAATAAAATATAAAGGAGCAAAATCTTTAAATTGACTAGTACATAATAATTAAAATTAATTTTAAAGGTGATGCATTTAATTAACATAAAACTAATTAATTTATTCAGAGTGGTTCCATGCATAGAACATAAAATAAACCAAAGTTTTCGAACTGCTAACTTTTCGTGAACAAGTATGTAATTATAAAAGCTGTCATCACACATTCAAAATACGGAAATTAACATCAGGATTAGGGACACCTTTTAATGTTGCTAATATTTTTTACATGAATACGATCGTAGATTAAGCTATTATTATTATATGATTATATAAAATAAACTTCATCACTTCACTTCCTAAAAGAACTAAGTTATTGGTTACACTATAGGTCAATTCAGTTGAAAAGAGGGATTAGTAATACTCAAAAATGTATATCATAATGTAGATATACGAACACGTACTGAGAGTTTGCAAAAAATACTATGAGACTAATCATTTTTTAAATGTAATATGTAGTTTGAATACATAAACAAAAAAAAGTAAAATATATTTGTAGCATAACTCCCAACGCAATACAACCAATTAAAAAAAACGACTATGGGCGTGTTGGGTATTTATTAATATGGTTCAATATGCATGTTTCAGAGAATATATTATTTTATATTCAATATCTTTTTAAAACGTTAAGACAGTGACAATAAACAATTTTTTTAAATAATTGTAAAGAATACCTTTCATAGGCGTTTATTTATTAGCGTAATCAATCTACGCATTCCTATAATATGTAGTTATTATTGAACTTAAATTAAGATATTTATATCGCTGTGATACGAGAGTATATGCAGAAGGGATAAACATGATGAAATTATGAAAATTCGTTTTGTCAGGTAATCCCCAAAAAATTGAGTAAAATAAAGGCATGCCAATGAAATCGTCATCAAGACAAGAACATTTTTTTCTACTGGAACTTTTTTTATCACTAACAATCCATAGGTTCAACGCATGTACGAATTACTTTACTGTGTACAATTTTGATGCTATGTTAACATTCCACAATTAAAAAAATCATCCATTCAAAAAACGCCTGAGAAAATTGACCACACAATTCATTTTAAAAGTATAGGCACACCAAACGACGCGCTAACGTTCTCCTTAGGATTTATATCTATTTCACAAAAATCATTTATGTAAATTTCCACATCATAGATACAATTTATTTTCCTTACGATGGAATAATTAGCAACGATTTTTTAACCAACATAAATAGCAAAATCGATTATCAAACAAATATTTTAAGATTAGATCATTGTGAATTCAAAATTAAATATAATGAACCAATTTAAAAAATCTCTCCGAGAACGTTTATACAACCTCTTCAGTATAAAACCAAAGTAAAATTAATAACTACATCCATAACCACACTCAACAGGTATTAAATTTTCTCCGTGTCACACATTTGAATCACAAGGAACTAGATTCCTGTACGAAGTGTGCTCGGAATATTCCGAAAATTTTCATCTGTCTAATTATAACTTGTATTTCACTAATAATATCCAACATAAAATCCAGACTACTTCTTATAACCCAATTCATATCAAATTCTACATGTTCCCTAAATGCCACGGGGAAGAAGTAAATAATCAAATAACAAAAATGTTAGATTGAGAAATTGTAAAGTCCTCGACATCTTCCTGATCCTTTCCAATTCTGGTGGCACTAAAGAAATTAAACGCATCCGGTAAATTAAATTAATTTAAATAATCTTACACAAGTCAAATCTCGATGAAATAGATAATCAATATAATTTTAGTACTCGTGTGATGATGAAAATGACAATGAACATGAACTCACTTCCAATAAAGAATCTATGGCACATCCATGTCTTAGAGTATAATTTTATGAAATTTAAAATCATCCGTAAATTTTCTCTTAATCGGGGGGCTGTTATACCCCGCGCTGGCATAGATATATGTTTGGTGAAGTGTTGTATCATCACAGCACTCCACACTTATCCAATTTCCCTTATTTAAATACATCTGCTGAGACAAAATCAAGTCTCAGATAGCAAATGTAGCTTCAAATCAGTCAGTCAGTCCTCGTCCCGTGTCATATGTCGACAGTTACCAGTTCCTCAAGAATTATTGCATTTTATTGTGTTCTACATTTTAATCAATAAATAATAAATTAAATTAAATTGTTTTCTAAAAAGCTATATTCTCCGAACCCCGCAACAGTACGTAACCCACTTCTCATTTCCAGTTGCTAACTGATTCTGTCGGTCGAAGTTATGTTTCAATATCAATAACTGTTGACAAGTATCAACTCTGCACTAAAGATGATATAATGTGTACAAGTAGTGTATATACACCGTATTTTGAAACTTTTCCCAATTCATGCAAATGTGTTTCTATGGTATCATGACTGCAGTGTAATAATATGTGTGTATATTCGCATGTACCAAACTCTTAAACCCCAAGTTGATAATTATTCCATCTAGCAAATTTGAAAATAATCACACATATTATTTGTCATCTTCAATGAGAACATAGAATACAATAAGTCAAATTTATTTATGGAAGGATCACCATTGAAATATTTATTCGTATTCCTCACTTTTCATTAGATCTTTTTACCTAGATATTCCAATATTTTAAAAATATCTTGGCTTGTGGAATTTAATTCTATAGCAGCAATCATTTTAATATGATTAACTTAAAAAAGTTTATTCTAAATAATCGTACAAAATATGGAGTGAATAAAATAAAAATTATATTATTTTATGCTAATTCAATGCAAGATCATAATGGCAAAAAGATGAAACGTCATGCACCAACTAAATCGCTCGATGTGATTGAAGTACGTGCTACTGCTAATAGGTTGTACTAAATTTGTTAAATCGACTTGATTCGTTTCGTATTTTATTTTCAGTTGATTCAAAACCTTTAAAAGATTTTCAGTCAATATTTCACATTTATGACTATGTAATGTAAGTATATGTATAAAAGAAAGATATAAAATTAAAAAGAGCAGTGGATTTTAAGTTTAAGTCTGTTTACCACTACCTTAAAGACCTACCTCCGTGATTATTATAGAAAGAAAAACTATTTTCACTTATCTTTATTTATTTTTGCTTCACAAAGGCTGCACACAGCAGAAAGTAAAAATATTAAAGTCGTAGCAGGAGGGAAATCAAATTTAAAATAAGAAAGTTCACTGGTTACCAAGATATTGGACAGAACATTTTTTTCTTTAAAACTTTGAATTCGATTTGATTTTACTTTGAAAATCCTTTAAAATCTAACCCTCATTCGATACAATGGAAAAGAGATGAAGTTCTAACAATGGGTTGAGGTTATTATTTGTAATTAAAAATACATTCAATTTTACTTTTTTCTTAAATATTATATTTTTTAATCTTTAAAAGCGGAATTTTAATATCACCGTATTTGCAACATTTATAATTCTAACAGTCTTGAGGAAATTAAATTTCAAACAATGAATCAAATTTGACATCCCATTCCCATTTTGGACATTTCGAAGTTTTGTGATCTCTTTTCAGTTCATCTTTGTTTCCATTCTCCCGCCTCTGAATTAATCTGTGTTAAAGTTACTTACTGACCTAAAAAAGTCTTTTCAAATTTGTTATATTCAGCAATCAACAAATATTTTCTTGCCGCTTATCAGTTCATTCAATGACCCGGTCTTAGTTTTTTGTTTACGTATGAAGAAAACAATGAAAGTATTATGATTCCTCAACAATCTTGTTCGATATAATATCTCGCCCAATAAATTCATAGCAAAAGAATATGAAAATGTTAGAAATATTTTTTTATTTGCCGTAACGTCTGGAACCAATTTCCATCGCGATAATGAAAATTGATTTGAATTATACTAATTATTCTTAATTTTTTTATTGTAATTTAAAAATATTTATATCCAAGGCTTTGAAGTTATGCCCCTAATTTATTTTGCCCATTTTAAACATAATATTTCCTTGATTAATATTATTTACTAATGAAGACAATACTAATTACGCCTCGAGTCAGATGAAACAATATCCTATAAGTATTTGTATCAATATAAGTTTTTTTCCTATTATTTTGTTATTAAGGTAATGGAGCTACAGGGAACGTGGGGGTAGTGCAATAAAAATTGTATCAATTTAATAAATTTCACACAAACTGACATGGAAATATTACAAAAAAAACCATACTGAACATAAAAATATTTACAAAAATTTCAAGAATAACTCTTCAAACAACACACTTCCCAATAACAACACATTACTAAAAGTTTTTGCGTTGAGTATAAAAGGTAATAAACCCATATAATAATTAAATTGTTTTTTAAACCTGTCGCGATAAATACCATAAAGAAAGTGAAAAAAAATATAAATAGTTAATTAAACAAACTAGAACGATTTCTATATCAATCTACATAAGCACTGTTCTCGAGTCGCGCAAGACAAAGTGAAGGTCGAATAAAACATTTCACTGTTCGTCAACGAAATAAACTAATTGTGATGAACAAATCATATATTTTCATCGACAATTATATCCTAATTTTATATTTCAATTCACTTAGTGTATTAAGACGATATCTGATAGGAGCATATTTTAGATTTTTTAAAATATTAACCCCTTTGCTGAGGTAGCCAAATTATAAATGTAATTGTATAAAATATATTTACATACCTTTCTCAAACATAATTACATTTTAGAAAAAAATTATCAAAGTTCAAAAGTTAATTCAGAGAGAGGAAGGAAAATATTTTATTTTTCAATATCTGATTTAAATGGGAGACAGCGCCCTGTCTGGGGTGTATTTGAGCCATCGAGAAGATATTAATTTTAAATGGCAAAGGAAAACTCATGCAGTTCAAAATATTTGGGAAAAACTGAAAAAAGAATTGAAGAAATTTGTGCTCTTGTCCCACTAACCTATATAGAATTTGCTGAAAAAATAGTGGAAAGTGAAAACGGGTTACATATAAATAAATAAATTATAGGTAACCATTTAAACATTTTCTAATATTTATCAGAAGCACGATAATACTTTATAAAGAAAATTAAATACACAGTTCTGCAAATTAATTTTTCTTTTCCTTTCCGAATTTTCTAGCTGATTATGAGATGTCGGGACCTCCTTATTGCGAATATGAACTCCATTTTTTGCCATTTGGTATTAGGAAAGTAACGTTTCATGTCACCATGTTCAAATTTTCGTGCAAACGGGATAACAAAACTTTTTTAAGAAGTACTAATTTCCGTCGAACAATATTTTTACTTCCTGAATCTAAATTAGCCCTTGGTGGTCATTATTTCCTCGTATATTGATGTACTGTGTTCCTGCAGTCTCATTCACATAAAACCCTCCTCATTAAATTAACATTATATTAATGCACATACCCGAACGCTTACACACACGCACACGCACACGTACGCGCGCATACGCACCAGCATCCGCACGCGCACTGTCGCGCCCACATACATACACACACGCGTGCACACACTCTCACATACGCACACAGACCTATCTTTAATGTTATAAAACTTTGACAAAGGTGTATCAAATACTTTTGAAAATTTTACTGAAATATGCTATTTAGGCTTTTCTGAACGAAAGCACATAGGAGCACACATCCACTCGAATTCACGTGAACATGCACACATGCACAAACACGCGCACAATCGCGCACATACGTGTCTATAATATTATAAAGCTATAACAAAGGTGTGTTTGTAAAAGAAAATATTTTTAAAAAAATATTGGAATATACCATTTAGGTTTCTCTGAATCCAAAATCCACTTTTCTTTAAATTGCTATCTGATCTGTTTTGCTGCCCGTATATCAGTTTATCCGGTCCGATTTGAATTAAACATTTGCTTAAATTATGTTTCGGATGGAAATTAAAATGTGATGCGTTTTTATCAAATGTTCTATGAAAAACATACCATTTCATTATCGGTGATCGGGCAGTAAAACAAAGTGTACGAAATGAAAACTGTTTATGAGAAATTGTAGAGACTATAACAGCAACAGTCTCAAAAATTAAGATATAATTTTGCTTTATCCCGGTCAAGCGTACTTTTGAGATGCCGTACAAAAAAGCTAAGATAATTCAAGCTAAGACATAACTTAGTTTCATTCCAGCGAAGGTTAATTTGAGATAAAAAGTAATTATCGGAGAAAAACTCCGCCATGAAATAGGAGTTGCGATTAAAAGTCACTTCAAAAATAAATATACCCTGCTCTCTGAGTAAGGATAGGTTTCAAAGATTTTTCAAAAAGATATTGAAAATAACTAGCATAATATACAATTACGTGAAAATTATAATTCACATTTCAAAAAGAAAGCGAAAGGAATCACTTATCCAAACGTCATCGCAGCAATTTTCGTCGCAACTTTAAGCAGATTTCCGATAACAAAATGCAACGTGATGAATAAATTACACTAACTGCAAGTAATTTATCACGATCAATCTCTCCTTTGGTTCCTTGTAAAGTTTGTTATTGTCAAGGCAACAAATAGGCTGGATACACGCTCCCCACAGCGTTTGCGTTTTTAAGGCACAAAGAGTAATATCTACCCGATAGAGACAATGTTAATGCAATGTAGTTCAAAAACGGTTAAGGACACTTACTTAAGTATTATTGCATTTGTGCAACTAAAGTTTTTCCACTAACTTCTCAATTATATCCTTTTTACTAAAATGTACAAACTTTAAAACAAGTTAAAAAATTAAAAGGTAAACCTGTTATTGCATCCATGAAGCATTTTAATTTAACAAAGTATTTTAATTTAATTACTTTCTTAACAGTTGCAGGACGTGAATAACGTACTTTTGAAAATATACGCGAAATAAAGACAATTAGTACTTTTACACCTTAATATATTACGTTTAATATTACAAATACAAAATATCGTTTGTTTATATTTTTGTCTGGTACACCAGTAACTATTAAAAAAATCGTTACCAAAATGTTTTTTTCATATAGAACTCATAAAAATCATCTGATCGTGGATGTCTGTTAGTTTTTTCTCGCTAATCTCTAAAACCACTCGTCTTGCTTTAAAAACTATTTTTGTATTAGAAAGCAAATTCATCGATAAATATTACATATAATCACGATATATTTCATAGGTACAAAGCAGTGGTCAAGCGGAATAAATTTGTTTGCTTTGTTTTCTCTCGCTAATCTATGGAACTACAAATTTCCGTTTTCAGAAATTATTTTTTTGTTAGAAACTCTGTAATTTGAAAAAGGTCATATTTGGTCCATCACTTTGTTGTAATCTATAGTAGCAGTAATAAAAGGAAAAAGGTTTTCGATTCTGATTTGAAAAAAAAGATTTTCTATTTGAAAGAAATTATAAGTCCTATATTATAAAATACAATGGTATAATATGTAGCAGAAATCGGAGAATATTGGTTAAACAGAGACAAGTAGCGGGAAATCAGTTTATTAAGAAGCAATGAAATAATTCACTATTCACTATACCGATATCAAGTTTTGAGGTATTAGCTTGACCAAAAATGTGCGTAGTTCATGATTACATAAATTGCAAAACTTTCCTGTGAACTTTGGGAAATGTTAAAACAAAGCTCAATTTGATTTGTCGCTATAAAATACAACAACAGAAATAGGCTGATTAATTTAATATGTATTTATTTCTAGTTCCAGGCGTTCATGAAATTCTGCATGCAGGTCGCGTGCAGGATTTTATGAAAGTCTATTTAGAAGATATAACATGAGTGAACAAATATGAAGAATACAAATTTTGCGTAGATAATATTATATTTTAATCTAATTTTACATTTCGTGCTAAACGCAACTATTCGTTTGTTTCAAGTATAACAGTATCACAAAGAATAATTTTACTAGACAAAATTGAAAGCAATTAATATCATAGAGGAAATATTCACCATAGACTTAATTTGATGAAAATTTTACAAGCTCCATATGGTTGAGTAAGTTTATTATAAAATAATAATGTTATCAGTTTTTTCTGTATAAAAGTATATTAACTAGATAGGTGACTATACCTTAGAGAATAATTATTCAATTAGAACGTATTTCAATTTGATACCAATTTCAAAATATGGTTTCAGGAAAGTTATAAAAGCCCTCGTTAGAAATCCCTTGTTTAAGGAATTATGTGAGTACGTATATATTTTTTATATTTTTTTGTGCGTGTTTGTAAATGGAACGAATATATTTTTTTAATAGATTATAGCTAAAAGTGAAAAAAATACCAATTTTAGGGCTCATATTTGACAAAACTATTTGTCTTCATTCCCCAGAAATCTAAAAGAAAAATTATGAGCGATCATTTGATTTAAAAACCGGATTGACTCTTCACATAACGCTTTGCTTCCGGGACAAAATTTGCTAAAATTGATGAATTCGTGGTTATACTGATTACTGATCAGTAAACGCCGACATGTATGGCGCGGTGTAAAAAAAGAGAAAGCGGGCGGAGAAGGTTCGTTATTCGTCGCGGCATTCCTTCAATTTGATGTTGACATCCAAGTACTTTTTCAGGAATGCTGTATATTTATGATTACCCAAGGTCAGAGTTTACTTGCTTGTAACACTAATAAATACGTTGAATACAAATATTTCAAAAGACGAGAGAACAGTGTTTAAACTGAGCGTTACAGGTAAACATTCAACATTTAA
The DNA here is from genome assembly GCA_039881145.1 of Druceiella hillmani. Taxonomy (NCBI): domain Eukaryota; kingdom Metazoa; phylum Arthropoda; class Insecta; order Lepidoptera; family Hepialidae; genus Druceiella; species Druceiella hillmani. Next base: position 7,901,278 of record JAYKKI010000098.1, on the reverse strand, counting down.
CGCGCGAATTTACTCTCGATATAATAGTATAACCTAAAATTCACACACGATAAGCAAAGAGCGAAAGTATCAAGGAGAGAATAATTATGGATTATTAAATTATTCTTAACCAACAAAGCGAATTCACAAAAAGAGCATTTTTCAAGAAAAGAGCATTTAACCTGGGTTTTTGCACAAGCTTTGGCCTGAAAGGAAAATGATACTTTGCTCTACGTTTGTAGGTACAAAGTTGCAAACAGGACGAGCCTGAAAGGGATTCGTTGTAAAGGCATCGGCCCGCTGCATGGTAAACGGAACTAATGAAGTAAGCTTTCAAAGACGGCGTCACACGTTAATTAAGCATTCGGCTACCGTCCCTCACCATTAAGGCTGTCGGAGAATCGGAGTAATTGACACAACGACGAGGATGTCCTGTGAATAACAACTCTTCCGTTGGTGAAACAATTGGCGTTCTAAACAAGGGTTGTGGCCGCCAATTATACACATAACTACACGAGTGTACTTGTGCTTTAGGCAGCGGAACGCTGGGGTTTAATTTATTTCATAAAATATGAGGTATACAATCTCCCCTGGATTACGAGTTGTGTATATGGAAAAAAATGATTGTTATTCTAATATTAAGGTTGGGTATGTAATACATACACATAAATGTTTATGTTGTTCCCGGAAATTCATACATATATTGAGTTTATTTTCTCTTTTTCTTTATTTATCTTGCTTCAAAAATGTTAAAGAAACCAACAAATTGTTATATGAGAATGAATATGTTGCAATATTTAATGCAAACATTGAGTATATATATATATATATATATATATACATATATATATATATTTCTTCATATGTATAATTTTGTGCGCACCATTGCAAATATAATTTTCAAAAATATTTTAACAAAAGTTAATTAGTTGTTAACCTCTGATTTCTCGTTTGAGCACTGTTTTCTCGTCTCGAGTGAATATTTGTATTCAAAATATCTGGTAGTGTTACAGGCATGAGAATGTAATTAGAATCAAAAATTACTAAAAATATAGATAATGTCGAAAAGTTTGAAAACAAATCACCATTTTTTCCCTCTAGGTTCGCTCTGCGTATTTAGTCTTGTCGTTAGCAAGGGGAAAGAATTGGACGGCTTTCGTAATCGGTGTCTATTTCCGCATTTTATGCTACGATGACTTTCTTCTACAACCAGTTTTCCTTTTTCTAGCAACTTTTCACATCATTATTGGTTGCAAGAGTCTGTATCTATTATGTTTGAACACATGCTCCATTTATGCAATTTAATAAAATGTACAAATCGTGAGCCTCTATATACTAGTTCATGAAAGCCGCAGGTCCGAAAGGGTCATAAAGAAGCCCGTAATACTCGAAGAGAGCAAAAAAGATATTCATTTTGACATCAAAGTATCGATGTCACCTTGAGCTAACAGTAATTAATTTAGGCAATTGGCAAATTAGCAATTTATTAAAAAATAAATAAATGCCAATTGTGTTATTTAATTGTTACGAGAGTCTTTATGTACTAACTCATATTTTAATTGTTATTTTTATTTCGTATAAATATTCTTCATATGTTCTTCATATGTTAGAAATATAAAAATATGAACGTTCATAAATGTAGTTTTTTCTTATCGATTATGGTTAAAAATTATAATAATTTACGTCAATTTGATAACACGTAGCTACAAATAAATTTAAATATTAATTTAATTTTGTAAATTAATTAAATGGAAAAACTATTACCGAATTATATTTATTCATTCTGAAATAAAGTACATCTATTTTGTGTTATCCTCTGTATATCTATTGGCGAGTTCGATTCACATGTTTATTTAATAATTTAGGAGAAAAGTGCAAAACTGGCTTAACCTGCGTTTGTTTAATCAGCACAATTATTCGATTCGATTGATAAGATATATAATAATTATCGTGTCTTTGGTCTCTGTGCATATAATGGTTTTCGCTAGAGTTTGCATTTATATGCATTTAATTTGTTTCCAGGGATCACCCATTTTATGTGAGCCTTTATGCCAAAAGAAAAAACACTTGTGTGGCATGAATATAATACATATATAATACACACAGATATATAAAATACATGAAACTTGACTGGGAGACCTTGAAGTCTAAAAATAGATGAAAAATTCTGTCAAGTACGAATGTAACACGCATTATAAGTTAAATTAAGGCACTATAAACATTTGAGTTACATAGTATATCTATTAAACCATTTAAAAATATTAATTTTTTACGTGGTTTAATAGATTGCCTACTATTTCTTTCACAGGTGTTAAAATAACCTGCATATTTAAATAATTTTATTAAAATATTGTTTTATTTCTCACTATTCAAATATATAAATATATTGCTAGTGTAACTTTAGCAGCCATAATAAACATACGTTTTGAAACAAAATATTTTTTCAGTTGATTTAAGTTTTTATGGAGTTTCTACGAACTTTTCATAAACAACTAAATATCATAACTTGATCGACTACTAATCGTAAACTAGCAGAGTATACTTAGCTGTGATAGCGGTTTAGCTCTTAGGGGTGGGACACCTAACTCCAATAAAAATAACCACCTTTAAGTTTAATATTTCATAAAAGGATTCCCGTAACAAAAAAGTACGTACTCCTAAAATTTTTCAAAAATATTTTCAACGATATCCTATACAAGGAGTACGCTGAAAGTAGTTATCTCTACTTCTCACGTGAGAATTGCACTAACAATTTTTTTTTAGTTTTTATTCACATCATTATGGGCGGTATAAATATGTATAACAGTTCCAAATGTCAATATTATATCACTACTAGTTTACGAGTAAAACGGCTGTGACATACAGACAGACATGGCAAAACTATAAGGGTTCTTTTTTAAGTTATTGAACTCTAAAAACGCCAGAGTTCAAGATTTCGATACCCTTCAATATAGAAAACATTTTTATCGATACCAATACTTTTTCCTCAAAACCTCATAATCGATATTAGTTTTACCGATATGAACACTTCACAACACGTACTGTTTCGGTATACTCTCGACATTCTGTCCTTTCTTTAATATGTCGAAAACCACTTTTAATTTGTGAAAATATCATATGGGCGACACTTCAATTTATGAAGTATTATGTTTTTTAAATTTTCGATTTTTGCTTATTCTAATGGAAACTTAAACGCAGCAGCTTTATAGCAATACAGAGTATAAAGAAGAGTATGTTTTAGGCAACAAAATTCTTTGGAAATTACTTTCTTAAAACTTGCAATGCATCTTACTTTGTTCTCGTTTGAAGGAAAAAATTGTGTCGGCTTGATAACAGCGTCGGAGTAATAAATGTATTGCATGTAATTCCCACGCAAACTCATTATGCTTTTATAATCATACTGAAATATATCACTTGTATAATTAAGTTATCTTAACGCTTTATAACGTATGCTGCCAGATTCTGCAAGATAATTTATAGTGTGAAACTTAGAATATCTGTACCAGGCAACGGAATGACGTTATCAATGAATGAAAAGAAAATATCGATTACACAATTAGCTCTTTTAAAATTGAATAACTCTGAAAGGAATTCCAAGATTTAGTTTACACCATTCTTCCACGAAGTGAAGCCTTCATTGAATATTTAATTATTATCCTGAAATATAAATGGCCTTATTCTTAAAGAACGGAATATTACGGTAAAAAGGAAATGGCCTTATCCGTAAAAACTGGCATATTAGAGCAAATATTATAGTGAAAGTCAAAATCAATTATCGTCTAAACGAATCACTACCAAGTCAGTTTCCATATTCTATATATCTACTAACTCAAATCTGAACTTTATACTTTTACCCGCTGAAGAGAATATCCACCAAATACAGTCAAAATTCTGATATTTTTTCCATATGTAATGATAATTACCATAGAATTCAGAAAGTACTTAATTTAATCTGTGTGGCTCAATTAAGTGAAGAGGAGATTGAGACCTAACGGTAAATACGTGATGGTTATTCTTATATCAACTAACCTAATAAAGATGAGCTATCCTTTACTAATGATACGAACCACGAAATCAAAAGTAAAACTTTTAATCCTATTTAATTAAGTCATATCCTGTCTTAAGTAATAGTGGAACATTCCTCATGGAACATTCCTCAGACAGTGTAACAATGTAAACGATTGCCGTAAGTTAAATGATATGGTAAAGCTCATTCCAAATATATCCGAAATCCTACACTGGCTAGATAAAAGTAAACATTTCAGTACCTAAGACACTGTTTCTAGGTTCCATTAATTCAAAATGTCTCCGGATGATTTTTATAAAGTAATAGTCACTACCTCCCAAAGAAATTTCAATCACGTGCCTTTCAAAATTTTGATTTCAATCCTTAGCCAGAAAATATTTCTTCCAATTTCCAAAGAATTATAAATTCTGCTCTCTAAAATGCATATATTGAGGATATAGTCCCGTGTTTATATGATTTACAATAATAATAATGCAATATTTTACATATTAATAATGCAATATTTTACATATTAATAATGCAATATTTTACATGTTATATATACATAAAATAATAATGCAATATTTTACATATTAGTAATCTTTTAAATGTTTCTTAAAGATTTCATGGATTTAATTTAAATCACGATGCCATAAATGCAAGTTGTTGTGTTAAGGGATTGCTTATCTGGCTTCCTTCATTACCGATGAACTTAACCCAATAAAATTAAACTTAACTCAATAAAATTAAAAGCTCTTTCAGAATTTCCTGTCCCTAATTACCGAAAATTTTTAAGTATCTTCCTTCATACTACCGCCATTTCATTACAATCTTCTCGAAAATTGCCAAATCTTTAATGAATTTTTTAAAAAGTTGTCAAATTTGACTGAAAAAACAAATAACAGTTTGCCTTTAATATATCGAAACACCTATTGATAATCGTTCTGTTACTTACTTACCCAGATTTTAAACAACACTTTTAACAACTTATGCTACATTCAATTACATAATAAGTACCGTTATTTCTCAAGAAGAAATTTATAAGGATTGGCTCAGAACTTTTTTATCCTAAATTTTAAATAAAAATTAATGAAATAATAATGCAATAGAAAATTAATTTCTTCCAATTGTTTTCTGCATTAAAATCTTCCGCCCCTGTTTCTAATTTTAAAAAAGATATTACAATGGGGGATGCTAGTATCTACCAACATATTTTTATTACCAATATTGAGATTTATATATTACTACGCTTATTATCAAAGCTGTTTTGTTTTTATTTCAACTGTTATTTTAACAATTTATTGTTTTGTTTTGAATTCGTCGTCAATCTTGACAACGTAATTATGTCCGGGTGTCTATTGGTCCAAGGCAGTCTCACTACTTTAACTGCTGGAAAGTTATCCGCATAACATTTTACGAATGGGCATTTTAATGTATTTACCTCCCCACGCTTGTAAACTAAAAGCAAATATTTTCTCTCGCGCACCTCCTTGAGTGATAGATGTTTTCCCCTTGCTTTTCAAATAGAATTTGGAACAAAAATAAAGTTATTCTAAAATATTTTCAACACCAAGCCTTATTTTCAAAATTTTTTGGAATAGAATCTTTAATATAGTGCTAAGTGAATATGTTCAAGTTATATTATTTCAGGTTCACTAATTACTTTTTAATTATCGCGTGTTTACTTACACATACTATGACTATGTGATTTTGTAACTATACTACTCCGAAGTTAGATGATAGGTAATTTACTAACCTTCTAACGAGATAGAACTTAAATTGTAATTTCTCCTAATGTTTTCGAAGTATTTTCGGTGTATATTTACCCTTTTTTCGGCATTAGGTCGCGGTCTCGCTTTTTTGCAAATTATGAATGATACGAATTATGTCAACTGATACAAGTTACGATAAACTCATCACTGAAGAGCTATAAAAGATATTTCAGTAATTAAAGTAATCATAACAAAAGAGGAGCCTCTTTTTGTTTCTCGTGTAACCGGAAAACGTAAAAAAGTCTGAATGCTGTATGGGCAAACACGTTTAAAGTGAGGTTAATTAATTGTTTAAACATGACGAATTTTTTATTATTTTCCTAATATTTAGTTTAAGGTACCAACAAAAAAGCTTGCAGAAAATTTACGGAAAAACAACAAAAAATAAAAATTATATAATGGTAAGACCACTTTATACACTCTCGGCTACTTATGCACTTTGTCAATCTCTTTGATACATTCTATAGCAAACAGAAACTTTTTGTACCGATATGGGTTCCAATAATTCTGTTAAAGCGTTCATAAGCCGCTCTTGACTGCAGTTTTTCTTTGAATTTCTTTTCAACTGTCACCGTAAATGTTCAATAGAATTGAGGTCGATACTCATTGTTGGCTAGGACAAAATTACGACAGTGATCTTTGACGGCATGAGCAGTATGCCTGTGAAAATTTTCCTGCACGTGAAATGAAATTATTTCCACTCGCTGTCAAACAAGAATAGTATTACTTGCTCGACGTGACTCTGGCAGCTTTCGCGTTACCCTCATTGAGCAGTGCCCATTTTGCGATAAAGAATATTTAGATCTTGAAGTAATCTGTCAAATGACATTATAATTATTTACCTCGCTCTAATTTTCTCGACGGAATAGTATATACTCGTACTACTAATTTTTAATGAAATTTTCTTTTCCTGCTGTTCAACTTGCAAACACTATGATCGGTACACTTTTTCAATTACTATGAAAAGTCCGTAATTTATAATGTTTTGTACTTCAAAGATAGGAAAATAAAACTCTTAGAAAGAAGTTATTATCCATCGTCATGTGTTTGTCCCTCATATGTCCGCTCGTCAATCGCAACTGCTTTTCTCAGAAATTATTTGACGTGGAAACTTTAAGTTTCGCAGAGAGATGAAGCATATTAATCCGCAAAGTACTAGTTAAAATTAAAATAATATTTACACAGAAATATTACACAAACCCAATGGAACACCTGGCAGAATTCTTTAAATTACCCGCCTCGTGTTAGGTATCTATTGAAAGAAAAAGTTATGACGAATGCAAAATTGTTTTTCCACAACTTTATATAAAAATATTGTTCAAAATGACCTGTACAAATAAGCTCATATTTCCCTCTGAAACTGACAGAGTCCATTTTTTTTTCAAAACAGCAATACCACAATTTTACCTAATGTATATCAAAAAGCTATGGTAATTACGCTAATCTTCCTTTTTTGAGAAATTCGCTATATTTTTGCATCCCTGAAACTAATATTAAACAATATGTTTACATGGGAGAAAACAATATTAACATTGGTAAGACAAAAACGACAAATATTATTATTGCAAAAATTGAAATATTTGTTCGAAGAATAATAAAGTAACACTATGAGCTTTTTTATGTGCAAAGTTGTAGGTATAATTTAATTTTCATTAGTCTTAATTTTGAGTTTAGTTTCAACTTCAACAAAAAATAAAATACAGTTAAACAGGAAATTAAATATAATTCGTCACAATCCTAGGAAGTTTATAAAAAATAACTGTCCATTACCAAAGTAATTTTTTTGTATTTATTTTCTTTTTAAAATAGACCTGGGACGGTATTTGTTACTCTGTAAGTGTCTAAATACATCTGATTAAATTCTAATTAATGAATATTTATTAACAATGATTTAGAGATTAACTTACTTATGCAGAATTTAAGAAAATAAGAAAACTTAAAAACGATATAGTATGGATGTTTAAATATATTGCAATATCCAGTTGGAGTAGCTCGAATGTGAAATAAAGAATCATCATAGACAAATTAAAAAAAAAATGAGTGTTATTACCTTTAAAATTTTAATTATAATGATATTTGAAATTTTACAGGCCATTTACGACTAGTCAAATGTAATGTATAAACTCTGAATCCTACGAGTATCTCTCTAACCTCACTTTAAACGATTCTTCGTCCACTGGGTATTTCCGTTGCATAAAGCCGGTCGGTTTTAATATGCCGAGATAAAAAATGATATTCGCTACAATGAAGCCACTTCTAATGGAATTAGGTTATGGCTGGTATTCATTCTGGGTGAGCACTTTATTTTATTCTGGGTGAGCATTGGATTCAGGGCACTTTATAAACTCGTAATATAATTTGTCTCGACAGAAGCTACTTCGAATAAGCTGCTTTCAGCAATGAATTCTTTAGATGTAACCAACAGGCCTTCTATTCGAATGTCTTTAAGCAGAAGACGCTTTGTATTTTCTCGTTTTCATTGACACATTCAAAAGAGTAATGAAATTGCTGATAATTAAGACCGTTGAAAATTTATAATAGGACGTCTTTCAGATTGTTTCTCTGGTATTATATTTATTTTATATGTATATGTGTGTGTGCGTACATTCATGGCTGCGCACGTGCGTGAGTGAGCGCGTGCGTGCGTGCATCCATGAGTGCGTGCGTGGATGCGAGCGTTTGTTTGTGTATAATACCTACTTTATAATAGAACTCAGGTTATGTGAAACATTTCGACAGTCTGCTGCTATTCTCAAAATTGCGATTGATTGATTTTTTAAATTAACTAGAGAATCTTTAGTTTAGAAAAAATCTAATATTATTCTACTTAGTTCATTTCAGAGGCAAGAAAAAAAATTGAACATAAGTTTAAATGATTCTTCACACTACTCTGTCGCAAAGTCCATTGTTTACACAACATGTTGTGATACATATATAATCGTAAATATCCGTATTTTACTGTAATTTTCCACTTATGTTTTGATTTTGTAAGCGTAATGATGCGCGATATCGGTTAATAGTCAGGTTTGTTTTTAAGAGACTGCTGCCAATAACATTTTGATTAATAGCGTACAACGTAGTGGTATTTGTTTTTATTGCAAAGTTTTTTAAGAAGGTAATATAAACAAATGGCATAATTTTAGTTATATTTCAATTATTTTGAAGACAAATAATCTGATTTCATAACTATAAGTTTGCTATACATATAAGCAAACATTTGAAATGATAAGTTATTTGATATATTATTGTGTTTTTATTCCCCTTTAAATACCTTAAAACTTTTTATCATGTTACATTATTAGCTTGTAGCCATATCGTTTGTGACGATTTTTTAACTTAGTTGTTGTACAAATATCAGAAATAGTTTTTACTATAAAAAATATTGGATAAACAAAATTACTTCTAAAACTAAATTTACAAATATTTGTTTAACAATTCAATACTGATAGAAATTTTACAGGAAACGTTTTAGGAGTCACATGTGATACGATACTGCAACTTACATATCTCACGATATAAACAATCAAGCTATCGATGCACGTTAATTGTCTATAACTATTACATAAATAACGACTCAGAATAAAAGGTCCTTATGTGACTATCATATAATAAATAATTACTTTAAATAAAAACCTGTACGAAGCGATATAAGGGAAACTTGCTTAGTCACACCTTGTATCATTATGCATAAGAAATTCAATTATTATAACCAAAACAAATATTTCGCGGCGCCCCTTTCATGCCACACCTCTTACATGTTGCTCGTGTTCTTACAAGGAGAGGTACATTAAGGTACCGAGAATAGTTTGTTAGGAGGATGTAATGTGGTACAACTTCATATAGCATATTTGCGGTTATCTGCACTTTGTGATCATCTGCGCTATATGTGATATTAAAACTGATATTTGTATCTGTTATGAGATTTTGAAATATAATTTTACAACACATAAATGTTGCTTTAACTAAAAATATCATCCCATCTCAAGGAGATGAATCTAAATATCACCAAAGTGGGATAAAATAAAATTAAAGAGATTTACGACAATGTCTAAGACTAATCATCAAAATCTTCCTTAAGGATTGAATACACGTCCCTACTTACAGAAAAAAGTGAAAACTTATGTGTTTTTTTATTTGTGTTTGTACATAGATAATACATATCCTAGATTAAAATACACGCTAAAATAATTATTCCTATCAGTATAATAAAAGTTTAATGTTCTCTGTCTATTTTTCTGTTTAATTTTCTTTCACTCTAAGACGGCCTAATAGATGTTCATGTAAATTTTCTTATTGGTAATATATACTTTAGGTTAAAATATAGACTATATTTAAATATTAAAGTTGAGTTAACTATTTATCTTACTAATACATTAGTAGTGAAACATTATCTGGTTATTTGTTTTGTTTATCGTCCTTTGTTCACCACGACAAATATTAGAAGTCAGATTCTGCAAATTATATTCAAAATAATACTCACTTTGCAATAACCTAACAGAAATATTGAAATCTGGACCTATTGCTCTGAACAATAAAACATTTTTCACATTTTCTCAATAATTCGCGGTTAAAACTGCAGAGAGAAGTTATTTTACAAGAAAGCATCTTTAATGGTTGTGCGAATTTATTAGGAACATTTTTATCATAAATCAAAGATAATAAAAACCAATAGTAAACTCAGTAGGAATACAATTTGATACACCGTACAAAAATGCTTAAATCTGGCCTCCGTCGACTAATGAAGAGTAGATAAAACTGGTTTTGCAAAATTTCATATTCCTAACAGAATAATATACCAATGTGGAGTTGTAACGAGGTGATGTTGCTGCAAAACGTGACATTTTTGCATTCCGCATCGGATATATCGTTGCCTTGAATGTGGGAAATTTGTTCAGGTAAAAGTAAAGGAGTAGTTTCTAAATACTGTGCTGCTGTACACTTTTGTTTATTGCTCTACGTCCAATACTGCATCGATCAATTATTTATAGTTGAAGGCCTCGTCATTGGACAAATTGTTGCATATTCTTCTGTGAACAGTTATTGTTATTGTCAATAATTACGTTAGTTTACGCAATTTCATGGGATAATTTATTTCGATTAAGTTTTTAAGAAATGGCGAGTTGTCGAGAAATTTGATGAGATTAATTGTAAATTTTAATGTCATTTATAAAAATTTATCGCCAGGAAAATTTCAATATTAGACACAATAAATCATCTATTATGATTGCCTAGTACCATTCTTTTGATTTCGTGCTGTATTATTTTGATTTTAATCGGCAATTTAATAAATAGCCACAAATCTCAATATGAATCAGACTGCAAATAACGTCTCTGACATTTTCATTCATTGTTTCTTATCCTTAAAGATTAAAGTTTTTATTATCTTTTCTAGGCTCTCAGCACATGTTACACGAATTTTAAATATATGAAATAATAGCGAGTAAAGAGAAACTTTGAAAAGTAATGGAAAATATTTTGCCGGATAAATGAATACTCGTAAAATAACTCGAATGAAAAATACATCGGAGGAATTATTTGTATTTTTATTGATATGGGATCAAGTTGATGAAAATTCTGACGCTGGAGATTTCTTAAATAATACTAACAAATATCTGCAAAACATTTATTTTAAAGATTAACTATTATGTATATGTATATATATATATATATATATATATATATATATATATATATATGTATAATAATCTTTTCATCTCAAAAGTACCTTTACCCGAATAAACATGCCTTATATCTTAGTTTGAAATTTAAATAAAAACGCTGCAATTGACTCGACCATATATATTTATCAGTCTAATAATCACGTCCTTAGTTTTACTAATTGAGTGTTAATTACTTTATTTCCAAAAGGTACTTAATACATTAGTTTCTACTTTAAATGTTATCTCAGTAAAAAATCAATTCAAGTCGGTTTAGTAGTTATTACATTATTCTCAATCAACCAGACTAAGAAATAGTTAAAAACAAAATATTTGAAAAGAAAAAATTTAGACTACATTTAAAATGGAATTAATACGTAATTCTACAATCAGGAAATTAATTTACAGTATACTTCGAAACTAATTTACAGGGACCTATTCCTTTTTCTCTAAAGGCAACCATTACAAATTTGTCTCCACTAGATGGCGGTGTTTATTTTACTTCTAAAAATATTTTGAATATAAGGGAACATTTATATTTACATTTTAGTTTCTGCAGTATCATCGCTTTTTACCAGATTAGAACACATTCGTGGGTGCACTTTAGAAGGGTCAAATTTGAAGATCTAGAACAAAGTAAGGTAAATTTTTGTCCTTAAAATAACGGTCAAAATAATTTCTTTTATTTAAAACCATTAACTTTAAATGCACCTCAGTTTCTTGCTAAAGCTTATTATCTCTATAAATACCTAATTACATAAAGTTAGGCAAACTTTTGGCTTCACTCTACGTTTTAGACTGTATTAAATTTTATTACCTGTTATGAATCAACATGAAGTATAACTGTATAGTAATCCCCGTACTTGAGAAAATTGAGACTCCCGCGGTCCTTTCGGTAAAATTTATGTCGCGGTATAGTTTTATGGTGTCCCCTTCGGGAAAATCGGTGAAGCTTTTCACAATTAATATGCGGAAAAAAATACATTTTATAATATAATGAACAGTTGGGTTTAATGAACCTTATTTTTCTCACATTTATAATGTAGGAAAGAGACACTATTTTAATGGGTCACTGACGATATTTGGCAACTTTTTCTAACCAGGCGATCAAGTCATAAGCGATATATCAATCACAAGTTGTATCACCCATATATAGACAACTACTTGTTATCCGCGTATTCGTTTGCCTGATAATTAATTTGGAACCAAATCCGAAATATCTTACTCGGTATTTTATAATTATTATTATCATATAGAGGAAAAAAATGTCAACCCTTTTCTAGGTTTATTTGCTGCGCCTCTAGAAACTTCACTTAACATAAATTTTGAATCAGTGAAGTCACAGCAATTATTTGATCCCAATAGGTAGTTCTTATCTATCGATTCTATAATTATCTCTAATTACTCAAATTATCTATCAAAATCTATTGTTTGCGTAAATCATTAGTAAATGATTATGGTGAAATTCTATAAAGTTTAAATGCGAAAAAAAACAAATCAAATTAATGTATACCTATGATAAGTCTATTTCTAAACTGAAATACAGAATATACAGTTGAAAAGAATTTCTAAACAGCATTCCAGTCATTTCCTTGCAACTCCATATAATGGAATGAAATAGAACCAGGAATTAAAAATATTCGTAGTGTACGTGCACGTCAACGATGGCTTGAACATGTCCGCATCCAGTCAATGGGAAAATCTCTGAAAAAAAACTTTATCCGTTAATTAAGACTATTAATATGAAATATTCGTATGAGTGTCCAATACATACACACATACATACGTAGGCGTGCGTATGTATATATATACATACGTACACACATAAAAACAAAATATATAAATATATATTTATACATATAGGTGGTTGACTGTAATTGGTTTACTGAAATGTACTGTAATTTGCTCAGTTATGAAAGATAAAATTATTTATATTTCATATTATAGAAATATGTAATTTGAATATATATATATATATATATATATATATATATATATAATATATATATATATATATATATATATATACATATATATATATATATATATATATATATATATATCCATATAATATATTTCCATAATATGAAATATAAATAATTTGCATAACTGAGCAACAAAATATCTTGCATAACTGAGCAACTTACGGTATATAATCATATAAACCACCTTATAAAATAAACACATTTTTTTAAGAAATCCTTTTCCAAAAACCTTTTGTTAATTTTTTAAATAACACGTATTAAAAAATTAACAAAAATGTGTTACATTCTTTAGTATATTTTATTTGTTAGTTATCACCTAAATATAATGTGTTCATAGCGAACGATTGTTTCGTACATGACGGTATTACATTATATATTATTGAGAGCTAAGCTGACAATATGTAGATATTGTAATTAAATAGAGGGACTTTAAACAAAGATTCTAAATCCCAAATTTAATCTGATCCTAATAATATTAAAAATTTCACTATAGATAATAAAAATTAAATTATAATTTTTGTTCATTCGTATATCCTTATGCAAATACATCATCATAGAAAGAATTGTGGTAATAAAATTTCATTAAATATATCGACGACAAGAAAAATTGTTCGACAAAAGGTAAAAGTAAACCAAAAAGGTTTTAAATTTTTAAAAGAGCTTTTCCCTCAGCTACTTTACTTGTGAAACAAGGATTTAATGTCAAAAAAGTTTGTCAAAAAAATTCTGCGGAATACAGTAATATTGCATATTTATATATTTTGATATTTTAGTTTTTAGTAAGGAGTGGAGTCTCCTACTCCAGATAATTATTCCTGGTTTTTAAAAACAGAAAATTGATTAAATCACATAATATTATCAACAATCACAAAAAGGAGAAATGATTTTTTCACAATTAAAACGATCAATATACGTTGAAAATGGAATAAAAAAATACTCCGAATTAAAATAACAACCAATTTCAGTACAATTGGTTTATATTTTGATAATATTATATATTGGTTATATTTTGGGTGTGGGAAATCTCGACATTTTTAAAGTCCCTGAATAGGAGACATCCCTCAATCAAATTCCGGGACCTCCCGAAATTTCGAAACTTTTCAACATAAATTGAGAATTGAGTTCGCTTTAACATCGCCATATTATAATCACAGATTAATTGTCTAGGTAATAAAATAATACAATTTGAAAACAGACTCAAAATAGTAATCATACTAATAGTAACATCATCTAATCTATATCAGGTTATTAGTCATATTTGTTATATAATAAACTCCAAATTAGCCTTCCCCCTTTTGATAAAGTAGGTTTTTAAGAAAATCAGTAGATTAACAGCTTTGTCCGATAATTTGTTCTCGATTTTCACAGTAATGCCTCCAGCCAAGGAGAACAATCTCTCGTTTTCAATAGATGTCGGTTTATTGTGATTAAACTTTACAAAAAATTCAAAATTTTCGGTATGTTCTCCGGCCGCTTCAAATAACTGAAACTCCTTTTTTAATATTTCTGTTAATTTTTTTCCAGGAATTTCGGGTGCATAGGCGTGTGGGATTCTTAAAAGTATATACACACACACAAAGTAAAAATAAACCTTATTTCATACAGAATAAGTTTAATACCGTTTGTTGTTACGGAACACTTCGTCCGATTGACACTTGGCCGGTTTTTTCTCTTCAATATTATTTCCATAACCTCTGTTTAAGGACATGTACCGATGTCTGTGTATGTACTTGTAAATGAATTTGCTCCTCGTCATTGTCCTCCTATTGTAGGTCCATCCTGTGCGGCCAAGTGGAAGATTATTTCAAATGTTTGTAACATTTTCTGTTAATATAGATTGTGTTTTAGTTTTTCTCAATTCCGGCTTGAAAGATTTCCCAAGCTGTATGACTGATTTCGAATCTTTCGACTGGTTCACCGGTTTTCACTGTGTGGTTGATTAATTAATTTTTTTATTACGTTTTCACACTTTTGCCGTACGTTCCATATTAAATGACTTGATATCTATTTGACAATCTGTAACAATAATAACAATGTAGAATGAATGTCATATCTTTAGTCTTTTCTGTGCATCAATACCATATCCGTATATTTTCAAATAATAAATTCTATGGAATATAAACATCTGATCAATGTAACAAAAATAAGTGTTTAAACTTACACGATGGGAATCGTCTCTAAAAGTGCTTGGCAATCACAACACTAGAATTGAATGTCTGACACTGGTTGACTGAGTTGGTTAACACCAAGGATTTTGGAAAGACGTTCATGCTGTCACTGTTGGTAATGTCATTGATCGCATAAACAAACATTACTACATTAAACTATGGAGGCGACCACATTGTAGTGTAATTACTCAGTAAATTACGTATGTATAATAGAATGGCTAAGCTAATGGAAGACGCTCTTAGTGGCAGAATGCGGGAAGCGTGAGATTATAAAGTTTATTATAACCTTTTGTAAATACAATTATTACAATACGATTTCGATAAGTGTATCTCGAATCTTGTCCAGAAAGTTCCGCAACACGATATCATTAAATTTGGAAATAGTTCCGGGACAACTACACACAAGACGTCTCGAGACCCAAAGTCTAGTTACATTATATGTAAAAAAGTTACGTGCTAGGATTGCTCTTAATTTATTTTTGGAACTGGACCTGTAAGTTGATTAAAAAATTTTTTATTAAAAATTTTGTGGAAGATTTGTTTCTCAATTTGTTCCCTAGTAATTTATCTTGAGAGGATACACGCGGAACTTCTAAAATTTGAAATTAATTAGCAATCATAAAATTAGTAAACATTTTGCAACAATATATTGATATTGTGTCTTATATGTATATATTATTACGCAATATTGAGTCAGATCTTGACAGGTGAGAGGAAGGAAAAGTGGTATTTTTTTATGAAAAATCTTCCTTAATATTTAAATAAATAATTCATTTTTCAAAAGGGATTTATCGTGATCTTTGTCGCTCCATAATATATACATACGTATCTTTTATTTATGTTTGTTCCTCAACTTTGTGTAGCATGAACTAGATATATCCTTTGTGTCCATGATTTCCGTCCTCTTTTCACATACGAACAAAAAGGATTAAAAGTATTGTCAGACGCTGAGTTCCTTCCAAGAAAGACTATTTATTGAATTTCCTTTGATAAAGGCAATTCAATAAATTGGCGCGGTTGCGGTATGCGACAGTCGTAAATAGGCATAAATATATAACATTTGACGAAGCGATGAACGTAATAACTGGGAGTGACGTTTTTGTTCATGGAGATGAAATATGGTTTAATTTAAAAATTATAATGTATAAATATCCTTGATTTATTATACGTCTAAACCTACTTTTAATTTAAACTGATGCAATTAATAGAAAAAGAGTAAAATCTCTATAGTATTGTATTATTATATATTGATTGATATACTTGGATAAAAACATTTCTTTTATTTATCTTGTAAATTCGAAAACTATTTTTCATTAATTATCACGTTCGAAAACTATGTTAATAGTATTCACGTTGTTTCGTGGACATATAAAGTCTTTCGTTAATAAGCCACCAAATATTTAATATTACTCACAATGCTACATTCAATAGTATATTGGAAAGGTAATTTTATTTAAATATTTAATTTTAAAGCAACTTTATCGAAATTTTTTTATTATTCAATTAACCAACTCTTTAGGCAATGAACTGCTTGAATCTTATTTCGTAAAAGGGTGTTTCGTGAAATAAAATACATTCGAAATTATGTAATTTCTCTCTTCAATTTATGGCTCGGCAACAGTTGTTGACGGTAAATCAGATATTAACTTTTTGTGATTTATCAAATCATAAAACGCAAATAACTTTTCAATGAAATGTAATGAAACATCATTTATTTATGTGAATATTTTATGCAAATATCTAAATGTATAATTAAAGAATATAGGCAAAAAAATTGTACATTAATCTATTTGATTATATTGATTTAATATGAATAGAGAGGCTAAAAATAGGTTTAGAAGCAGAAGGATTTTCTAAATTTCTCCCTGTTTATAGGTCCGTGAATCGGCACGTTGCATGAAATTACTAAACACTTTCTTTTGTTTCTCAAAGGCTGGAGAATAATATACTGTATTGATTTTTTATGTTTTAATAATTTTTTTGTGTAAAACATATACCCAAGAAAATTTAAAGGATTTTTTCCCGTAATACATTTACATATAAAAAAAATATTAAATTTCTCGGTATTACATGTACGGCATCAGAAAGTCGAGTAATGAAGGAAAAATCGTCGCCATATTAGCGATCATGGTACAATGGAATCTCAACTACTTGATGCTGTGATTTCCTAAGGCAGTGATCGTTGTTTAGTGGCTATAATATGACGGCGAATGATGTCATTAAAACGTTTCCCTTAAAACTTAAATGTGGATATTACATAGAAATTATTGACTAGCACCCTTATTTTAAGTAGAAAAAAATAAATCACTAAAGTTCCTTCGTTGTATGATTGTATTAAAGTATAATCTAATTGAAGTATTTTGCTTAAAAGTTCGCCCCGTACTTAACAGTTTATTTAATATTAAATCACTCTCATATCTAGACAATGGACTCCTCTTCGCGCGTTCCACCCCATGTCCCCCAATATTGTATCCGCTTCAATTTATGTTTGAATACTCGATCGTTTGACAAATTGAGTCATATTTTTTACGAATGGTCGTCATTATTGCCATGGACCGTGTAAGCAGCTTTTATTGATTGTTTGCATTGACAGTTTGAGTTATTAACTAGTTGCGGTTATAAAACTCTTAGAGTCTGTTTTAAATGGACGGTAATATCATCATTCAGAGACATACCTAAACATTTTTACTCGAGAATTTTCTTTTTGGTCCAAATATTGAAATGAATAATTCAAGAAACCGATCAATTTTCACTTAAATTGAAAGTGGATGAAAAAAGATAATATTTTAATTTTTTGATACGGAAAACCTAAAAAAATTAATTAATGTGCAGTCTATTTCTTTATGCTTTTATTTATTAAAATAATAAATTTTTTAATTTAAAAACTGAATTTGGCCTAATATACTTTTATATGTATTGAATTATATTTAAAATCTAGAGGGAAATACGAGAGTTTTTCATAAACCATAACTTATGGGAATTTTTTAATATAATTTATTGATTTTCACATTCCTTCAATTTTCATTAGATTAACGTTCTGCTTTGTTAGCATCAGATCTGTAATGTAAAATAAAAGTCACTTATATTAATTGTGTTTTAGCTTGTATTATTAATTGAGATATTTCGACGATTGTTCATTCTTTTATTATACTTTCAATAATTTTATTGCTCTCAATAACGCAAGTAAAACAAATACTTTTTATTTTTTACACATAAGGTTATCTCATACAATTATTCTAAAATAGTCGTTCAAGACAGAAACAAAGATTAGAATCAATAGGAAATTATAAAGCAGTACTTATTGCAAAAATGCCTTAGAAATTTAGAACGAGAGTTACTTTTTAAATAAAATCCGTTACCCTAATATTTAACAAACTTCATTGCGTTTTTTTTAAAACTTGTAATGTAATGTGCATTTTAATAATAGCAACTTAATTACGCCACCTTTATCAAGTAACTTCCTTAATTGTGGGCACTGGTTTCTTCGTTAGTCGTTACTCAATTTTTTTTCGTTTAGATACAAATTTATTAGTTTATAAATGTGATACACCTTTTTCTATATTTCTAAATGACTATAAAATTAATGTTATTCTAATCACTACTCATAACTAGCAATATATTATAATAATTTTTTGTTTTTTAAAGACGTCACTGGCGATACTCTGTGGATTATTATCTGCGAGTAAAGTATTGAAATCTACATTTTCCTCCGAAGTTTTGACCTAATCTACATGGAAATGAGACAATAGGTGAATGCATCTAACTATGTTTAATGAATTATCGAACGCACTCTGCTTTAAAAATGTTAATTTGAAGGGGAATATATTAACGCAATTAATCTCAACTCTAACAATATTAATACCATCCGTACTATAGAATCTCATGGAATTTTATTAAAGAATTTCTCAATTTTTTTAAAGCGACAACTATTTCATTTTTATGCAACCTATTTTACCAATTTATTATTTTTTTTACTTATTTTGTAATCACTTCCTAAATAGGTTATAAGTAAATTTTATAGTCGGGATCGATTCATTCTGCCTTAGCGTGATAAAATATCATATATAACTTTATATTATCATAAACATAAAAAAATTTCAGATTTTGCTAGAAAAGAATGTTCTTCCAAATGCTCTAACATGACATAATTTAGAAAAATTATCGAATTTATATTTTATTATAAAAAAACTAAGATCCCTATATATATTTAAAAAAGACACCGCAGTTTTATGATCGATTAGAATAAAAATAGTGTTGAATATGGCCCGGCATGACATCGCCTAATTTCTTATAAGCGAAAAAATAAGTATTTGGTTAAAATGTCAAATTCTAATGAAAATAAACCAAAATTAGTGAACCTAAATTACATTACCCTAAGTTGCCTTTATGGTGTAGTTTAAATCAAATTCATTCTCTAATCTATTTTATCTACAGAAGTACTTTCTGATAACATGAGGTACTCAAAACGACAGTTGCCAATCGAGACAAAATTGAAATATTTATACGTGCAAATATTATGGTAACATCTGTATGAAATGACAGATCAATGCGTACCTGAAAGAATATTTGTATAAACTAAACAAAATATTCATCCACATCAAAATTTTTCTTCGTTTTTTTTCATTTGGGGAAGAAGATAATAAATTGTCAACATAAATCGATAAAAATATTGTACGCGTTTTCCGCCTTAAATATATGGGAGGAAATAGAGAAAGTTTCAAAGCATTGCTCATTTGTTTAATTTCTATCGAAATGAAACTTAATCATTCAATTAATAAAAGGAATGTTATTCGGAAATACGTAAAATAGCAAAAAATTATTTTAAAAAACAGCCAAGTTTGATTACATCAGTTGATTTAGTCGCCAAAGAATTTAAAATTTGAAAGTAGTGAAAAGTTTCGTTCCAAAGGCAGAGTTGAAATAAAATATTTAAAATTAACGTTTTATAAATATTGAAATGGATTTTTGCTGGCTTTTTAATTAGTGTTTTATTTTTAGATAAAACTGGATTCATTGCATAGAATGAAAATATTCGCGCGATAATGCGTGGCAGCCGTTCGATTTACTGCGTAAGTGCTGCACATTCGCGTATATCCCTATGGGCGTCTGTTTAACTTACCTCATTTTTAAAATGTTCCAAAAACTCTTAAGGACTCTTTAAAAATAACAAGCTTAATTATAACGACATCGAAATAATTTTGCTTAAAAGAAATACAAAATACTTTGATTACATTTCACATGAAATTATCAATAAAAGGAATGTTTACAATTACATGTGTGTGTATCACGTGTACGTAATGTCATCCTAAAAAAATACGGTACAAATTTTGAAATATTAATTTATTACGTCATAGAAATTTGGCATGGAACAAGTGCCAATTGAAGGCGAAAAGGATGTGCGTCCGCATAAAACATTCTATTAAAGAGGTATAGCTGTCACGATACAAAGGTTTTGCAAACTTTAGGTATGTATAAATACGTAATATCTCCAGTAAACTATTTAAAAAATTGTAACTGGTTAGAATATATGTCTTCTATATCTTTTACAGGTTCATATTTTAGAAAATTTATAATTCCCCATAGAATTAGAAATTATTATTTTTTGGCTTCTTTCCTTTACTTGTACTATAAGACCTTTCTTTATGCATACTTTCAAGATTATAGTTTAATCGAAAGTACCTCTTTGTTGCGTAAGCCCAAAAACTTGAAATTCACAGCATTGTGCGGTTGTATGTTTGAATATACAATATGAATTTAAACTTAATATCTCAAGGTGTTTCTCAGAAGAAAAGGACTTCAATGGAGAGCCGGACGGATAGACAGTAAAGAGATCATATTAGGGTGCACTTTTTTTTCATTTTGAGAATCGGAACCCTAAAGAATACAAATTGTAAAAATGTTTGATACTATGGAAAGCGTATTAAATATGATACTACAAAATATTGTTTATTATATATATGTTCAAACAATGTTCCCAACAAGTATTCGCATATAGAACATAACAAGAAGGAACTGGAAAATATTTGTTCCGATAGAAATAATTATAATTGTTTCACGCAATAAAATGTGAAAAAGAAATTTGTTAACGATCGTTTGTCATCATATACTCTCTAGTAAATAACTTTGTTTATGGTAACTGCCCATTAAATATTACGTGCGAAAGTTTACGCTCTTGGCTATTTTGATAAAATTTCAAAACAAAATTCAAGGAAGAACTGCTTTTTATATGCTCGACTTATGCTCAAGAAATTTTTCCAATGTAACGAAAATCTTTTTCACGCTTTTAAGTCATTACGTTTACTATAATATTGGCATATTAAATATGCAAAGACGCTGAATAACTTTTCAATGTTTTACATTACAGCAGAAGAAAAAGTAAACTTCAAAATTTCTCTCCCATTCCATGTGAAAATAGAAAATGAATGGAAATGGAAATGAATTGCAAGTAAAAACTTTGTTTATCAAAATAAAATGCAAACTTAAACATCTGCGATGTAATAAATAATAACACCTAAACCTCCAGTGTGACGCATGTACTTCCTAAACGAAATAATATAAGGCAAAATTCCAGTTTCTCTTAAATTGTTATCATGAAAACATTTCTAGAAATAGTAGCTATTATCGTTTGAAATGGAAAAATTAGAGGATTTATCTTGTTACGTACAAGTCAATTTTAAATAAAAATATACTTCATTACTAAGATATTGAAATGTATTAAATAATAATTTAAAAAATGGGAAAAATGGGGAATAACTTCCGCCAATAATTTGTTTCAAATTTAATAATGTCCAAAATAGTAACTTAAAATATTTTCGTGTTTAAAAACTCATTATGCAAATATCATTATGAAATGTTTTGCTTTTTAATAAATATTATTCGCTTTCTTTGTAGTTCATTATTAGATTCAATAATCAGCAAATATTTGTTTATATGCTTGTGAATTGTAGTGACAAAATGAAGAGTGATGAGTTTTGTGATATCCGATCTAAACCTTATTTGATATCTAAGGAATAGACTGCGTAAAGGAAGTACATTTAAATTTACTTTTGTCAAGACGTACATAGATTATAAGGCGACTTTAAAAAGAGAATTTCTAAAAGCTATGTAAGATCATTATGTATGAAAAAGATAATGATCTTACATACTTTGTTGGGAGGGAATCGTTAAAATTTTATTAAATATCTCAAATATATGGTTTCAATGGATTGAATATTTGTTCGAAAAGCTTAAATTTAAGTCGTCACTGGGGAAACTATCGACACAATTATATTAGTATTTCTAAATATATATCGATAGATTAGAAAATATCAGATATATTTCTGACTAAGTAATAAAATACTCGTAAGTGTAACTCATGTAGGCAAAGCAGTTAGCAACTGGTCAATAAATTAAAAGTGCTGCAAATTTAGAAATGAATATCGGTCAATAATTTATAAAAGATAATTGACCCTAAATAGAGTCTCAATTAAAATTTTAAGGATGTGTCATCCTTGTCTCTTGAATTTAAAAACCATTGAAGTGCGTCATTAAATGAGTATTTAATACACTAACAATATTTTATTTACCATCATTTTCAAGTATAAAATATTTTGCCAATTAAACACTTGTAGTTACAATATCTTATAAATCATTAGGAATTTTCGATTTAATTAAATCGTAGTGTTATCTTACTCTTTGTACTTGAAAATTAATGTTTTTAATACACGTATATCTTTCGAACAATGAATCAAATAATGTTATTTATTTGTAACATTCGCACACTATCCTTTTTCTTAAATGTTGGTATATGGATGTTTACACCTTCGATATAACCATGAAAAATAAATTAATGATTCAGTCTACACATAGGAGCTTATAATTTTACCTGATTATTTCATGAAGATTGGAAAATAATATCCCGTAGTAACAATTATAATTATTTGGTGTTTGTGTTCATATTAATATTACATTTGTCATAATTTTAAATGGATACAAAACCTATAAACACTAATGACTAATGTAATAAAATAGAGTGACGATTTAAATTAGACTCTTACGATTTCCTGAAATAATTATGTCTTTATTACAGAATTGATCGGGACCTTTTTTTGAAACAAAATATTATTCAATTATATTATTTTTGTGCCGCACTCAAAAACAAATGTCAATATTTTAGGTTCCGTACACAGACATAATGAGTAAATATAGTATGGCTTTTAAAATATATATATAGCTATATTTAAAATTTTGTTTCCATATAAGTTTTTGTTCTTACAATAGCAAGTTTTTTAAAATCATTGGTGGAACGAAGCAGATTTGTTTTCGGATAATTTATTTAATAATATCTGCATGTAATAAAACATAATAAAACTCTCCAGAAATTGGTGAAATTTTCAAATTGGTGTCTGGACAAATACAAAGTAGGATTTATATATATATTTGATTATTTATTTATATATATATATATTTATAATTTTTCATGAAACTTACCGAAATAATTTTATTTTCGAGAGATTTATAGACGGAAGAAGCTGATGCATAGAATTTTCTGGTTTTTTCATTTTAGAAATTTGGAGAACAGAGATACATCGCATATCAGTTGAAAATAATTTTTATTAAAAATTTAATATTAATATATCACAAGCCGTGATTATAAGTCAAAAAAACCCTTCATGCAAGTGTATATAGTATTTCCAATTAAACTAATTACAAATATTCATTTTTCACATTATAAACATATTGCCTACTACATTTTTCACAGGCGTAAAACACATTAATTATAAAAATACATAATTCCCTATCGAATTAGAAATCATTAATTTTTGGATTTTAACCTTTATTTGTGCTATAGAAGCTTCGATTATAGCGGCCTTCAGGATTGTAGGTCGGCCAAAAGTACATTAGTAAATTTGACGATCAATGGATAAGACTATTGAATGAATAAAAAATACGCTCTAAAGGGCAATAGGTGTTCCCTAGAAAAACAAATTATTTTGGTAGCGTGTACCAAAAAACGTTTACAGCGATGTGAAGCTACAGGCCCCAATATACAATATTAATTTCAACTTAATATTTCAAGTAGTTTTTGAGAAAAAGGGTTCAACAAGCAGGCGGATGAACGCAGGTACAACCAATAAATCCCTTAAGAGTTGCGATTTTTTTTCATTTTAAAGGACAATACCCTAAAAATGGTAAATGGAAACTTGGTTTCTTTTAAAACGCCTATCCAGTTATATTCCATGCAATGGGATTTATTTTGTTACCACAACACGTAAAAAGGGTGCACTTTAAATTTGCATTTAATATTTTGCTGTACATTAATTGAGTTCTCCATATAAAGCATCTAATAGCAAACAAAGCAGGCAATAGTAGCCAAAAACATCCAATATCATAATTTCTTTCAAGTAGGTCTAAAAGTGCCGAAACTGTGAGACCGTGACAGACAGGCTGACATATGCACAAGCCAAATATAGGCGTTATTATCACTATGTGTTCTCTAGAAAATTAATATAATGTTTCTATTGTGATAAATTTTCTTAAATTTTTCAGGAATTTACCTGAGATTTCCTGTTCTTTTTGTATAACCATTTTAAAATTCACTATGCTATTATTTATTATGTGTCTAACTCTATCCTAAAAAGGACAATTAGCTATTAATGAGAAATAATATTCCAATATGAATCACCGTACTTGTTGACTTATGTGCAGTTATGTGTCGTTACGTTACTGATTAATTTCCAAAACATTTTGAACTTATTAGAATCATAGCAAATTTCTTTTGGTTATTACGGTTGATAAATATATATTTTTTGATTGTCCTGTCTTTGCCCGAGCAAACAGGGACCAAAGGCTGCATTTTGTTTTATTTGCTATTTTATATAATCAATTTTTACTATTAACACTTAAGTAGGCTTTTCTTTATATTTGTAAGAGAGTCTAAATATAAATACTCATATTGAATATATTTGGGGTTAATTTTGTAGAAATTCATTATTCACAATTAAATGAAACTACGTGATGTAGTATTATTTCTACTTTCTATAATTTCTTTACCACGACCTAGGTTTCGTAGTATTACAACATCTTCAGGTGGGAACCTAGGTCGTGGTAAAGAAATTATAGAAAGTAGAAATAATACTACATCACGTTGTTTCATCATTGTGATAAATACTCATGTTTCTAATATTAATTTTTTTTGAACTTTACAATTTGACGGTTTGAATTAAGAAAAAACTCTCTGCAGCATTTACAAGTCAAGAGGATATTCCTCTATTTACCATCTTCTATTTTCCAAATTTCTAGTTTCTATGCTATATATATGTATATATATATATATATATATATATATATACATACACATGTATATATATATATATATATATATATATATATACATAAGATGAAAATTAGTGCCATCTTTACGATGCATTATTTCTTTATGTTTTTTCCGGTAATTGTGAACTGAATTTTCATAATGGAATCTTCCCACATACATTAAATTTTTTTTAATTTTTATTTAAAAAATATATTTAATACATATGGTAACTTACGCCAATTATTGACTACATCAACCGTTATATTTGGCTTACAAATAAAAGGAAACAGCATTTATCGGGGGAAAATATATCACTAGGAAAAGGATTCTTCATAATCGAGAATTCAAAGTTGAACGCTAGATAAACGAGTAGATTCTAAAATATATATATTTAAACGTATTGGTATATGTATCATAGATTTTTTTTAGGATAAGCGATAAGAAAGCGCAATTATTTTTATCTCTAAGCTTTTAAACCCGTGGCTTAATTCCTTACATTTGTATATAATTTTCAAACTTTGACTCGAGCAATCGCTCACATACCAGAGGAGGAAAAAGGTGGTAGAAACTGTTTTAGTAAAAAAATTGGAACTTAACATTGAAGTAATTTAAGATACCTAGAATCGAAAGAATAGGTGTGAAAATAAAAACTACCTTTTTCTTGGTAAACGTAACTGCAGGCTGAGTTATTGACGTGATATGTTATTACGTCCAGATTTATGTTTACGCTCTTATTTTTGTCGACACTCTTATCACGAATTAAAAATCGTTTGTTTGCGCTCTTATTCATGATCGATCGACATTCTTATCTTTAAGTACAAATTTGTGTGCATACTTTTATTTATGTCGACACTCTTATCCCTAATTACAAAATTTATTTTTATACTCTTAATTACGTCGACGCAATTAGATTTAAAGCGGTGAAATAATATAATTGAATAAGAATTTCTTATAAGCTTAGTATTATTGATCACACACGTCAACAAATTTTACATCAGAGACACAATATATTTCCTTTTTTTGCCTATTGTGACACCTTCAAATTGATATTACTAATAGACAATCGCATACCTAATTAAAATTTATGTTCACGCTTTTACTTATGTGGACACTCGTATACTTAATTACAAGTATAGGTTCACACTCTTACTTATGTCGGTATTCTTATCCCTAAGGCCAAATTTATATTCAAACTCTTACTTATCACTACTCTTACTTATTACTACACTCTTATCCTCAGTTGGCTTACTTTTTTTAATTATCGAAAAAAATAATTCTATTCCATAGTAGGAAGATACGTTCATGTATTTGAGGTAAGTAACAAGTGTGCAAAATTTCATCGAGCCTGGTTGAATAGTCGAAGGCAGAATATGTGACCAAAAATGAACTTACTATACAATTTAAAACACCAGTATAAATAATATTAGCGATATTGATTTGAGCTTTATAAAGTATTCATTTCAATTGTGATTGAAATTTGATAACTTTTTATTAACATTACAATTTATAGATTAAATAACCCATTCGCCAATAATTCTATCAAAAACAAATAATGCGATTATGTAATTATATTCACGACGTTACGGAACGCCTAGCAGATAATCCCATATGATCGTTACCTGATGTACGTACCACAAGTTTCTTGATATGTAATCGTTTTTCGTCACGTTTCGGGTATATCATTTCTTCGCATCTTCTTGTGGAAACACTAGTAACATTCGCATTCGCAACACTAGCAAATTTTTATTCAATTGTCACAATGTTAACTGTAGCACGCGTGATGCAACAGGCACAAGGCGAACTTATTATCACTATATACTTCAGATATTGCGTGGGCACTTATTTATATGTCTTTATTTATGGTGTTGTTTTCTAATTTAGAATGACACACGTATATCAGAAATATATTGCCTTTTCAAAAAATAAATAAAAATGAACATCTATTTAAATTTCGTCAATAAAGTGATGCATATTTCATAAGAAATGCATTGTTTCTGAGTGCTAATTGTAATTATTTTTTATTGTAATATCCGGTTGAAATATCAAATTAGATGCAACTTTTTTTTTCTTTAAGTGTTAGGTGAAATATGCAAATATATAAATAATTTTAAACGAATAATTTAATTAAAATTGCTTCCTGGCATTATTAATGATGAATATTTTCATAACATTCTGTAAAATACGCCATAATCAAGTAAATTATAAATTAAAGAAAACTTTTTAAAAATCACACGTAAAATGTGTCTTAAGGAAAGTAAACAGAGTTTTTTACAATTTTTTCACCTCTTTTTTAATTAATGTCTAAACATTTATCAGCTCAATACCTATTTAATGACACCTAACATAATTAAGTAGTGAAACAAAAATATTATCGGAATATATTAATTACAACGTGGGCATCAATCTAGAGTCATGGTCACGGTTGTCCTGTAACTTTTATAAAGGGTTCATAAAAAGCTTTTTTTCGGAATTTTAGGTTTAATAGTTTTGGAAATAAAATGAATAACAAAGCATATATTTTTTGACCGTTTCTTGGTCTATCTTTGAAGATTAATGTAAAATACCTTAAATGAAAAAAAAAATGGCGTCCCTTCTAACTCTTATAGGCGATGCTTCACATAATACACTAGTATTGTAGTTTTTTTTTATTCTCAAAAGTTCAAGCATAATTTCTTCCCTCCCTCTTAAGATTTCCACACAAATGTTTTTGAATTTACAAGGCAGATCAATATGCTTCATAATACGTTCATATTTAAAATTAAAAATTTATACGTCAAACAGTGTCTACAAAAAACGGCTATGGCAAATGGATTGTAGACATGTATTTGATCTTTAGTTTTTCCTAATTAGATAGGAATCGTAAAACTAATTTATAGGACTAACTTTACCAAAGGGACACGTCGAAATGTCCCCACATACCATCAGTAGTCGAGCGTATCCGTGCGTCTTCGGTTGTTCTTGTCTCCTTTTTGTTAAGCTCGCGTTTTCAACCAGCCTTGTTAATATTCAAAATACCTGTCACTAGCATGATTGGATCGTTTTTTTATTTTATTTTTTTTAATTTTAAATTTTTTAAATTATTATTTCATAATTAGACTTCATTATTTATTTTCTTATGATACCGTAATTTTATTTTCTACCTTGGGTATTTTTTGTGATACCCGCCGAAAATGTAGTAAATTTTATTTCTGTCGGGTGTCCTCTCGCACGCAACTTATTTTTCAGATTATTGTTTACATATAGAGCAAAACAATAATTGTAAATACAATGTATTCTTCTTAAGAAAATTAAAATATTCACAATAAATTTTATCAAAATAAAAAAATGCTGTCCCTACTCATGAATTCAGAAATCATCGGATGAAATATCTAAAAAAAATATCTATTGATGTTAATGAATGTTCACGAAATATAGGAAAATATGTCGTTAAATGAAATAGTTTTTTTTAATACTTTAAAATTTAGTTATGTAAACCTGAGTTACGACCTCCAATTGTGTAAGTTCAGTTTTCATTGGACTTATTCTTATTGGGGCTAAAATAAGTAATGTCCTATATTTTTAACGAATACGAGTATATACAAAGGAAAATGTCATATCCCTATAACCGCAAGACATTACATGAATAATTTTCAATAAAATATACTACGGTAATGCATAAATAACGTAAATATCCACTAAAAACTATTTTCGAAACATCTCTGATTACAGGGGAGAACGAAGAGAAATGCAAGGCAAGTATAATCTACGACGTCTGAAAAGACGGCTCGTTGCTCACATCTAGGGAATTGATTGCGAAAAGGAGGCGCATTTGAATGTACTTTTGTCGAGGCACAAATTATATTACAAGTTTACAAGGAACACTGAATCAAACGTTTTGTATAACCGTTGAATATCTGAGGGGCGGACTTTGGTGAAAGGACTGTGACGATCCGCAGTGCCTTTGGTTCTGTTACTTTTGTATTTACTTTTATATTTATTTTATGCTATTATTGCGTAATATTCCACTCAAAAGAGAAGTGAAAAGGTTAAAATTGACGCATAGGTTCATTGACTTTCCTATAAAATCCTCGTTCACGGTAAAGAATGGGAAATTAACACGTTTTATAATTGCGTATATGAAATAATAAAACGGCTTACTTTTTGCTACTTCTTATTAAATTCCATTAAATATGAAATTGTTTGTTAATGCTATTAAATAATTTTTAAAATATAATATTTTTCAGCAAATTCAAGTGTTTTCATGACATTTATGGTACTTTAATAGGTAATCTCGTTGCGAAATTATGTTAAGAATTCTATAATATAATAAGTACACACACATCAATTAAAGACATGTATAATTGCATGTTTACATATTTTACAAACATTACGAACACTTGTTACGTTTAAATATATACAATAAACACCCAGTTTTGATCTTTATGTAAAGGTTACGTATTAAAAGATGACATTTTGTTTTTAAAAACAAATTGAGAAAACGTTTTGAAAGCCTAATAACCCACAAATCAAAATTAAAACATTAATAGCGGGGACGAACTTATATGACTTTTGAAAAACGCGGAATTTGCCCGGTAATTCTAAGAAGAAATTTGAATAACAACGAAACTCCACCTTCTGAGTATTACGGATATTTATATTAGTCAACTATATTTTTTCCTTGAACAAAATCCTCTCACATCGAATCTTTAGGATTCGGTTCAAGGATAGTTTCAGTAAACGTAATTACGAATACTCGATATCACAAAACAAGTGTAATATTATTGTTTTTATGTAAAATTTTTGCAAGCAAAATGATGACGTCCAAATTTTGTCTTTTACGACATTGATTTTTCTTTGTAGAACATTCTCATTAATACTTATGTAATTTACAAACATACAACATTAGACTAGCGTGTTTCACTCTGTGACATATAATTTACAAACATAAATGAGATTAATTTCCATAAAACTATTTCTTTTTAAAATTGGCACCGATATTCTTAATATGAACATAAAAAATGTGTGAAGAATTAAGAAAGAGTTAAAATGTATGCTTATGACCTACAATCGATATTTTATTTTACAGATATGAGTCTCGTTAAAATATTTCCAAATTTTGTAATAGTAAATATAAATATTGCACAAAATTTATACGATAATTTACACATACGTTATAACATATAAATGTTTTGCACTCACAAATGCCTGAAAGAAGCACAATGTGCGAATAATTTTCAACGTGACTCTATCTTCTACGTTTTTGAACTAACTTTGATAGTCAAGCCCTAAAACATACAACATGAAATTAAGCTGCAATTATTTAATTATAACTTACTTTAAGTTCGAGAAAAAATCAGTACATAAAAACGGTTTTGTAGTTATTTTTTTCTTTTAAACTGTACCTTATTCTAGCTTACTAAAGTTTTTCCAATTAATATTTCGAACTTTTACATTTTTGATGAGCAATACAATACCGCAGAAACTTTCTCTCAAATAAGTTTATTTCTTACGCCCATAATAAATATATAAAGTTTCTAAAGGGACACAGATATCGAACTGTCAATTCCGTCGAACAATTGATGCGTTTTCACCTTTTTTAAGGATAAACAAATATTTATTTTTTGCAGCTCTGTCACCAATGTTTCTACGCGCATATATTTACTCACCCCTTGCAATGCTGACAAAAGAACTCCCAATACTATCAATAATTATATAATTTCTTCTTAAAGCAATATATTATTTTACACATTGAATGTGTCTTAACCATTCACGGCAGATAAGTTATAAATGAGGAGATAACAGGGCTCACTTATTATCGTGATACCGATAATAGAATACTGCATTAAGAAAAGAAATTAAATTTGCATATAACCGATGAAAATTTCACTTACTTTTAATTTTTATTAAATTTTGACAATTATTACTTTTAATTATTTTGTAGAAGTCTTAACTCATATGGGTAGTTACTTAAATCACCGTGGAATTCAGTTTTATAATTCTCAACGAGATGTCAGTTTTAATTTTATTAAACATTTTAATTTACAATGCATTCATATTATATACCTATTAGTAAGTAAGTGACTGCGTGCTATATTTATTAATTGAATTTTCGAAACTACGACTTCGTCTTCACGGTTTGATAAGTAGATTCTAGTATGTATTGTTGCAAAAATTATAATAATTATCACTTTTTGTTATTTATTTGAACTAAAAGTATATTAATATACGTACATATGTTATGAACCAAGCAGTTATTTAGGGTTTTAATTATGATAATTGGTCAGTAAACATAATAGATATTGAAATTTTCTTTTTCCCCAAAAACGTTTTATATTCAGAATAAGAATGAACTTATATATATATATATATATATATATATATACATATATATATATACATATATATATATGTATACATATATATATATATATAAATGCTTACGAAATGTTTAAAATGATATTATTTCAGTTTTTATCTATTATTTAAAATAACAAAATTAATAAATCGATATACGTTTGAGAGATCGGTCTTAGGAAAGAAATCAGTCACCGGTTTAGTTTACAAATATTTAAGTCCTTTTTATTATTAGAACGGGACCCGATAAAATAAATTATTTTCAATTTTAATCTGTTTTAAAACGAATATGGCTATATTGAATAAAATTCTTTTACAAGATAAACAAATAAACTAAAAATGGTTCACAATCTAAAAAATAAAAAAAAGATTCTTCTTAGTTAAATTTTTAGTTCTTGGGCATTGCCTAATCTTAAATTTAGCCGCAAGATAGGTACGGGCCGGATGATATGAACGGAATTTCGAACTTTAGCCTATATTCAGAACTAACTGTAATTTTAATTAGTGAATCTTGAGTTGAACCTTTATTTTAAAATTTGTCCTAATGTAGATATATACGCATTTGCATTTTTCCTTGCGTCACTTTTCACGGAGCTGAATCCACTAATAATTCTAAACTTAAAATGTTTTTATGTGTGAAAAATCAACTGTTTCCGAGATTATTATCTCGAGAACGATACAATGACCTCGAAAATTGATTTTTCACGATTTGAAATTTAAAGAGATAATTAGCATTTTTTGCCATCAACCCTCTTCAATACGACATGTTAAATGAGGAAAACACAACTATAAAAGTTACCGGAACACTTCTCGTAGTTGAGTATCACTAAGAAGATTAGCTATAGTGAAGGTAGTTATTAAGCTATTTAGTAAAGTTTTAATGTGAAACGACATAGATATATTAAAGACAGCATGGCTGTAAATAACATGGTTTTTTTAATACACTGAGAATATTATTTATTTTATACGCATGTTTTTTATGCTTAAACTTCAATATATGAAATAAAATATACAAGTTTTAAACATAAAATCGTGTTAATTTCTAAATTTATTTTTAACTTTTATTTAAAATAGAAGTTAAATTTAGTCATAGTATGTTAAGTTTATAGCTGTTATAATGTGAACAGTTTAACGTTATATATTTATAATATACGGAGTGAATGATGAACAGGGGTTAATAATTAGTTAATGTAAATAATTTAAAACATTTTTTAAATAAAAGAACTGGTGCTTTTTCCTAATTCTACTACAAGAATTTATTTGCCTCCCAAAGTTTATTCACTACTCCCACATCTATTTCAACTGGGTTTTGATGGTTAAATAAAATTATAGCCAAGATTATTATTTAGCCGATATAAGTTATTATTTTTAAAATTAATTCTAAATTGTATTGGTGAATTAGAAATCATTTCATTTTATTAAACATATTAATTCGAATCAGTTTCAGCATAAATTACTTAGATATAATTTAAGTTCGAAATAAACACGAACTTAATACAACATTTATCACTGTAAAATTGATTAGAGCTAACATGAAGATTGATAGCAAAGTATTTCCCTCGACAATTTTTTATATAGTTTGGTATTTAATATCTTTTAAAATTAATATTCTACATAAACTGGTAACAAGTATAGGGAAATAAGAACATAATTATGTACAAAAATATGAATTAAAGTTTGTAATTTTGTTTAAAATACCTTTGCCACATTAAGTAAAAAGGAGGTGAAATTGAGACAAGCACCAGGTGGCGGCGTTCTGCGGTCTGACAGCTGGCGGTGATGCATTCCTTTGGCGGCGGATACGGAACATTTCCACCGGAACCGCAGGATGTTGCTCTCACTGGCTGTGGCCTGTTACCTGCACATTAATCTCGTGCGCTTTAACATTGAATTGAATACAATTTTTGCTTCCATGTGTTGAGTAAGCTCATAAAATTGTGTTGTTTAGCTTTTTAACTCCATCGCCCAAACAGGAAAACAGACAATTTATAATTCAACTCTATGTTAACATATCCGACGAGTATACATTTCCGATCATTCATCGATCACGGTCTATTTTGTCCGAGACTATACTGAATACGGGGTTGAACCTAAAGTATAATAAAATCATAATGTGCCCTTTGAAAAATATCTATTTGCTTCGAATTATTTACACATTTTTTAATTGCTGTACCTCGTGAAGAAAAGGGTTTACCTATAACATGAAATATAATATAAATTTACAAACAAGAAAACTCTTAAAATAAAAGAAAAATTTAACATATTTACGTTAAATAAAAGTCAAAATCGCATTGTAAGTCCCTAAACACTTAAGCATATATAAATATGTGTGGGTATGTGGTGTTTCTATTAAATTATTGACAAATATTAATTTATATTTTTTACCAAATAAATAGACAATTAAATTTATGTTTCTTACATGATTGTGCCTATGATACCTCCATATCATGAATATCTCAAGACCATTAAATTTAGAATCAG
This sequence comes from Druceiella hillmani, assembly GCA_039881145.1. NCBI lineage: Eukaryota > Metazoa > Arthropoda > Insecta > Lepidoptera > Hepialidae > Druceiella > Druceiella hillmani. The sequence continues at coordinate 7,866,603 of JAYKKI010000098.1, read as the reverse complement.
TATTCTAGCTTTCCGCTTCGAATCTACAGTGCATGAATATATACCTTTACTGACATATTCCTAAAAAAAGTGGCAGAAGTACAGGAATGGTTCCAGATGTTATCGCTTTATTCACGGCAATATCCATGTTCCTCCTACTTATTTATATAAGGTATAATTAGTTATCTATTGACAACGGATAAAATAATTCCACTTGAAGCAAGACACAGTATCCTCAACAGATGAAACAGATTTGCACTGTGCGGGTGCTGCAACTGCGTATACCGAGTCTTGTCTCAAGTGGAATTACTTTACTTATTGTAAGACATCACTAATTTAAACTTCTCAGCGCAACTTATACCGTTGACTTAACTAGAGCAAGCACGTAATTAGCCTTTTTCTGCTACCGTTTTTTTTGCAGTGCGTGTTTCAGACGTAAAACAGTTTTGCAGAAACTTACAAAAATATAACAAGGTGATAAAATATGTTTAATGGAAATAATATTTAAATTTTTACGTAGAACAACGCTTATTCCGGCATTAACAGAATATGATTCAATGAAAATACATAAAATTTTAAGCGTTTATAATTTTGAAAGTATTAATCGTAAATTAGTACATGCTATTATATATTTTATACTCAAATTTATAATATAATTTTTTGTTATAAAATGAAATATAGGCATGTGTTTATATGCGACCATAAATGAATATAAGTATGCAATAAGGATTGTTATATGTGGAAATGTATGACTTGTGATGAACATGTATATACTTTGGTGTAACTTTTTTTTATTGTTAATTGCGATATAATAACTGTTATTATGTACTTGCTGTTGTTATCGCAATGATATTTATTAGTAATATTTTTTAATGTAAGAAATAAATATGAAAATTTATATAAATATTTTAACTTGATTTTTGAGCCATTAATCAGGAGAGCACGGATAACACAACACACCAAAGAAAACAGTTAATAAATAAGATAGTTACATGTATCTTGTTGAATATTAAAAAAATTACTCTGTAACTTGTAATTTTTCAATATACTAGCATTCTAAACTTTTTTGTATGCATTTTTCTGTACAAAAAAACTGAATATAACGAACTTAACTCGAAACTGTTCAGAATACTTTCTGTTACAAAAAGGAAATAATTGTGCGAGAATAACGCAATTATTCCTTGATAAACTTTATTGATTTAGATAGTTTGATTGTAAACTACTTCAAATAATAAATCGTATTTATTTAAAAAAAACAAGGCAATAGCAAAATAGCTCTGTCTTAAATATTGCTGCATAGCTGCTACTGCGCCTTTAATTTTTTAAGCAAAATTAATTTACGCAAAACTTTTTATATTGAATTAGAATGGGTGTTTTCTATACCAGAACTTGAAATCTTTTTTTGTTTTGAATAATGTACTTTTGGAATAACATAATCCTATTAACGCCGATATAAACTGAAAAAAATATGAAAATGAAGTCGCAATAGTAGGCGACTTATCAGACTGCCTCACCTATAATTGTTCTCGATATCATTAAACAATAGGAGGAGAATAAGAGGGAGACGCTGGAATCCGGAAAATGGGGACACAAGTATTTCCATCCCGAATGGTGCCGCGACTGAGATCGTTTAATCCGATGCTATTTGCTCCACTGAATATGAAGGAATTTTGTAAATGAACTACATTCCTCAATAAATTTCTTTAATGTCATGTAAAATATTATGCAAGAGTTGCGTTATTCATATATGAATAAAAGTTTTGTTATAATTAGTTTGATGTTAAAATTATGTCAGTTGTATTGTAGAATAGTTCTCAAAAATAAACGAATAAATAAATTGTACATCACTAAAATTTTAGCTAAATTATTATTTTGGAAATTTTGAATTTAATTGCATGTAAGACCAGGTTAATTTATTGTAATGAATTTGAATTCTGACAATAGAATTAAAGAATATTGACATAGAAAATTATTTTATTAAATACAAAAATTATTACTTGAGTAAGTTACTATTTACGAAACTAAATACAATTTGCAAAAAGAAAACGAAAACATTTATATAAATTGTTTAATATCGTTCAATAATTACTTTTAATTACTTTATGTTAAAATCGTATCAAAAAATTTAAATTAAAATAGGTCATACATTTACTGCCATCTTGGTTTATGAGTATTACACTTACTAGCAACTGCACTACATAGACTTCTTTTTTATTAAATCATGTCATATATTACGGCAACTACGAATAAATTAATAAAAATAATTTTGTGATAGTCCAAGTATTGCATAACAAATATCTCCAATCATGGACAGTTAAGAAATTTTATTTCAATATTTTATTTTGTTTCCAGTTACCCAAATTGAAATAAGTAACGTGAAGTAAAATTTGAAAATGAAAGTTTTCCAAAAGTAGTAATCCGGCAATATTTAAAAGCATCGGGAGACAAACGAGGAACACTAACTGAAGATTTCAACCGAATCTTTGAAATTTTCAGTTGGTAGGAAATGGAAACATTTTGTCAAATATTTTTAGTTTAGTTTAATATAGTTCTTAAAATTTCCAATTATCATAAATATTTATTACGTAAAGTTAGTAGCTACTAATTTGGTAAAATTAACTTATGGTATGTACTCCCCTTTACTATATTTCATAACATATTTCCTGATTTAATATACTCCGTAGAAATATGCCGCATGAAATAATTTCTCATGTAGTAATGTATATGGAACAATTTTTTGCAATTTTGTTATTAAATAAAGGAACAAGTGAGGAGTTCGCGAGAATTATATCACTTCTTCTTGAATTTAATGGCAAAATTGTAAAATTATTCCATACACAACTTGCCAGAGAAATTTTTTGATTTTCCTTTTCCAGTTCCGGCCAATTTTATCTTTTTGTATTTGGTGACTTATAACTTTTACACGGAAATTACTTTATGAACATTGTGAACTTGGTGACTAAGTATTATATTCAAAATAATTAAGCATATTTCAATAATAAAAACCTTAATTATTTTATTACCTGTATTAGAAGCGACAGAGCATAAATAATTGATTGGTCATTTAAAATAGCTCATAGATTTAAACCAATGTTAGACTGTTGTAATTATGTTGTGCAAGAGGTCTTGTTTAGTGTTTTACGCGTTAATATTAAATAAGTTGTATATTAGTTAGTACCTTGGGTTTATATATATATATATATATATATATATATATATATATATATATATAAATATATATATATATATATATATATATATTTATATACATATATATACATATATATATATATATATATATATATATATATATATATATATTTATATATATGTAGTAGAACGTTCATCTCACAAAATTTATTAACTGAAGCAATATTAAAAGACGGTTAAAAATATTAAGTATTTGTATATATTGACAATTGTAAATCTTTCTTTTTAATTTTATTTTTCACTTAGTCAATAAATGATCTAATAATGATTATGGCTAGCGTTAGAAAGCGTAAATGATATCGTTCTTTAATAGTTAGTTTAGTAAAAGCAAAAATATATATTAATGTTATCTACATTCCGAATGAGGACTTAGCCTTAATGGCGTTTGTAGTAAGTAGGCTTATAAAATGGACCTGCTAGTGATTCCAACTTAACTAAAAGCTATCATAACTGATAAGCAAACACAGCTTTTTAATTTAAAATTTTTGATTTCCTACATCTGACACTTAATGACATACCAATCTCATTCAAGACAATTTTTAGTCTTTGGTCTACTAATCGATCAGTCATAATAGAAAACCTTAAGTAAATGATGTTAATCATTGTAGCTTTATTAGAATACATTCTCTTAAGTGTTATACAATTTTTTAAGCTTTTGAAACTGAAGTTCAGCTCTTTTAAATACTTTTGCTATTTTTAATTCCCTAAGTAGACTTATACATTAAGGAACACCGTCTAAACATTAAAGAACACCGTCTTGATAGTTCGAGCGTTTTAAATATCTGCACGTCCGTTATATTTTCAAACGCAAGTTAACAGGTTTATGAACTCAAATTAATAAAAGTAAGTGAAGGAGGCCAAGTCCTGTAATTTTTGGTGATGTAAGTTTTCCGATACTCAGATTTATATTTAATTACTTCTTAGCTCATGTTTCCTAAACGCAAAAATATTTTACACAAAAAATCTTTATCTAAAGGTGAAAAACTTTAAAAAGTTGGAACCTGAGCTGTGGAATAGTTTTCCCTAAATATTTTCCTACAACCCATTAAATGGGTTGTAGGAAAATGTATGTCTCTTTTAATCCTAATTCCCACCCCTCATTATCTCATCTTGCTTATTTTCCTTGTCCTTTCCTTGCCTATCTTGATTCTTTCTTTATTTGCGATTATTCTTTAATAAAACCTGTGCAGGTATTCTCGCGTAAGCCTTTCTGGTCATGAATAAAAAACGATGATGATGAGAAATCTACCTATTTACAAATAGTCAATCATAACAATTGAAAACAGATAGAGCTTAGCGTAACTTGACTAACGAGAACTTTTAAAACATCCGATGAACACATCGCGAGTAATCAGTTTTATGTTAGTAAGTGATAGGAAAACTAGCAGAAGTTTTTAGACGCGCTTTTTAATATTAGAATCTTGTTTATTCATAAATGTCTGCCTACGCTTTTTACCGTCTGATTTTTAAGAACTTTTTAATTTTGTATTTTTAATGCAGCTTCTAATATATGTTAATTTAAAACACTTCGTACCAAGAGAAATATTAATAATTTACACCCTCTTTATGATTGATTAAAATAGAAAACGCTTTCAAATGTAATACGGATTAGGTGTATTAATTTTCCGTGTTTAGTGCCTGTATTCAGTTTATGAATGTGACATTTTTACAGAGTTAGCTATTTTTTAGACAAGTTGATCATATATATATTTTATACTATTAATCTTATACTATTAAACGAGCAATTCTTGTATGTATATATATAATGTAAAATGGTTTCTCGGAAACGGGCTCTAACGATTTTGATGAAATTGGAATTGGAATATTTATTGCGTCGGTATTATATTGAATAATTCCAAAGATGAGCCATGTCGGTTAATTATTTTGAAAATGGCAGCCAATTAAAATTTTCAAAATTACTATGCACACTATATCTATGACTTAATAACTTTTGGATGGAAAAAACATAAGAAAACGGGTGAGGAAGGGTAGGGTGGGAAAGGGAAGTGAAAGGGAAAGGGGCGGAGAAGAGGAAGGGGAAGGGGTGGAGAAGAGAAAGGGGTGTAGGGGTATGGGTAGGGGGAGGTAAAGGGAAGAGAAAGGTCATGGTGAAGTGGAGGGTATGAAGATAGGGAGGGGGAGAGGAAGGGGAAGAGGAGGGGGGAGGGAAAAGGAAAGGGAAAGGGAGAAACGGAAGGGAAGTAGAATCTGGGTGCTGAAGGAAAAGGGGGAAGTGGAGGGTAGGGTGTATGGGTAGGGGGCGGTAAGGCAAGGGAAAGGTGATGGAGCAGGGGTAGGGGAAGGGGATGGTGAACGAAAAGGTGAAGTTGGGTGTAGGGGTATGGGTGGGTATGGGTGGGTAAAGGGAAGGAAAAGGTGAAGGTTGAAGGGGAAGGAGAAGTGGATGAGGAGGATGGGGGAGGTAGAGGGACTAAGAGGAAGGTGAAGGGGAAGGTAAGAGGAATGGAAGGTGGAGAGATATGATAGGGGAAGCTAAAAGGGAAAGGAAAAGTGATGGTGAAGGGGGAGAAGAAGTGGATGGGGAGGGGAGGTAAGAATGTGAATGGGAGGTAAGGGGAAGGGAAGGGTGGAGAGGGAGTGGAAGGTAAGAGGAAGGTGAAGGGAAGGAAGAATGGGGAAGGAGAAGGGGACGGAGAAGTTTGGGAGAGGGAGTGAAGGGGTATGTAAAGATGGATGGGTAGGGGGAGTTAAGGTGAGGGGAGGAGAAGAGGAATGGGAAGGTGGGGTGGAAGGCGAAGAAGGCGAAGGGAAAGTGGAAGGCGAACGTGAACGCTAAAGGCAAAGGCGAACGTGAACGCCAAAGGCAAACCAAAGGCGAAGGAGGGCGAAAAAGAGCGGAAGCGAAGACGAACGCCGAAGACGAATGCAGAAAAGGAAACGCGAACACAAAAGCGAAAATGCGAAGGTGTACGCGAACGCGAAGATAAACGGGAAGGCGAGACCGAAGGCCGAACCCAAAACCAAGAAAAGGGGATAGGGATGGGAAAAGGGGAAATAAACATACTAACTTATTACTATGAAAAAGCATTTCACTTTCCTATGGGAAATCGTCGAAATACACCGAGTATCGCTCGGTCACCTAGTACTATATATATATATATATATATATATATATATATATATATATATATATATATATATATATATATATACATATATACATATATATAAATAAATAAATATATATATATATATATATATATATATATATATATATATATATATATATTAAATTAAATTATAACAAAATTCTACATGAAACAGCAAGAAATTAGATGATTTCTCAAATTCGTAACGTTTAATGTTTCAGGCTAAATATAGTTATGAGAAATAAATATTATTTATTGATAAAAAATCTAATGTGATTATAAAAGTAACATAGTCACTGATATGAAAACTATATGATTTTTATTATAATAAATCTAAAAAACGATAATATCATGGTGCGGCATAATGAAGTTGCAAAAAAAATCTTAACAGAAGGCGGGTTTTTCAAAATAACAACAAAGTATTGAGTTTAAAAACATAACATTTTCACAGACATAACATTCGTGTATTGATATTCGCTCGATTCTTTGCCAGCCGTTTTTCGCAACTCCGCGCACCGCTCTTGTGGTGCAAGTACGTAATGCAAAACCCATGTCTGAGGCGCATTGAATGCGAGACTAGGAAATGCTTACATATTTTTTTCTTCTTTTATTATGTAATTCTACATCTAAGTTTCATACAATGTACAATACTTTCACAATGAGATTACAAAATGTGATTGCGTTATTCGGCGCGTCAAATAAATGTAAATAAACTTGACGTTCAACAATATTAAATTTAGAGTAATGAACCACAAACTTCCCCATGAACCCAACAACTTCCACAGCCAGCCGGCAAAGAGGGTTGCCTCTGAAGTATATTCTCTCTTCAGCTATATCGAACGTAATCCGTTTTAGCATACAATTCAATATGTTGAAACATACAAAGGAGAAACGCCATATTGACGGCTACTAATGATATGTGCCTCACTTACTAATGATGCAACAGTATGGCAAGTTTTATTTTTTAGTGGCAACTATTATCTCGAAATTTGAAGTAGTTTCTGAGGAATTGGATTGACCTTTAGAATTTTTGTTAGCTTTCTACATGACCGCTAGTATTTTATTTTAGAAAAATGGTTGTAAGTTTTAATATAAATTTATAAATTCATACAAATTATAAATTTATAATAAATTATATATAAATTCTTGTCTATTCTAATATTTGAAAAAAATTATATTTCTATTTAAGTAACTAGGGAAAATAAATAAAATATTTAGATCAAGATCATTTTTTTAAGCAGTTCAATATTTAATTGTTACTTATAGTTAAAAAATGACAAGCGTATGATGAGTTTTAAAAGATTTTCTGCAATTTTTGTTGATCGTTGATATCATTACATAGTAAAAGAACTACGGGCATGAAATTAAAATTAATGAATATTTAAATTTTTTTTGAGTCAATATTGATTTTCTAAATTTTTTAATTCGACATTAGTTTTACTTTAATATAGAATTTCAAGTAATGCACAGTGCAATTAGGAAATGTTTTTTACACTAAAACCAACTCCTTTAAAAAAATTTAATTTTATTATTTCTTTTTCTAAAAGAGCTTTTTAATATAAAACTCAAGAAGTGTGTTAAATTTTTCCATTCAAACTTACAGGGTTTACATCATAAGAGGCTGTAACAAATAAACTGTGAGAGACGAGGAAATTAAAAAAATACAGTTCATAGGATTTTATTTTCATTACTGAAATTAAGTATTTTGCAGCATCCAGGTAATTAACAAATGTATTGTTGATAAATGTAAATATAGTAAAGACATTTCAAAAAGTGAATACTGATTGCAGAAAGATCAACATATTAAGAATCAAATATTTTACGAGAATTCCGTTTTTCATATCTTTCAAACCAGTATCTCGGATCAATATTTCCTTTTAATTATATAACTAACGTAAATGACACCAACATAAATATACTATAGATTAATTTGAGTTTAAGTTCCGTATTGAGGTAAATTGTCAGTTAATTTTGGAACTTAAAGGAAATAATAAGTAAAGAACACTAACTTCACTGGGTAGCAAAATTTATCCGTACGAAGCCGTGAACAAAAGTTAGTCTATTTTCCAATGTTGCGTTTTTTGGGCACCTGTATAACTGAACAAAAAGATAAACGAACCTGTAAGTGACATATCGCAACAGATTAATGATTTCGGTAATCATATGTTGTCCCCGCTTCTAAAGCCCGTATTACGCCCATGCTATTATGTCGAATTTTTACATTTTACGTGCTGAGTACTATTAATTTTTCTAAATATATTTTAGTTGGTACCAAACATACTCATTTGCTAATATTACAACCGTATCCGGTACTTCCCGTATATTTATTATGGATTTAATTCAATTAGATCTTTGTTAAAGTACGAGTATGTTTTCACTCAACCGATTAGGAGGGGTAAAAGTAGTAAATTCGATGGTTTAACATTTTTATTATTTAACGTTTTTATTAATTCTTGTCAAATACGTTATCTCAAATAAGACAATGTAAACGATTGTTTAGCTTCTGTTTGGACTATTTATTTGGTATTGATAAAAACAAGGCATACCTTGTTTTGCAAGATATTGTTTTGTTAAAAGTAAAAAATTTGGATTTACATAACAATGTAAAATATAACAATATAATTTTGAAGCTCAAGAAAAAGGAAATTTTCTACTAAATGTGCCGCATGATTTTATTTTAATCTAATCAATACCTCAGATTGTTGATCCATAATTATTTTCAAGTTTTTGGAACATCATAAATTGTATAATAAAAGCGTTTAATTTAATTTTTTTATCCTTTACTTTATTTTTAACTTTTCACTAGGCTTTATAGCTTGGTCTGATTTTATTAAATTTATTGAAATATGGCTTCGCATACACAGTCACATAGAGGGTCTTTTAATCACGTTATTTAAAAAAAATACCATTTTGAATTGATAGATACAAAAGGCGTAAACTTCTCTCTTGTGGCCTACTTTTCCAATTTCAAACCAGTTGGTTGTCAAATCTCAAGGTTTTTGCCTGCCTCACTACTGTAGCATCAGTAATAAGGAGTTAAAATCCGGAGTTCATCGAAAAAGTCTCTCCTTAAGACTTACAATACTTAAAACCGCGGGCAATATCACTGCAGCATCAGGATTTAAGAATCAAAGCTTGAAATTATCATAATGTTGTATTGAAATAGGGATTAAATACGTATGCAAATTTTCAAAGGAATTGGTTTAGAAGAAGTTGTTTTAAGTTTTAATTTCTAACAATTTATAAAACATGAAGCTAAAGGAAACCGTTTGAAAATACATAAAATGAAAATAAGTTTAGTTCTTAGAATTCTGTACCTGAAAAAGAAAAAACGGAATGTTTATGAGATCATTCACATATGGGAAGGGGAAGGGGAAGGGGAAGGGGGAAGGGGAAGGGGAAGGGGAAGGGGAAGGGGAAGGGGAAGGGGAAGGGGAAGGGGAAGGGGAAGGGGAAGGGGAAGGGGAAGGGGAAGGGGAAGGGGAAGGGGAAGGGGAAGGGGAAGGGGAAGGGGAAGGGGAAGGGGAAGGGGAAGGGGAAGGGGAAGGGGAAGGGGAAGGGAAGGGGAAGGGGAAGGGGAAGGGGAAGGGGAAGGGGAAGGGGAAGGGAAGGGGAAGGGGAAGGGGAAGGGGAAGGGGAAGGGGAAGGGGAAGGGAAGGGGAAGGGGAAGGGGAAGGGGAAGGGGAAGGGGAAGGGAAGGGGAAGGGGAAGGGGAAGGGGAAGGGGAAGGGGAAGGGGAAGGGGAAGGGGAAGGGGAAGGGGAAGGGGAAGGGGAAGGGGAAGGGGAAGGGGAAGGGGAAGGGGAAGGGGAAGGGGAAGGGGAAGGGGAAGGGGAAGGGGAAGGGGAAGGGGAATTATGAAAACTTTTCTAATTATTTTAGTTTATATTAAAATTAAAAATGGATATTAAACTTACAAATTAAAATTTAAAAATTTTGGAAGGTTTCACTTCTACCACATGTGAATTGCACACGTGATTTTTTTTCAACTAAAGTTGTGTCTTTCGTCAATTTTCTTATGTCCGGGCCAACGAAAAAGCTTCTTTCACTTTAACTCAGCTAGAGATGGAACAATTTAGTGTATATATTTAAAACATTCTCCTTCTTTATTCAGCACCTTTGAAAATTGTTTCAAAAAAAGTTTCAGGCACTAGTTCTTGGTAGCCAATCTTTCTTCGTCCAATGTTGTCCTCTGTCTCGACTATCCTACTCGCGGATAAAGCAAGAGCAAGTATTTTTGTAGCCACCTCGTTATCCAAGCAGCATACTTTCAAATCTCCACAGACCATCCGACCGTATCGTAAGTACTTTTTTTCATCAAACACTTTTTTCAAATTGTCGTAGCATTACGCAAAAAGACTACTTTCAAACTTCGCTTTCACGAGTCTGTGAATAATCTTCATTCGTTCGCGTCATATTCGATTTTATACATTTTCACTAAGCCAAGAATGTTTTTACAATACACTAGATTACGATCTTCAGCAAAATGTGGTATAAAGTTTTTTTCACTGTTGCGGTACCAAGACAAAAAGTTGCCAGGAGCACTTGCTTCTGGCACCTTTTTGTCTATATTCTTTTTTGATAGTTTTGATCGAGGAGTTCATCTATTACTTTTGGCAGGTTTAGATCTCTTGTTAAGTCGTTCATTTCCGACTGTGAAAATAACGGTGTTCCACTTGAACTTAGCTCAAATTAAGTTTCAGGTTTAGATACCTCATTGACCTCACTGCTAATGTTTTCAGCTTGCACTGATTCCAAATATGGAGGTGATAGCGGTGCAAAGTTCGGGTAGCGATGCACCGTGTGCGTTACCGATTGTACGGTTGGATAGATTTTTGTTTTAGAATTGTAGCCTGTGGTCTTGCAACAGCAAAAATAACAGTCTTCGGAGTGATTCTATGATTTTCGAAGACTACTTTTCGAAAACACTTTCGAAGTTCACGAACGCATGTCGCAGGAACTTGATGTGGGACCCACTGTTTGTTTTGGTTAGCGATTGCTATACCGAAAAACATGTTATAAACGTTACTTATGAATTCGGTAATATTGTGTTTCCATTTTGTCAGCATAAACTGCCTACTAATATGACAAAATTGTCTGATGAGTTTAAAAATTTTCGCGATGGCACCTTTTAAGTGGGTGTTACGAATTGCATGGAAGTACTGATTTTGTGCAAACAATGATATTGCTATTTACACAAAAATCTATGAATTTACCCTCATTGACACTCTTGTAACGATTTAAATTAATTACAGTTAAATGAGGTTTTTGCAAATAACTTAAAAGTCCATCTTTTTCCAATAATAAGGGTGTGTCACCTAGTTAATTACGTTATATTTAATTAACTGTTTATTAGGACTTATTTATTGTTATCTACTGCAACCATTCAGTGTATTTTTATTTAATAAGAAACAATTAAAATAAAATATCGGTTCTTGACAGGGTAGGCCTAGGTACTTTTAATAAAAAAACTATGCTAAGTAACTAAAAATCCTGATGTAATGGAATTTTTAACATTTTTTCCGTAATCCAGCCGTAAATCAACCGTAATCATTCCGTAAATCAGCCCCCCAAAACCAGTCATCAAATCTGAAAAGGGAAAACCATTGTAAACCTTTAATATATTTTGCCAGATTAAACACGAGAATTATTACATATATACTTCATATAATGAAACGTGTCGAATGAATGTCAAATTTTGCTAAATAACTGTACTGTACCAAAGTGAGTGATTGGAGATTTTAACATTACACAAACGTCATGTTATTTAACATTTATGCATGCAATCTTCTTCTTTAGTTGTTCATTATGCATGCAATCTTTGCATCTTTGCGTATTAAGAGAATGTCATTCAATAACTTGATAAAATAATTAAAGTACTTAAAAAAACATTGAAATATTTTACGTATTTTCATATTCAATCATAATTTAGGTTTAAATTACTAATTTGTTAGTAACACGTGTACAGTAAATTTTAAATTTTCCTATAATTTTCCTTTCATGCAATTTCCCATTCATACATCGATATAGGCTAAATTTAATAAGAAAACGACAAAAATTTTGCGTTTTAAAATTTTTTATTGAATTATTTCGTTTATGAAATTTTCCAGTGTGAATTCTCTTTATATAAAATTTCATTTCACGTAATTCGTGGCTTGATTAAAAGAAAAGAAAATAATATAATTTGTTTCCCGGTTTTGTCATGAGTTATAAAAATAAAGAATTAAGCGAAATTTTAGCTTTATAACTTGAACTGTTAAAATTTTAATAGGTTCAAACAAATAATTGATCAAACAAAGGGGAAAACTTACGATTTCTGTTTTCATCCTTACTGTAGAATATGAAAAATATTACAGCGTAAATGTTATTTATTTACTAACTGTGCCCGCGACATCTTTCGCGCGTGGAACTTTAGAAAATATTATTAAGTTAATTGCAAGGTTAATACACATAATTATAAAAATAAAGTTTTTATCAAGTAAGTGAACTTTATATTGAAAAGTCAAATTGTCTTTATGTTATTCTATTTCCAATAGAATTCACCAGTAAAAACGTTATCGAAATCTTCTTAGCTGTTCTGGCCCGTACAAATAAACAAGTTCACAGATAAAGGAACAAACATTCAAAAAGCGTATTTTGTAATTTTGTTTAATTTTATTATATTTCCCATAATATTTTTTTTGTAATCATCTTAAATATAGAGGCGAGCTTATTTTATTGTTTGATTACAATTTGGTATGGACAAAAAGCGTGTAACTATCAAATTTCTGAAGTTTAATATAAATCCATCAAAATAATTAAATTACAAATATTTATAGCAGATTAATATTTTAAGTAAATTGAGGAAATGAGGTAAGCTTTTGACGAATACATACAACATTGATCATCAAAAATGTCATCTGCCCTAATGCGTCGGCGCATTCGGTTTGCTTACTCTATAATGCATACCTGCCGCATCACTCCACGTTTCAACTCTGGCCACGCCCATGTCGTTAATTTACGTCCGGATGGAAATATCAACTATTGATTTCAAATACACGTAGCGTCGTCTACCGATGTATATAGATATACTACACATTTATATAATTTCTACGCGTTGAGTTGCTAGGCACTGCCAGCACTAATACGAAAAAAAATAATTATTTTTTAAAAGATTAAATTTGCAAACCGTCTAATTGAGTAAAATTATTCCGACGAAATAGAAAACATATATTACATCAAAACCAACTTCAACTAAATTGAGTTAATAGTTTTACGAGATACGCCGTCAAGCACAGAAACCGATAAAAATTCCGAAAACAATTGGTTGAAAATTGTAATAATTCAAAATGATAACATTTTATTTTAATTTTTTTATAATTATTGCATGAGAATAATTTATTTTAGATATCAATTAAATTTGTTAAACTTAATTTCATCGCCGCCTGTGTGAGACATGACATTTGCGACTTGACGTTTTGTCAAATGATTAATAGATTTAATGTTTTTTTTTCTCCTGTATGGCTTTCTAATGTTTAAGTGCCAACAACATTGTATTGAATTTTATTGTAATATGTAATAATTTTTTAAGATACAGAACATTCTCGAAGCAATTTCTGTTGCATTCCTTTTTTAAATAAAAAAATTGTCCTTCGTTTTACGCGTTCTTTTAGCAAAATTTTCCATTCAGTTTTTTCGAAACCTTCAATAGCATACATCGTTAATAATTTTTCTCAATGGGTATGGATAAAAACTAAATATCCTAGGCGCATAGTTACTTTTAAACTATTAAAATGGGAGGATATTTAATTGTATATCTAAGCAGTCAAGTCCGGTGGTCAATTACTTTAAACTATTGAAGTGCGAGGATTTTTAATTATATATCCTAGCAGTAAGCTCTGTGATCAGTTACTTTAAACTCTAAAAGGCTAGAGTAATTAATGTATACCGTAGCAGCAAAATATCAGTTTCTTTTTAACACTTAGAGTGCGTGAACAATCTACACATCTTAATCGCAAGGCCTTGGTAAAACTCCAATTTTAAATCGCACTGTGCTATGGAACATTAATTCCAAAAAAATTATATATCCCAATTTTAAAGTTTGAGTATAAGAAGATTAATAAGTTGTGTATTATAAAAATAAATAATGAAACTGATCCTGATTTTTTTATTCGGACGACATATTTAAAAGGTTTTCTCCAATTTAAGTCATCGTGAATTATCCTGCGGATCAACGATGAGTCGAGATTTTGCATCATCATCTTCAGGGGGCCATCTGGTGGAGCAGCAAAGGACTTTGAGAACCATTTTGTTCAATTAAGATCAGTAAATGCCAATTTTTCATACAGATGGCAAATTTACATTGTCGTATAACAGTAAAGAATTGAGATTCATTATTTCATTAAAACTTAATTTAATTGTTATAATATTAATTTCAATTTAAAAATTAATTATTATTTACAAAGATTAATTTGTTAAAATATTTTTGCTTCATAATTTAATTGGATAATATAATTCACCATTCCATTAATATATTCTGTCTTCCAATGATATATTCCATTAATATATTGACAAATATAAATATGACATTTATATTATTAAATTTTTTTTTGACCTTAAAGGATATTTATCTTTCCCGTATGTATGTTTTTCGTTATATTTAATGAATACTAAATATTAAAATTTGGATTTTTAGTGAAAAAATTTTAAAATCTATGTATTTTAGTGTTATTTTGGTGGTCTAACCCTTAAATCAATGAACCATTCTGGATGAAATTTCCAATCTTACGTATAATTGGAATCTATTTGTGTGGGTGTTCCATTTAAACTCAAAATCTACTTATCCGTTTCTGATCCGGCTCTTATCGATTCCTGTTCATTGGTGTTAATAATAATGAATCATTTGTGAAATCCAATACAATCTTTTTTAGTCAAAAAATATTCACTCTCTGCCAAAATATTGACTTTACCAATAGCTGCATTTTATTACTTTATTTACTAGTGTAAGATTACAGATTTTATCAGGATACATTTAAATAACTTAAATTTAATAACGTATCATGGTTTGGAAAATTTCAATTTTGATAAACACATCATTCAAAATTTTATCAAGAATATAACTATGAATGCTGTGTTTATCAAATTTAATTCTAGCGCTTTAAATAGCAATAAAAGACGGTCATTAAAAATGTATACGGTATTATATATTATTATATATCTTGTACAAAACCAAATACACACAAACACATATACGCATACATATACATATCGACGCATTATAAACACATGAATGGTATTTGAGGGTGAGTCAGATAGATACGAAGAATTATTTATTAGTTTTTTTTAATCAAAAACTGTTTTACACTTTCATTGAGTCTGATATAGCTGGGTTCTCTTAGTATTTCTTAAATCTCCTACATGTACTGGAAATAACCTATGATAATCCTAAATTCATACCATAGTGCGGGCATTTGAGTAGAGCAAAGTTTTTTATTCTAGGATTGAAACGAGGCATCTTGAATCTGAAAAGGTCTTTTCTATTAATTTGAATGGAAAACAAGCATCTAGTAGAGTTTGTAGATCCGAGATTTTATGTCTGTTATGACACTGATTCATATTTCAGTACTGTGATTCATATTTAAGTAACTTTTTACTTTAAGTGATAGAAATACGAACCCATTCCCAGCAAAATTTTGTAAATAAATGTTTTCTTTGTGTTAATATTTCCCGTGACCCAAATTGCGTGAATATATTTGCGTCACGTGCAGGCTGAAAACTGTCAGTAGCTTACAAAATAAGAGTCTGATTCTCTTCAAGTACCCTCACATTAAAATTACCCGAGCCGGGAAAGCGTTGATGCGAAATAAATATTCCATAAAAATAAAGTAAAGTACACGACTTTTTATGGTTGCCGAGTAGCGGTTTCGATCTTCCCTCTAGTACCTGTACGGTTGACACGTGGGCGTCTAAACTAAAATAGAGGAAATTGGCCCGAAAAGGGCCAATCTTTTCATTGCGAGGACAATTTTCTTCTTGAAATAATATTGGAATAAGATATATACTAAAGAAAACCATCCAACAATTTCTTGTTTCCTGAAGAGTTCCACTGAATTTTCTAAAAGAAAGCAACGGTACATATCCCTATCGATCGTTATCGATAGGGATGCTCGATAGTAAATTATTTAATAGGTCGTACATGGAATGTGTAATGTTTGAGAAAAATTCATAATCCAAAACCAGTTTTCATAAGAGGACAAAATTTTTCAAATCCTTTAAATTTATTTTAATATATGCACTTAATTCTACGGAAAAGGAAAATACACAATATTTGGGTAACGACCGAATAAGTCTTAACTTCCATTCAGAAAGTCGTTCGCCAAGAAATCATTTACTATGTAAACACCATTTCAAATTAAGGATGATCTTTTAATATATTTATTTTCAATATTAGCGACCCATCCTGGCTATATTTGGTACTGATTATAGATATAAAAGCTGTTTTAGTTGTTATAAAATTTCATTGCACATATTTAAATTTCATTTCGATGGTGTCAAAACGTAAATATTTTCCTTTTATGTGAGGCGTGATGAGGCACATAAATTTGAATAGAAAGGTATTGAATGAAACAGTAATCTAGTGATGCTTATAATTGTATAAATTATTACCCATCCAACCAATGCCCGCTACGCACGCAGTCCTCGAAGGAAAAGCAGTGGGGGATCGGCCGTCTAGTCACAATCCAAGATTCACGGAAGGGGATCATCAAGAACCCAAATCTATATGTTCCACAATATTTTGAAATATTCAGGTCAACATTGCAAAAGGTTTCAAAACTTATTATCTTTTCCTATATGTTCAAGAACGTTCCACACTCCAATATTTTCTTTTCCAGAAATGTTTCAAATTTTCGGGTGCACTCAAGTATTTTTCATTGGTTGATATTTACTTTTCTAGAGTTTTCTGGAGTTTTTTCTTACGTTCGAGAACTTTACATATTCTCATATTGATTATCTTAGAATTTTTTTAAATTTTCCTAATATGTCACATACGAAAACTTTTTGTATCTATATTAAAAGAGGAGTCTCAAGGAAATGTCCCAAAAATTGATTTGCGTTTTTTATACTTCCTAGATTTATGTTCATACCAAAGAAACATTTATTAGAGGCATATCGAATCATATCGATTGTAAATAAAATTTAAATAAAATATTCATTAAAGAAACATATTTGTTGAACAATGGTCTCGTAATATTGTAATAAATATGTGAGATCTTCAGTATATCTGTTATTACAGCATATAATTACCGAAGTTTTAACGGAACAAAAAAGTTGAAAAAATGGAAAGTCCAACAAAAGAAATATATCGCTTACTTTCTTATTAATTTTCATCACAACGTATATAGTAAACCAAATCTCAGTACACGCAAATGTAAATTATCTAATTTATTTATTCAATAAACATTATTTTTTTCTATAAATTTCTGGTCCAGTTAATAGCTTGAGTAAATCAAATATTCAGAATAAAATAACAGAAAAACGGAAATCATGTTCAAAACAAATACATGTGATATTGAGCGCAATTAGAAATAGTGAGTGGGCTATATACAATGAAAATACTTTACGATCTTGATTAATCGTTAATCGATTGAGTTATGAATCGAACAGCAGAACGAGTTGAATTCCAGCAAGGCTTGCACTATCTATTTGAGCAAATTCAGCAAGCGAGCTAATGACTTAGTTTACGATTTTCTAAAAGTGAGAATATCAAACTGTTTTAACACAATATATATCGTAAAATTTCTGGTAATTTTTCATGAAAAATAAATCAGAGTATTCTAAATGTAGCCACACTACTATTGTGCTACTTAGAGTATTCTAAATATCGTAACATTATTGTGAAATGAGAGAAAATTATCCCTACTCATCTAAATATTGGAAACGTGCGCAAGAATGTTACCTGCTAACGCATACTCAATACATAATCCGGACCCAGAAAAGTTGTCATCAGTGTTCATTTCCTTACATTAAAATAAAGCTTATCATTCAGCCTTCATTTAAAGAAAAGCGTCGACGTATAACAAACCGCTAATAATCGTTAACTTATTATTATTCTCGGAAAAAAACTTTACATCGTTGGGAAACAACAGACACTTTACTCCAGTGACCACTAATTTTAAAGTAGTTAATATTAATAGAAACAGTACGTTATTTGTTTGCTATTATTTAATGGAAGACTATCGCTTATGTTCTCAAAATTAAGAAATATTGCAAAAAAAAAACAGTAAATACCATTATTCTCCTTTAGCCATTTATCCCCAAGCGGTCGACGAAAGTAAAGTACAGAGATTTTGATCGTAGTTAAAGTTTGAAAATAAATCTTCTTTACGAATCTGACCCCTTGTGTACATTTTATTTGCCCCGTGAGAAATAACGCTGTAATTGTATTTCTTATTAGCTAGGTGTTACATTCCCGGGGCGTAACATTTTATTGAATTATTATGTTGTAGATTCTGAATCGTTTTATCTTGCCCCCTCTCGAGGTCGTCGTTTTAATTGGCACTCAATCAATTAACGTGAAGAGACAATTGGTCTTAGTATCTGCAGTCCATGGTTTGAAATGAGATCTGTTTCAATATTTGTCGATATTGACTGCAACGGCAAATTAGAAATTCAGTACACAATGCCATTTTGCTTTTACACGAAGTAAACTCAAACGCACGTAGCTCGAGATTCGTTTGAAGAATAAATTGTGAACTTACGAAGGGTAAGTTGCATTAGTTTTATTTGATTTCAGTGAAAAGTTTGTTTCTTCAAAGTTCATCTTGGCAACACACTTTATCGCTGTTTGCTGAGTTTCCTTAGCTAGTCATCCATCACTTTATAGATTTAAGAATAATAAGATATATATATATATATATATATATATATGTATATATATATATATATATATTTTACTAAATAAAAAAAAACTGTTTTATAACCCTGATATTCCATAAATTATGTTTACAATCATTTATCCTGTATCTGTTTTAAATGTTGTTTTATAGGTTACAGTCTTTAATATGCTTTCAAGTTTATAGTTATATATAGGTTAAGATATATATATATATATATATATATATATATATATATATTCAACTTATTCCATAATATATTAACGTCTTAGGCCTTTTACCTTTAGTAAAATTAGCATTTAAAAATACTAGCTTGTAATTAAAAATATAAGCAGTGAATGATTTTTATAACCTTCAAAAAAAAAAGTTTAAAATTACATAACAGTACTTTTATCTTTATAGACTATGGACAAGTATGCCTTTCGTTCTTATTCAACAGATTATTTAACGCTAAGTATTATTAGCTAATTTATGTTTCGTATAAAGAGCACCTATTATGCATTTATTCACGTAAAAAGCTTACCATATATTCGCATTTATTTCATCTATAAATATCATTATGAATTAAATTTGGATAGCTTAAAGTTTGTGAATAAATTGAAAAAAAATTATATTAACTTCACTGAACAGTTCATGCAATCATGTTGGATTAGCAACCCTCAGCGGTAATAATATTTCCTGTCGAATAATGCAAAAAAGTGTCGGTTCCCTATATTTATATAATTTACAAAGTTTTTGTTAAGTAGATATAATAAATATATGGGATAAAATACATTGCAGCAAAATTTAACTAAAATTTTCTAATATTTGGAATGAATCATTTACTTGAATATTTAATGTTTGATATATTTACATGCAGAGAAAGTTAAATATATTTGAAATCCACCCAACATCTACCTGTTATTGGTGTTTCTCTGACTTCATTTCTATATGTTTATTTGTCGTAATCATTATTTATTTGAGTTAGTAAGCCCATAGAGGATTACCCATGCAGAGACATTGACTGAAATATAAAAATATATAAGGTGGGTTTATTGCCATAGGAACTATCACTTATAGCGCCATATAATAAAATAAATTATGTGTAAGACTGTCACACGTAGTGAATATAATTGTGAAATAATAATTAATGAAATAATAAAATAATGAAATAATGAATATGATATCAGAGTTCAACTTATGCCACACCAGCGTGTACAGGTAAATAAAAGGAGATTTTCAGAACCAATTCAAAGACTGATGAAATAGTCATTAGATAAACCGGGTTACGGGAATACTTCATCGTATTAAAGACAGATCAAACAACGTACTGATTGCGCTCCGCCGGCGGGAAATGTCTATTGCGTAATCTGAACGCGGTTATCAGAAATACGGTCAAATTTCTGAAGGCAAATAAACAAATTTTGAAGATTTTCTAATTTATTTAAGCAATCCTTGGTGCATTTAAATCTCCTAGCATACCTTTTCATACTTAAATAAAGGCAGCAAGTGTGTTTGACGCAAGTTAATTTTAATTTTTCCTAAAATTAAAACTGATTAAAATGCTTTAGAAATGATGGTATCCAGGCACCGCTACGTTGTGATATTTGCGAAACTTTTTTACAATTTTGTCAAAATTTTTGCTACTTCGTCATCCCTATAAAAGCTTTTTATTTCCTAAATATTGTTTAAGGGTCTATCAGTTAATCAAAAATGTTTAACAAATATTAACTTTGCAATTCCGTATTCCCTTTCAAAGTGACGTGAAATATGTAACCTCCCTCTATTCTAGTTGTTAACGTTCCGTTTAACATATTTAAAACATTTTTATATTTATTTAAATCTCTGTATTAAAATTATATTAGTAAATAAAATAAGAGTTCGCATCAGTAATTTGAGAGATATAGCAAACCAAGTAAACCCAATATATGCGTAATGTGAGATTATGTTAGAATGAAGACGTATTGACACTATTCCGTTTGTTTTACGTCTAGTTTCATTTAACTTCAGATATAATCACGTTGCGGTGTCGATTAATCTGGAAGAATATTATATTGAAACTTAACCGAATTTGATATGATTTATAGGTATGCTTTTATTAGATTTATATTTTAAATTCAATCATTCAGTCATAGCAACCTAAAAAATTTAGAGTATTGAAAAAATATATAATTAATAAATATATAATAATAATACATGTTCTTATAAATAATTTTGCATATAGATTTTAATAATATATAGTTTATAATAGGAATTAACAAAAAATAGGCTAGCTTTATAGTATATAATTATACATAAGGTTGTCAACCGTATATGTTCTATATATAATACGATTTTTAAAGCTCTGAAAGCTCTATTCATTGTTCATTCAATATAAAATTCGGTAGATAATTGTTTCAGTTAAGGTTAGTTCATAGATTGATTAAATAAATCTAAATACTTTCAAAACAATGGTAGCACAAAATAAAAAAAAATAGCTAAAAATTTTCATTACCAGAAATTGTACGCAGCTAAAAAAATTAGGTACCATAAAATTTGTTAGAAAATATTCTCCGTCATTAATTTAAAACTAGAAAAATGCCCTTAATAAAAATATTATTGCTGTATATATATATATATATATGTATATATATATATATATATATATATATATATATATATATATATATATATATATATATATATATATGAACACATATATATATTTATACACATATATGTATATATATATATATATATTACTATTAGAACAATTAGAAATAGTGAAGATTTCAGATTACGACTATAAATTTAATTTGAGATCGAATATAAGCTGTGAAGAAATTGCAATACGTTCTCTACATGTTTCTGTCTGTAATTAAAACAATAAAGGTAAATATTTTATTTTGAGTAATAAACAATCAAGCAAGACTTCAAAACTCTAAAAACCATAAAGAAACTTTAAGAAAAGATCTTCAATGTTATGAACATGTTATTGTATAATCCTAATTTTGAAACAGTCATCAAACTATATTTACTGTAAATGAATTATATCTTTTTGATTCTCACGTATGCATTAAACCTATCACGACCTTCGTTTAGTTTTTAAAGATTAGTAGAATTTTTTATTTTGAAAATTTCATGAGATTATCAAATACCTTTTAAGAAAACATAATAAGTTTAATTAGGAAATTTGATAAAATTATGAATAAAAAATATCATATTATGCTGTTCAAAAGTTGGCTGTATAGCTTGTTAAATGATTTAATAAAATTTTGGCAAGTCGTAAAATTTATTTCCTTCCTTTAAAAAATCTATTTCTACAGCAATAAATGTGTTTTAATAAATTATTGACAAATAAAATAAAGATAAAATCAAATGATGAGATTAACCTAATTAAAGTAATCTATCAAGGTTTATCAAAATATATATTGCATAGAAAATCTTGATTGGATATTGATGGATGGCTTCGTTTTCTTTATTCTTCTATAGAAATATTGCTTGGCTCTGTAGGAAGAATTAATTACTAAAGATGTGGTCAACTTAATCTCATATTTGCATTTATGTATTTTGAAATAAGCTGAGGAATCACATTTTTCCTGTCTTCAAGCATCTCTCTAAATTGGTAATGAAGTCAGTCACTTACTAAACTTCTGTTTTTTAAAGTTATCAAAGCTTTTCCACTGCTTTCTAAAAACTTAACGAGTAATTGTTTCACCAGCTGGAATTTGATAGTAAGTATAATCCCCATCAATCAGTAGCACTAACATCGGTTTTTTTCTTTATTTTCGCCTTTTAAAAAGAGTCTTCTTAGACATTGATATTTATGGAAGGAATTTGGGTATTATCATTTTCTTCTGGGTTAGTAGAATATTTTGTGGGTTATTGATTTACCATTTCTTTTAAGGTTATCAAAAAACTTGAAAGAAAGAAGCCCTCTCGTAAAGTATTTATATTTCATATCACTTTGTTCTAGAATTCTAGTTCATTATTAGTTAATGGAGAATTAAGAACCACTCCTAAGAACCAGTTGCGATTTTGTATCTGCTCTAAAAAATAATCTGTGAACTCAAAGCATGCATTCACGTAGAAATGATTTAAAAGCTACAGAGTATATAGGGCGTGTTATCGAATGCAAGGCATTGGATGTTTTTTTGTTATCCAAAATATCACTGCGCAGTTACTTGTATTTAACTGTATCTATACTCTCTTATGTCTTTTTTTTTGCATATGTCCAGCATATGCAAACAGCCATTTTATATCTAATAATCCCTAGAAACGCGTGTTGGACACTTTGCAGCATCATTAAATAAAATCATTGCATTCCTAGTATTTCGTAGTATCCTTGTATATATTTGGAGGCTCTCAGAAATCAATTTGGAAGTCTTCTTTGTGTTCGTTTCTCCTAACTGCTAAACACAGAAAAGGGAACTTTCAGATTTGATCGGTGATATCGCATATTAACACAGGAAATACTAGTCAAATAATTTTGTACGTGATATCAACATGAATAATAACAATGTCGTCTCCCAAAATTTTAATTAAATATTTTGTTTAAATCTTGGGAATATTATAAAAAATCATAAGAAGGATTCACAGGTACGCTACAGGTGGATCATTCTTATGTGAAAGTAATGCTTGTAGCTTTCCACAGCTGATGGTTAATTGGCCGTATTCAGCTCGAAGAGGATCACTCAAGTAATTTCTCAACTGGGCTAGTTTAGGGATTTTGATATTCTTCATCTTCGCAATATTTTGCATCAATGGATTTGGTTTCATTTTTAAATCAAACAGATTATTAACTTTAGCTTTCATAGCGTCACTAAAACCGTACGTTGAGGAAAACTCAATCTATTGATAACGGTTACGATTAGCACCGTTCCTTGACAAAAGTACACAATCTGAAGTATTTTTGAGTAATACGTATATTTTTTTAGTCAATTTTGGACTACGGATTCTATAACTTGATGCACATGTAGCATTTTTCTTTCCATTTTTTATTTCGTGATAAAAATGAAACAATCTATTATCTTCTGGTTTCACACCTATTCCTATGATAATGCAATATAATTAAATTCAAATCCACAGACTGCTTCTTTTTCTTAGTTCGTCCGCTTAATATTCAGCCATTTGAAGTTGATTTCTTTTATCGCTCCAGTCACCAGATAAACTACTATTATCCATTTTATAACAGTATTCACCGTAAAATATCAAAAAATATGTAAAGCACTATCAAATACGTCAAACTCTCTATGATTAATCGTCGAATGATATGGTTTGCTTAATCATAACTGCACATTTCCGCTTTTTTAATAAAATTTCACTTCAGTAAATATAATTTAGTTTATTTTAATTTGTTATCTGGCCATAATCTTTGCATAAAATATTATAAACAATATAAGTCACGGAAGTTATTTTCGCCCTAAAAAATATTAATCTTGTTCAGCAAATGATCGTTTTGTGTCAACACTATTAATTTCTCAACTAATACAAATATTAAGCTGGTTAAAAATATTTTAATTTGATAGTTATATTCAGTTTGTTCGCAAACTAAGTATCGAGCATAACATTTTCTTTGGCCGACAAAAACATAGCATGATGTCCCAATAAACTAATAGATGATTTTTCTTGGTAACTCAAAATATATGTGCTGATTTATTTAAATTCTGAAAATACCTTCAAAATTGATTCTCTAAAATTGTAAGCATGAATATGATAGATTAATCAAAAATACAAAATTTATTTCTTTACTTTGTGGAAATAAATAAATTTTAATTATTTTCAAAAAATTGTTCAGAAATAGGCATGCTAAATTTTTTTAATTCTTTCGTTTGAAATAATACATTGAAAAATGTCGGTACGATCCAATATTATAATTTTATGTAAATTACTTTTACTATATGCAAATAGTTACTTAAATTTCCCTACCACTGAAAACAGTACATACCTATTATTCATTTACCCACTACGTAGGTAATTACTAGATCCTTATTTTATATTTCCTGCCCAAAATTGTGTACCAAAAGTACGTTGAACTTTCTCTTTATAAATAGCTCGCAGACAACTTTTTCCGCTGAAATATTTAATTATAATTTTTCCTCTAGAGACCACGTCCAATGTTGCGGTTTCTTTCGTTGTTTCTGGGAAAAAAATTATCTGTTTATGATATCATTATACAATGTCGTCCCTTTTTCTCAGAATTTTACCTTGAAATGTGTTTTACAGTTGAATTGTATACTTACGTAAAATGGAATACTCTTACTTCCGGCGCACCGCGAAGTTGTTTCGTTTAAGTTAGGTTTTGAGACATTTTAATTTGCTTTTAGGAGTAAGATCTAACACAATCGAGTCAAAGTCCAATTTGTATTTGATTCGTCTTACACAATAGAAAACTAATATCGCTGAATTTAAAGACATTTGTGATATCATATGTGTCTTACAAAAATCTTTTTTTATGGAAGTATCTTATATTTATTAACTATTATATATATATATGTATATATGTCTTAATTAGATATGTCCAAATTAAAACCAGGGCCAGAGAACCTCACCAGTGTATACTCTATAGAATAACATACGGAAAAAAGGATACAGGTTGTTTGAAAGCCTGTGACGTGCCACTAGGCCATTTAGGCAAATCGCATCGTTCAATGATTCTTCGCAGTAGGTTTGACGTATGTAATAGTAATTACCCTAATGGTGTTTGGCAAGGATTGTTTATGAGACCGTATTACCAATAAATCTGAGGTTTGTTTGTTACAATTTTTTTTAAGAAGGGCATAACTACCAGAGGAATAATGACAATATAGACATGACGGAGTTCATTTGGGGACATATTAGATATTTTTATGCCATATTTAATTATATTTCCCGGAGGGGATTAGTAGAAGAACTGAGGTTACCGACACATTTGGCATGAAAGACAGGCTTAACTAGCAATAGATGGTGTCAAAAACAAACCACAGTAGAAAAATTAAGATTCTTGAATGGTGACCGCGTACTGAAAATAATCAAGGGGTATGGCTCCACGCTAGGTAGAAAGATGATCTAGTAAAAGTTGTGGCGATCCGTTGAAATCAAGCGACATGTGGTAGATATTTACAGAATTTATAAGGGAGATCTCTGTTTAGTAGTGTATTTAGCAGCCATGACATCGAAGTTTAGGAAAGAAACTCAAAGACGTTTTTTTCGTGAGAATCTAATCAAAAAATCTATAATCTAATAGATGGGAAACCGGTTCATCGCCTCTTATAATACGGGCAAAACTGAGCCCTTTCTTTATCTGTATACTTTAAAATTATTACTTTGCCTTTTACAAAATACTTCAATTTGAAAGTTCTAATCTGCTGTTATTATTGAGGTTTTTTTATTTAAACTCCGAAAAGTGGGGGGGGGGGGTAAAGTGTAAACAAGGACTTAAAATGATGTTTTAAAA
Organism: Druceiella hillmani; assembly: GCA_039881145.1. Lineage (NCBI taxonomy): Eukaryota > Metazoa > Arthropoda > Insecta > Lepidoptera > Hepialidae > Druceiella > Druceiella hillmani. Next base: position 7,840,040 of record JAYKKI010000098.1, on the reverse strand, counting down.
ATATAAATAACAAATAACGGCTCCATTTGATATTTGCAATTGTAAGCGTTACGAATTCATTTCGAAAGCCCATCTTTCATGCGAAAAAGTTTCTCTCGGCTATTAGATATATGGTAGTATAAAAACCATTCAATTCACGTTAATGGGGTCTCTATACGAAAAGATCTATTTCTCTACGAGCAAAATTTCATGTAGATAATTCTAAAGCTTTAGGGGCTATAAGCTTGTGACAGAAGGAATTGCGGACGGACATGACCAATTTATGAAGATTCCTAATTTTACTACGGATTTTTGAAAATCGTAAGCGCTATGGAATGTATTTTATAATGAACTAAATGGATTGTTTAGGGCAACAGGCTATGTAGCTTAATTGTCTGAAGATATTTTGGATAAAATTAACTGAAAGTCGATATTTGCGCGAGAGAAAAGTATTTATTTCTGCATTTACATATCAAGTGATGTTGTTTAATTTAGAGTTTACTTGAAATGTATAGCTCTAGGCTACGAACTTCTTAAATAATATGTGGATAAAAAGTGCTAATTATTCCAACATGGTTTAATTAAAAATTAATTGTGAAATAAATTCAAACCTAAATTCAGATCGTAGTGTAGTATCCAAGTTTAGAGCGGTAAAAAAATGTAACTGTTAGGTGGCCTCCGCGGCCAACATTTCTACTCGTCTGTAGAGTGAGATATCAATATGTTTATTGGGCATTTTCTTATGGTGTAATCGCAATGACGGAGTGTGACCTAATTGTAACGACGCAGTGCGACAGACATAGTTTACAGTTGTTCGCTTGTATCAAGATATAATCATTAAATGTCATTATGTGTGCATTGGTAACATACAGAACATAAAATATCAAGACGTGAGTGTGCGCTCAACCTTACTCTAATAAAATAACTCTAAATAGACACAATTCGGTATCATAATCACACTTGGAACCATTTTATAGGACGTTTTTTCTCAGCTCTTTCATTTTCACTCCTTCTTTATTATAATTGTATATTTTTTTAATTTATAGTTGATTAACGGGTGACAAAGAAACGCACTTTCTTTAAATATGTCAATTTAGTTAAGTAATAAATCATTTATGTTTTCAAGTGAATCTGAAAATCAAAGTTTTATTTTGTACTTATCACTTTAGCAACAAATTTGATTGAAGTTGATTTTAAAAGAAAGTTCAAAGAAAAGTCCACAAAAAATGCCATCTACTTCTATCACTCAGAAGTACTAAAATTATGAATAAACGAGGTTACTAGTTAAGTTTATGTTAGGTTAACTTCGATGTGGTAAAACGATGTGGCAACTTGTTCTTAGCAAATTTTATTTTATATCAGCATACAACAGACCGGCAATAAGAAGTCCACATGATTATGCTTAAAGGAATATCTGCAATCAACTGCTATAATTTGAAATACTGTAAATTTACCACAGCAAATAATCGCGAATTCACGTGTTATTTGAGGTAGAAAATAATTATGGGACAATATCCCCCTTATAAAAGATTCAACGAGAACTTTTGGGAAGTTTCTATTTGAAATGTTTTTATATAATTTTATGTTTCTTCGTTACTCTTAATGTTACATTAAAATGAATTGCCAGTCTTAATATCTCTTAGGCAAGAAGTGGCCATGACTTTATTATTTTTTTCAGGGCTTTTCTTCTATAATAATTAATTATAGTTAATTAATTAAGAGTATTCTCAATGGTTTAGTTATTCCAAACTACAGTTAAATGGCTAAACCATTCTGCTATTTAGAACTGTACAGCTGAATATCATAAAATAAAAACTTATAAGAAATAGTCTGTATTAGTACTATATAAAGTTACATTCTTTTAGTAAATTGTTATGTTGTCTCCAATATCTTCATACGTTATTTAATGAAATTAAAATGGTTGAAAATCTAACAAATAATTCGGTACATTTTTGAGCCAACCCCCAATTTCCATTACATAAATCGATATACCTCATTTATTGTACAATCTGAAAAGACAAAATGCATACAATAAACTATATGTTACTAAAAGTTTCATATTAGATAATTCCTTTTAAGCTATAGTCTAAAAAAAATAATTTAAAAAAAAATTATGATTGAATATATTTGGCGTTATTTTTGGAGAAATTCATTATTCACAATTAAATAAAACTACGTGATGTAGTATTATTTCTACTTTCTTTATCACGACCTAGGTTTCGTTATATTACATCTTCAGGTGAGATATTAACAAAGATTAACTCTTAGGAACAACCAACAGCATTTATATGTTTCAAACACAATAGCGGAAGCCTGGTTTGTGCGGATTTTTCCATTGCTTATGTTAGTGACGAGAGTTATACAATGTACTAGTATTTTAGTGAGGGTAATAAATTCAATTGTTGTTATTATGTGAGGTTATACAATGCAAACTTTAGGGCGTATGTAATAAAATTAAACGGAAGTTATTATCCGTATTATATTTATACAAAAGCAAGGGTATTTTAATTATTTCCTATTCGATAAAATTCTGATTGAATTTTGATGGTTTCCTATTCGATAAAATTTTATTTCAACAAGTCAATGGCCTTGCAATGGGCAGTAAATTAGCGACCAATATATTATACTATTATAGATACGTTGATGACATCCTTATCTGCTGGAAAGGTACACAGCGACAGTTAGACCAGTTTGTTAACTTTGGTAACTCCCTATACAATAATATCAAATTCACTTTAGAAGTAGAATCCGATAATAAACTTAACTTTTTAGATATAACAATAGAACGAAAAAATAATAAACATAAATTTAGTGCATTTAGAAAAGGCACATTTACAGACTCCATAATTAATGGTCAATCTCAACACCCTTGGTCCCATAAGTTAGCAGCCTTCCATTCCATGATTCACAGAGCTTTAACCATCCCTCTAGAAAAACCTAAGTAAAGAAATAATAACTATAAAACAAATCGCAATAAATAATAATTATGACCCATCAATTACCACAAAACTGTAACAGAATAAATTTAAAAAAATAATAATACAAGAAATATACCCGGTCGTACCAAATAATAATAATATTTACTATAAATCTATCCCATACATAGGTAATGTATCACTCAAATTAGGAAAACTTTTAACTAATTATAAAAATATAAATAATATGAAATGTATGTACAGTACTTTAAATAACTTGGGTAAAACCCTTATTAATAATAAAGAAAAAATAGATAAACATAAAAAGAGTGGTATCTATAAATTTAAATGTAACGACTGTAATATGCATATGCATGTGCATATATATGCATGTGCATATATAGGTCAAATAGGAAGGTATTTTAATACAAGGTATAAAGAACACATTGCCAGCTGGCGAAATATTGAACCAGACACATCTCACTTTGCTAAACATCTCATTGAAAATAACCATCACCCCCATAGTGATAATGCCCCCTATATATTACAAATAAATACATAAGGTAATAAACTTAATATCCTAGAAACATTAGAAATAAACAGACATAAAAAAGAAACCAAGGTTAATATATTAAATGAACAACTAAATATAATATCATTACCCATTCTTAATATCTTCTAGATATAATATAAATATACAACAAAGATACTACAGTACCCTGGAAATTGTTTCACCACAAAAAGACATATTAATATAAGTATATACAAAAAAAAAATTTAAAGAAATAAATAAATAAATATATGAATACACAAAACCGGAGATATGTAGAATTAGTGTATTACCTTGTCCTTACTTTCAAGTACCCTTGCTTTTGTATAAATATATTACCGACAATAACTTCCATTTGATTTTATTACATACACCGTAAAGTTTGCTTTGTATAACCTCACATAATAACTACAATTGAATTTATTACCCTCACTAAAATACTGGTACATTGTATGACTCTCGGAAATATAATAAAACCTACACTGCGCCCCTGCAATAAACTCACTAACATAAGCATTGGAAAAATCCCCAGAAACCAGGCTTCCGCTATTGTGTTTGAAACATATAAATGCTGTTGGTTGTTCCTAAGAGTTAATCTTTGCTAATATCCCACCTGAAGATGTTGTAATACAACGAAACCTAGGTCGTGGTAAAGAAATTAAAGAAAAGAGAAATAATACTACATCACGTAGTTTCATTTAATTGTGAAAAATTATGTGATTAGTTTTTACACGATTGACTAAAATGAAGTGTTATTTATTAACGAATCAATGGTTTAACTATGTTAATTTAAAAGAACCACTCAACCGATATTAATAACTGAAATAGAATATCATCCTGAGATAGATAGAGAAATAACATTACAAAAATTTAAAATGCCACCAGCAATATTCAACGAATTTTATATTTAAATCCATAACGTTCCATTATAAATCCTATGACTGCTATTAAAATTTATTTAATAAGATTACAGAATAATACATGTCATGCTGGAGGATTTGGATTAGTCTACTAAAAGATGGGCCTCCCCACCTAGAAGTAAGCAAAACATCTAATTACTGCGATAAGTAAGATACCTACGAGTATTTCAAGATTAAAGAAAAAGCCGCAATAAAATCTACGTTAACACAAACGGCCATAAAATCCACAATTGGGCAGATCAAAATTGTATCGCCTCTTCTATTAAATATTAAATCAGATAAGCTGCACGAGTAGTTTACGATGATTATGAGCAGCGATTTGTCTCTATAAGGAACAATGTACAATTTAATTGTTGCGGTAGTACATCGAAATGTGTTTAACTTATTATTATTGTCTGTATATTCAGACGATTTTTGCTGTTTTTATTGTTTTTGACATTTTATGCCAAAAACCTGTTGTTTTTAGAATTATTTACTTAATTGGTACAATACCCTCTTTAAATTTTGTAATAAAACTAAGATAAAAAAATTCTAACTATTATTATAAATGTAAAAGTTTGAATGTAAGGATATGAGGAGGATATTTGTTATTCCATAACTCCATAATTTGTGAAAGAATCTACACAAAATGTTGGTACACTAAGAAGTTATAGCCAGGATTTACATTTAGGTTTTTTTTTTAATTCTTAATTATTCTAAAAGCAGAGGATCCATATTTTATTACATCAGTTAAACTTTCATTCTACAAAGTATTATCCGAACGCAATTCTTGGGGTACCATATAACATTTTCTCTGTTTTATAACTCAAAAATATATTACAATTGAAAGCAAACTAATTTTTGAAAATTGGAATGGAGGTCAATTTTAACCTGGTTTGGATAATTTTAACTCATAGTTTACATTAACGTAGATCACGGGGTCGAAGTTATGTAAGTAAATAAAGTAGTAACTGATTTTAATTACTGATCACTTTGTGTTGGTTACGAAGTTAGCTAAAAATTAATATAACTGCAAGCCTGCAAAAAATTATGATCCAAATTCCATTATACCTAATGCGTTTTAACTCGCTGAAATTCACACATGAACATTAGGGTATTATTATTTATAATTAAATGTTAAAAACTACATTTGTCGTTAAGTAAATTAAGTGTGGCTTGATATTTATTTTACCTTGAAAGGAAATTTATGTCTAAATTCAATAAGTTAGTGTTCGAATTACTTCTTAGAGTACCCTATTCTTCAGATTTAACCTCTTTATTGTATCTAATTAAAAGGGACTACGAATATCTACAGAAATATATACAGGTTTTCCCTAATTTTTAGTGCATTCTTTGTTATATCAGGTACTTCTGGGAGTACCCTCTACATTTGTAGAGGGTACTCCCATTATGTTCGATAATAAATAACAAAAAAGCGGCTAAGTATATGTCGCACGAATACTTAATTAGGATTCTGAAGCGATTCAAACATAAAGTGAAAAATAAATAATATTTTTTATTCCCACTTGTGTACCGGAGGGATTGGTGGTATTGTGGCACCTATTATTTGTTTTGATTTTTTATTATTATATTATTAATTCACTAAAATTATGAAATACTTAATATTTGTTATTATAATTAATATTTTTATTATTAAAAAAAAGTAATGATATACTTCTGATTAAATTTGACTGGGCTTTTTCTTTCTATCTCATGAGTAAGCAACCGTAAAGTAATCGTATAAATTTTAATTCCAATTATTATAAATGTACCAAATTTTTCACGTTAGAAAATAATAGCGGAAAGTAGTTATCTTATATAAGAGCTTTGAATGTTATGTATGATAACGAATAGGAGTAAAAAAAGTAATTTAAATTATTTTATTGAATTTTTAAGGATCTACCTAATGATACGGGTCGGGAAAAATCTTCTTTTGTTACATTTTCATAAGTTATTAGTCCTTTTAATATTTGTCAAGAAATTTCTTGGTTAACGATCGGTTCAGTTTATTTCTATCGATGATAATGTAGATAAAGACCAATGGAGTATGTACTGATATGTGAAATCACACAGACTATCTGGAAAGATTGTGTGGTCTCTCGTAACCGATATTCTTCTTTCTAACTGCACATAGAAAAGTTAAAATGACATTGCAATTACTTAAAAGAGCTAACTCCAAAACTTGATTCCAAAATATAAAAAAATACCAAGTTATAAGCCTGTAATACACGGATGAAGAAGCAGACATAATAAAATTGTAAGGTTGCTAGTTGCAGCAATACCCTTAAATGTTGTTCGTAAGTCTATAGTTACACTAAGGTGTATATATAATAATGTAGCTACACATATAATAAGATGTAATTACAATAATATATATATATATATATATATATATATATATATATATATATATATATATGTATATATATATGTATATATATATATATATATATATATATATATATATAGGTATGTATGTATATATAAATATATATATATATATATATATATATATATAATGCACCTGCAAATATAATAAGGCACATATAGTAACGCGTCTATACATATACTCGTAAAAGGGTAGGTGCGCGTACACAATACCTTTTACTCACAAAAAGATCCACTTTGGATGTATCTATGAATTACGCGTTAAAAATATTACGTCGTCCAAACTCTCCCAAATGTCGTTTGATGGCAATGAATCTTTACAGAAATACGTAGATTAAATATCATAATAAAAGAATATAACAATAAGGAAATGACTATTGTATCTTTTTTTTACAAAAACACATACTTTGCGAGCTCCATTGACTGGGATTTCATCAAAAATTCATTTTGAAAACGATTAAAAAATATTAGATGAATGTTTTGTCACTATGCTCGTTCTAATCCCTTCCGCGGTTTAACTTACATGAAAAATTGAAAAAAATGCGTATATATTACAATGGTACAAATGGAAAGGAAAATTAATTTTGTTAACCTTCATCAACTAATGGAAAAGATATACGTAATTAAGTTATTTCTTCTCGGCATTCAAAATATACCAAGCAATATACGCATAATTAAAGAGTGAAAAATTATATTAATTATGTGCAAAATTTAGGGGAAATACTGTGTACTCCTTGTTTCTTAAATTTAATTGGGTTTTAAGAGAAGCCTTACGAATACTAATGAAGCTCTATAATATGTGCATCCACGCTAATGTTTTACATACAAACACATTTTTAGATAAATATTCTCTACGAAAGTGAAAACTGGTTAAAAGTGGACAAACAAAGGCCTTGCGTTTTGTGTATAAAAGATCAAAAACCTTCCTCATAATATCAAGTATTAGCACTAACCGACCAAGGTCCCCACCTTGTTAACACAAGTAGATAACATGTGGAGTATGGTTTTGGGAGATTTTAAATACATAGTTTGATGAAACATTTCTAAGAAGATGATTTAATTTATTCTATGCGTTGATAACGTAAACAATAAAAGATAGATGGGAAAATATTTTAACGCATTTGAGAATAGAGTTTATATAGAATTTTCCTAAAAGTAGAGGTAATATACGCGAGACTGTGTTTCTCATTTAAGGCAAATGTGGTAAACATTTCACCCAAATTCAGACATTTCTAGAAATTTTATCCAATTAATTGCATACTTAATTCAAAAATAAGATCATATTCGCTGAAGAGAAAGTATTAGTAGCGTCCGAAACTTACAAAAATGAAAGGTTTTGAAGTGAATGATATAAGCGGATATATAAATTCTTTTAGTATCAACAGAACATACGATCAAGATAGTACCCGTCCTATATTATTTGAAAAATCGGAAAATTAATTTATTAGTTCATCACCACTATTTAATATGCAGAAAAAATATTTTGTTTTCTTATAATATTGCTAATTGTTAGAAAAAATTCATAAACTATTTTCATCAAAAATTATCGGTAAAACTAACTGATATAACAAAAAACATATGCCTGAATTTCTTTATTAATGAGAATGGAAAGTTTAAGAAATGTTAAAAATAGTTTTTTTTATTTCCGAGAATTTTATTTTCGTTGCTTTCACAGTATGTGTAGATCTGTCCCATGAGTCAAAATTGATGGTAGTGAATCATTTTACTTCTCTAGTTAAGAATTGTTTATAACATACCTAACCGTCAACATTTTTGTATTATAAAAAAATCAGTTAGACCATTTATTAAAACTAAGTGAATTTAGTTTCGTACAAAACTATTAACACTTATTAAATTTATTTTTAAATTAATTTAATAAGCTACGCATATTTGTTAAGCAATTTGCTCAATCATATTTAAAATAAACTTTAAAAAGACCAAATATTACATTCAAGTAACAAACCTGTTATTTACCATAAATACGATTCTAAAATTCTGAATTAGAAGGCCTCGCAGACCCAAGTCTTTGTTTAGAAAACTTATGCACGCTTTTCCTTTCCAAACATTATTCATTCTTTAGCGCATTTTCTCTATTCACGGCAAGAATTTGTGTGTCTCTGAATCTATTAATAAAAAGGGTCTATAAGTAATTGGGTCTTCCATATTTAATTTAAAAGGTTAATTTAAAAATTTATTCTTTATTTACTGGAGTATTGTGCCCTTCTTTAAGCCAAACGTGTTTAGATCGAACCCACACACAAATAAATCAAGGTTCCCTAGTTATTTATATTTCCTAAAAATGTATGATGAACTGAAGTAATATTATTTTCATTGTAAGAAGATTTCAGATAAATGAAATAAAAGTTTAGGCAACTATAATCTAGCCACGAATTTTTTTTAAAGAAGATTTGAAAGCTTTTACGCTTAATTTTAATATCGAAACAAAAATAATATTTTCCACAATAAAGTTGTTTTTATTCCATCGTCGAAGGCCTGTTATCATGGACTGAATTTAATAAATATTCTTAAATAATAAATGTGCTTAAATATATACAGAACCATATTTCACAGGTTTATCCCCTTCTAAGGTGCTTTCGCAAAATTTTACGCTACAAAACAATGGGTATCTTATAAGGGTTCCGTTTTTCCTTTTAAAGTATATAATACTAATAATGTAAAACTTAAAAACAGTATAGACATTGTTAATGTGGCAAATAAAGAATTTCTTTTTTTTAATTTGTACGCCATATCATCTCAAAGAAATATATTGTAAGCCATATAACGTCATAGAAAAACAAGTTTTTTGATAAATCTTAGGAAAATATCTAACGAGGCTGTTCTTCATGATGTTTACTTAGCATATTTTAGATGTTGTCAAATTTTGCGAATATTTTTAACAATATCGCTAAAACAACTTTACATGAAATATTAAAAAAAAAATAGTTTTGAAATCTTGATAAATTTCTCTGATGTTATATGGCAAATAATAAATAATAATCTCAACGGGAACCCCATCTTGAAAAATGACGATGCCGTGGAGGTGAGATGAGAAGGACGAGGCCTCCTACATCGCTTGGAGGAACAATGAAAGAAATAGAAGTCGAAATGAAACGAGGAGGACGAGACAATTCTTGCACTGATCTCAGAGTGCTGCAGCTCAAAGGGAACCAAAATAATATGACTTGTAAATATATTATTATGCCACTTCTAACTCATCCCATCAATTTAAAAAAGTTTTATGTCAAAAATAGTTTTTAATATACAACTAATATTTTCTATTATATTCAAGCATTGCAACGTGAATGTATTCGTCGTCGTTATATATGATTTGTTTCATTTAAGAAATTTACGTGAATGCATTTTATATGAAATTAGGACTCTAACTGGAAGATAAATTAAAACCACAATATATATGAATAAAAAATTGCTCCCAACATTTCCCTCTGAACCATTGTCCGTGATTAGGTTACTTTATAGTATAGTTTCTATTTTTTCACGTATTTCTCATACAATCAATATATTTCTCTTTATCTACAATGTTTTGATAACAAGAAGGCAAAGTATTTGTTTAAAATTTGTTGCTACAGTGAGACAAACGAGTCCTAACTTTTTTTAGTTAAACACGAAGGCATAACAACTAATTTAATCAAAAGTATCAAAGCAAATAGTTTTAAACGGCTTTTTAGATATAGAACAATTTAGAAAAATTAGAACTTTTACGTAATATGTTATCGTTACATAATACATTTTTTTTATAATATATAAAAAGAATTGAATTTTATTAGTTAATATTCAAATAATATCATATTGATAAAACAAACAATCCTTCAATCAGCATTCATTTAATGAAATAATTTTCCTAATTTTACTAAATGGCTAACAATAAGGTCTTTAATTGACTGTAATCTTCGTTGCCAGGAAAGTTAATGCAAATTAAACTGCAATTTAGCGTAACGATTCTAATTAAGTGGGTCAAAGGTTTTTAAATAAATTAAGAGAGAGTTCACTAAGGATTAGAGGCTGATAAGGATTGTAATACGGAAGAGTTTATTTTTACTTATTGCATCATTGAAAATTATATGCAACAATACTTGCTGGAAATGTCTTTTTTATTAGTTCATGAGAACAAATTACGTAATAATAAAAATGAGTAAAAAATATTAAGTACGAATAGAACTTGTACTACATGCATAAGAAAGAAATTACATTCTTTATAATAATATTTTTGTAATACATGAAGTATTATAAATTAATATACTTTTTTGTCATGTGAATATGTCATCTTGCACATATTTTATAGGCTTATGGTTATCATGGATTTCACAACAGCTTTTAGAGTTAGAGTAATCGCAAAAGTTTTTGATAAATCTTAGGAGAACATCTAATGAAGCTGTTCTTCATGATGTTTATTTAGCATATTTGAAATGTGTCAAATTTTTCGAAAATTTTTAACAATATCGCTAAAACAACTTTACATTAAACATTTTAAAAATAATAGTTTTGAAATCTTCATAAATTTCTCTGACAATATATGGCGTACAATATATTTCTCTGAGACGATGTGGAGTAAAAATAAAAAAAAAATTCTACATTTGCCACATCAAAAAATTCTATACTATTCTTTACATTATTAGTATTCTGTACCTTAAAAGGAAAAACGGACCCCTTATAAGATTACTTACGTATCTTTTGGTATGTCCATCACAGTCGCTTTTTCCTTGAGAACTGCTTGGCATAGAGAATTAAAATTCGGCACAGTAATAGTGCAATTCGCAATAGCTGAAACTCAAAAATATTCATTTCAAAATTTCATGAAGAGCAAACGAGAACATAAAATTTTTTTAAGGTCCATATACAGTGCGCGGTGTCATTTGAAAAAGTTGTCATGTTATAAAATTGTGAGAGAAGTGTATCCTCTATTTATATATATATATATATATATATATATATATATATATATATATATATATATATATATATAGTTCAGAGTTAAAATAAACATTTATTTATTCAGAATTGTTTAAACTTTGTTCCCCTCTTTATATTAATAATCCAATTACGCCCATTAATTTAAGCTTTCCATATGAAATTTTCATTGTGTAGCTTTATGTTTAATACATTGTGCTGCCGCAGTAGTTGACTTAAACAAGAGTTTAACTTGAAGCAAACTAATTATAGAAAAAAAACGACAACACAAAAATAAAATAAAATTTGGAATATAGCAATTTTTTTAAAAATTTTTGACAAAATTAAATCAAAATTAATCATATTGCCATTATCAATGAAATAAGAATATTTTGTTAAGAGCCATTCAACCTTTATCACAATAAGGATATTATTTTAATAAACATTTTCCCTAAAGTTTAAAATAATTGTAGCATTACCGATTTTATTTTATTTTGTGGCTACTATTTGAAGATTTTATTATAACAATTATATCAAGATATTTCAAAAATAGCGTAAGCTTTTAATTTAAACATTGCTTCTTTTGTATATATTTGGTACAAATTCTTTTTGAATGTTATATGTACGAGGGGGCGTTTTGAAGTTCGCGGAATGGAAAGGTAAGCCATTAGTAAAGGTGATTAATGAAATGATAGCTAGTTAACTAACCCATTATTAGTGTAAATACAAACTTTTATCATAATTGGATCATTGGTCTTTGAACTATCGTCGAACAAACAACTCAATCTGGAAGAAAGTCTGAACTATGGAAAAAATCGAGTACCGCGCCGTTATAAAGTTCCTAACCAAGCAAGGAAAGTCGGTTCAAACCATACTGAAAGAGATGGCGTCCGTTTATGGGGACTCTTGCCTGAATAAAACCATGGTTTACAAGTGACATAGTCTAAACAGGGTAGAGACTCACTCGAAGACGAACCACACCCCGGTCGGCCGATCGAAATGACTACTCCGGAAATTATTGAAAAAGTTGAAAAATTAGTATCGGAAGATGCCAGACTTGCAGAGATGGTTGGAGTATCGGATATAACAATTTTTAAAATTCTCCATGATCATCTTGGCATGACAAAGGTCAACGCAATGCTCAAAGTGTCGGTGCCGAGAATGCTCACACCGCCTCAAAAACAACGCCCCGTGGAGTATTCTCGCGCATTTTTAGACCTCTGTAGTGAAGACAGGAATGGAATATTGAGTCGAATTGTTACTGGAGACGAAACTTGGGTTCATCATTATGAACCTAAGTCCAAACAAGACTCAATGCAATGGCACAAAAAAGGCACACCACCACTCAAGAAGTTTAAGGTTTTACAGTCGGCTGGAAAAATCATGGCGAAATTTTAGGATTCCGAAGGGATCATGTTGACGGATTATAAAGATAAAGGTGTTTCCATAACCGGAGAATACTATGCGTCAATTCTAGAGGTTGAAAGAAGCAATCAAAGAAAAAAGTAGGGGTAAATTGACTAAAGGTGTCCTGCAAAAGCAGGACACCGCGCATCGCGCCTGTTCACACGAGCCGCGTTGCGAACACCGCCCAGTCGATATTTTTTGGAACACCCACCCTATAATCCTAACCTATTATAGTGATTTTTATTTGTTCCCAAACCTTAAAAAAAACTTTTCAAGCGATGAAGAAGTGAAGGACGCAGTTTCAGTTAATTTTTGGGGCAAAGACAAAATATTTTTTTATGAAGGTATACATAAGCTAATGGGAAGATTTGAAAAATGTATTAGGGTAGCAGGTGAATATATTCAAAAAGAAAAAATAATTTTTTATTTTTATTCTCACTCCTTATCCTCCATTTCGCGAACTTAAAAACGCCCCCTCGCACGAAATAATGTACTTTTGATACATTATTTTGGTACATATAAAATTCAAAAAGAATTTGTACATATTTATCGAACTTACGATTAGTATTGTCATTTACAGCAAACAGAACAATATATAATTCAAGCGCTTTAAATTACGCAACGTTAACGAAAGTGTTTATATAAGATTTAATAATCGCGAATTTAAAATATTTATAGTCTTCTTGAATAGTAAATTATCATCCCAGATTGGAATTTCCCAAAGCAATTTGGCTTCTGTTTAAACCGCAACGTATTCGCCTGACTGTAGTAAACTGAAAATTAACAATTCCATATGCAATGTGTAAATAATGTATTAAAACCTATCAGGTTTCCTTAAAACATGAAATATTCAGATATTAACATTTTTGTGCATTTTTGTACGTATAAGATAAAATTCTGTGGCATTTTTTCTTTGTCTCTTTTTCCTCAATTTTGAAAACGTTCTCTCTATATATGCGAATAAATAAAATTAAAGTGTATTTCTGAAATTTTGAATTACTTCCCTCATAGGATTATTTATATGATATCAAAACCCCGTATTTAAAAAGTTTGTCTATTTGCCTGTCCGTCTAGCTGCTTGTCAGGGCTAATCTTCCAAACGTTTACATCGATTTTGTGGGGACTTTTACAAGCAGTTACAGGACTTGCAAAAAGTTTTGAAGTTAGGTTCAAGGTTCTTGAGTAAAAATTTAAAAACTGTTAAAATAATTTATGTATTAATTCATTTATTTATATATTTCTGCAAGCTTAGAAAATGAAGTATATAGTGGCAGACTTATATCAACATCGCTAAAACAAGTTACAAGAGCAATCTCTTACAGCCAACCACAAAGAATTGGATGAGAAAATTAAGCCCTAAGTCCTGTGGCAGACTGTAAGTGATTTTTAAACATTAATTAATTCTACTTAAAAATAAAATATAAAATATTATATAGTGATAAAATAATATTAATTAAACACCAGGACAAAACGACACTTTAGGAGTAGGGAGGGATAAGGATGGGTTATAATGGAAGATATTAGGATCTTCTAAATTATGATGGATAATATATTTTCAGACGACTATTGAACACAGACAACGAGGGCGCACTAGTATTTGTAGTCAGTTCGTTCCACAATCGATTAGAAATTCCGTTCTATGTTGAGAGATTAGAAGGGTATATTTATTTTTGGATCGTAGTTCGAGGTCGTGGGATGACAGGTATAGAAATTTAGATTTAAGATATGTAGGTATAACGGGATTGTTGAGAATATCAAATATAAAACATACAAGATGAAGGTTGGGTCAACGGTACTCGGGTGGAAACGGTGGTGGAACGGTACTCGGATATATGGTCGAATTGTTTAAAACTGAAAATGTATCGAATACATAGGTTTTGAGGTCGTTCTAATTTATTGAGTGAATGTTCATTTAGATTAGAATAGCAGACATCTCCATAATCAAGAATAAGCAGAAATAAAGTTTGAAAAAATTGTATTTTAGTTCGCAGTGGAAGAAAATTTTGAAGCCGCTTGGGAGAGTGTATTTTGAAGAAAACATTAAGACTAACATCATTTACTTGATGCCATGTGAGATGTTGGTCAATTAGTTGGCCAAGATCATTTACAGTTGAAGTAAAAGGAACAACATAACCGTTAATCAATAGCTGTGGTAACTACATAAGTAAGATCCAGAAAATTTTGACAACTGTTTCTGACTACCGATGATAACAGCCTGCGATTTAATTGGGTTAATCAAAAGACCCTGCCTACCAGCCCACTGACAAACCAAATGTAGGTCTGCATTTAATATATCAATACATGAAGACATTTTATTGACATTGTAGTGAGAGTATATCTGAAGATCATACCATATAAATGATAGTTGGAGGACAGTTGTTTAACTACAGGATCAACGAAAATAGAAAAAAGAAGTGGAGAAAGGACATCCCCTTGAGATACTTCGGCAATGAGACTGCTCAACTCTGAGTAGTTTTCAGAAATTTTGATTGCCTGTTTACGGCCACGAAGATAGGAATTAAACCAATTAACACATGGTTGCGACAGATTTAATGAGTTAAGCCTATTAATAAAATTAGAGACAGACATTTAAATATAATACTTATTACAGCACTGTACATAAATAATATAATAATATTGTAAATTAAACAATTTTTAAGTAAGGAATAATTTATTTTCCTTTAATAAAGGCTCAAAGAAAATTTTTTTTATTGATTATCTATACCATTTTTCTTTCATATTTTTTATGTATTCAAATTATATTTTTGAGAGCAATAGGAATTTTCTCTACCAATCAATCAAGATATACAAAAATCAGCAGTTATTTATGGATTTACTTTTCCCTTTAGTATTATGATATAAAAAAAGTATCTCCATAAAGAGGTGTTTCGCGGCCCAATTCGGGGTACAAAATGTTGAATTGAATTTTAAAGTGTTACTCGCTTAAGTAGATGAGATTAATATAATGCGCCATAAAATTCTTAATAGTTGAATTGCAAATTGTGAGCTTATGTCACGGAAACGACTATTAATTTTAAATAACATTAGGCATTGTCATTTGAGATTATTGCCAATGCTAAGGAAGAAATCATTTATGCCTTTACCTTATGATACGATATTGAAAAATAGAATTACAGAGAAAAAACGTGACTAAAAAATCATGAAAAAATTATAATATGATTTAACCTTTGATTATATGTCTCACGGTTAACAACAAATGGATAAACCAATAGGCAAAACCACGGGCAAAAGTTTGTCATAAATTTGAAATAAAATCATCAAAAAGTATAAACAAACATATAATAAATGTGAAATATTCCCATCACACAATTATTCTAGAATAAACCTTCCAGAGCAGGTTATTAAAACAATTTCAATAGAGCGAACGGAAAATTCGACCGCATGCATCACGCTAATGAAGTCTGTAAACAAATTAGATTTAAGTTATCGCACCGCACGTCAATGCAGCTCGCCTGACATCTCCCACGTGAGCGCGCGAACTCCAGGGAGCTGATGCAACCATTTTACTCGAAATTGGGAATGGAGCAGTGGTATATAAGCATTACTATATTAGCGATGGCATCCGTGAAATTATTAAGGAGCCTTCAAAGTATTATTTGGATGTAGATAATTGGATATGTAATGCCAATGTTTCCTTAATTTAATCATTGCTCAGCTGTGGTTTTTGCTTCCATATATATAGGTTAAATGAACTACAAAAGTATATGCTAAGTATAAGGTTAAATGAACTAGAAAAGTATATGCTAAGAATGAAGTGTTTCAAAATAGATTACAAATCATGTTTTTCAGTATTTACTTACTTGAAGTTAAAAAAAAAGATTTTTCTCTTTTTTTCTTATATACCGATTTTCCTATCATATGTTGTTTATACATATTTGTAGGATTTTCAATAAAAATATTAATGTAGTTAAGAAGATCAGTTATATTCACATTAATTTCTTTACCAAAAAAATTAAAGAATAATTTCTGTTTCAATGTTAATTCCAATGTTAGGTATGTCGCAGTTTTTTAATTTCTTTTGTAACTCGAAGTCAGCATTTCGGAAAAAATATCCTCAGAGTAAACATTACAGGTAGTACGCTAATATTACTTTTAAAGAATAAAATTTACTAACCAGTATTTAAATTTATTTTGGTAAGTTTTTGTTAACATATTAGTTTCAGTTTCTGTTAATATCTTAACAACTTTCATGTGTATTACACAGTTTGGGCATATAGCCCAAAAGTTGTTCACAATTCGGACTTCCTAACGAATTCCCAAATTCGCTTAATAACTTTTATTAAAATTTATATTATATTTCCACAATGAAAACAGACAGTGTCATCTTTTAACTATAGCGATGGTCAAAGTATTAATTATTGACCTAATAAACTGACTAAACAATAAAGGAAACCAAGGCGTGTTTTATCACTACCTTTTAGCATATCCGAGTGCATGTATATATTTTAATACATATTTTTATTAATTTTCGCAATATTTTTCAAGTCAAACAAATTAACGTTCAGTACTAAGTTCTTTCCTTTTGAGGTTTAATTTAATTTTCATAAAAAAGCAATTGACTGTTTTGGATTATTCTATATTTAGTTTTTTTTATTATTACGATTACTCTATTTATTTTAAAGCCTTAACAGAACAGTTTAATTTTACATTTTACTATAAATTGCTTACAAATTACTTCTGTGGAACTATGCCATCAAAGATTTTAAAGATGCGTTGGGCGTTGGCAAATTATTTGTTTATTTTTGATTTATTAAAAACACAAAATCAGAAACTAAGTAAAAAACTTAAATAAAGCTGTTGCATAACAAATAGAGGTGCACAATATTGTTTTCTTAAAATAGTAATCAATGGTCACCGCAAAATTTAGAGTTTATGCGTCAGACAGCTTTTGATAAAAACTATTATGTGATAGGTATATAAGTTCTTTTATAAGGATTAAATTCTTTTAAGTATGGAACCTTTAAAACGAAAAATAAGATAACTAAAACCAATACTGTAAAATGTCAAATCTTGCTCATCCTTCTAAAAAGATAAAAAAAACTAGCGTCAATCCATTTTCATAAACTTATTTCGTGGTAAAGTAAGTTAAAAAAGCGCTGGCAACTACAGTAAAAAAATCGTCTATGATAATATTTATAAGGGATGTTTATACGGACGTTTTGTACAGCAATCCGCCTTCTATGTATTCAATGTATAAAATAAGACGACAGTATCTATAAAATGTTGTGCATCTTTAAATTCCTTCTCTAATCTATTACAGTTTATATTTAAATGTTTTTAACGTTGCCGCATTATTATTTGCTTAATAATAATGCGGCGGAGTGCTAGGCGGGTCCGGTCCGGCCATCAAGGTTTGCGTACCTCGTTTGGAGTGAAATTATTTTATTTATCATAACTCATCCATAATTTGGATTTGCATTTACAATATATATTTATTAATATTATTAAGTAAGGTTATATATGTATATATATATATATATATATATATATATATATATATATATATATAAATATATATATAAATCTAAGGACATCGTAATATTTTTCCTACGAAGCATTACGAAAGGCTTCCAAAAACTTATTTATATAGTTTTAGGTTCAATATTTTTGGAAATAACTGGATCGACAATTGTAAATTCAAATCAGATTCTCACATCAAAGTTGATGGTAAATAAGGAGACTATCTTGTGTATACTGGGTATTTTCTAACCTAGTGGGAATATCGTCAAAACTATTGAAGATTCCTGCTGTCGTTCGTTTCGTTTTTTACATATATTATAGACAGAAAACATCCCAAAGACACAAAATTTTACATAAATATTTATATTACAGCCTGAAAACAACTAAATTAAAGCAAATTGGCAATTAAGATAAGAACTGATGCACTAGACGTATAGAAAACGGAAGTAAGCGTACTGTCTCATTTGTGTCGAAGGAATGTCTTTTGGACAGGACAAATTATTAGGCTGTATTTAACCTTTAGTAAGATTAGAAGACGGATAAGAAGAGGGTATTGAGAATTGTTCAATAAAGTATATTGCATGTACTAATTGATATACAATATATACAATATCAACACGCATTACATATTGTTATATCGCTATAGATAATAAAATCTTCGCAGGACACGTATTTTATGTTGAATTACGTATAGTAATATATAATCACATCTAAAAATATATATGGTCACTTATGTTACCACAAGTAAGTCAATGACTCATTTTTTAAATTTATTTATGACATTTTTGTCTTGGAAATTTTGTAATAAATTGGTTTCACGGTTTAAAAAAATAAACCCAGTTTCTTGGTAATCAAGTCTAATGGTTAGACCTTACCTACCTTACATACATAGAGGGAAAATATTTTGTATATCAAAACGACGTACAAGTGCTTAATAATAATCTTCCGTCGTTTTTATGCTATCTGCTCAAGTTGTTACGAGAAAATGCCGAATGTGTATTGTTAGTACCGATTGTCATTGTGTGTTGTACTAGGTATTGGTATTGTCACATGAAAATGCAGTGACTTGAAAAAAAAATATCTTCTCAAAAACATATCTTCTCGTTATATATTTTATATTGCAATACTGGCATTTTCCCGCAAGGTTGTTCTCTCCCTTATTTATTTTTTTGACATAGTGTAATGATTTCTTAACTTATATATGATATTAGACTTAAAAGCTACAAACCATGGAAGGTTTAATAGAAATCGACCTAGTAGTTTTATTAGTTATAAACAGACAACATTAAAACCAACTTTTTATTACTTCACTTTTTTGCTTGTTTGTTTGTCTTTATTGAAACTCGTAACGGATTTTCAGACATTTGTTCAAAGAACTGCAAAGAGGATCGATACTTTTATGATTATGATAATGAATTCGTAGCATAATGAAATTTTAATCTCTTAATCATCGTGATAAAATGAACGTTTTGAGTAAATCCCCGGTTTTGTTTATTTTGACACAAAGTTATAGGATAAATAACTGATACATATCGTATATATTAATTATTTATCCTATAACTTTGTTTGCAAACCACATAAAATATTATTGACGTGACATTTGTCTTCGATTTCTTATTTTTATTTCTATATTAATATAAATTAAAGGACTAAAAATTATTTTTGAATTATTCTTTTTCATATATGTACATTTCAATTTTAGACTGTGAAAAATGTTGAGAATGAAGTAATCTCGAATGCTCTATGCAGGTTATGTAAAACGTATTTTACATAAATATAAAATAAAATTATAGGGTCGTTAGTAGGACAAATAAAAGTATCGGTATTCACATATTTATGTTTGTATATAAATACATACATACATACATACATATATATATATATATATACATATATATATATATATATACACATGTATATATTTATATATATATATGTGTGTGTGTGTGTGTGTGTGTGTGTGCGTGTGTGTGTGTATATTAATTTTTATTTACTTTGCAAAACAAAAATAATCTTTTAAAAGGTTTCTTTACTAAAATAAAATATTGTTCTAATGTTACAATACTCAGTATCTCTTACATTTTATAAGTTGCGTACCTAAGTAGGGAAAAAGCAAAGTTCTCGTAAGTCTGTACGTCTGCCATAGATTTTTTCTTCAGAAACCATTCAAAGTAGAAGCAAATAATTTTGCATAGTATTAAAGCGTATACCTTTCAATAGATTCCAACTTAAAATATTCAAAGGAGATTTTAAACTGGGAAAATATTGTAAATTTTGTTTTTAATTTTTATATCATATGAGATATCGATTCAATTCAAATTTATAGGAATTTTTTTATTTCAAGTAAGATAGCTCTAATTAAAAATGTTCACAAGGAATATGCTCAGATTTGCTCCCATCTCCGAGACTGTAAAAGTCAAAATTATTAAAAAAGCAGCGTTGCTAAAAGTTTACTTAAAGTTTATCGAAAAGCCGTTAAAGCAATAGTTTTCAAAAAGTATGGCGATGTTTTTGCGCCCCTGAAAAATATAATAGGCCGTGTATCACAAAGCAGAAAATAATGTTCATATCTGTAAATATTTTAATGGAAATCTTGGTGAGAGCGCTGCTTGCACTTTTTTCAAACGCATACTAGATTTCCGCACTTTGCAATTTAAAAGAAATATATTATTTTGAAACCGATTTGTCGATTTTTTATACGTAGTAGAGCGATCTGAAAGATTTAGATAAACGTACGATATTTTATTTAGTGAAAAACTTATGATTAATTAATTTATTTGTAAACGAGTTACAATAACTAGTCAACACTTTCAAAATATCTACTGCGAAATTAATGAAGCTCCTATTCAGATTGCGCAAAAAAAAATTGGAAGGACGTACATATATACAGTTCAATCAATATGCATGTAATAAAAATGATTAATTTTAATTAAAATTCCACATGTGCTTTTTCCAATCAAACTCACATTACACACAAATCACTTACATGTGACTAACGCTGACTAGACAAGAATTTTGCTAGCCGGTACTATATGTATAACAGCCGCTTGTTTTTATTATTGCTAAAGGGCTTAATTGATATCTAAATAAAAAAATATATAAACACCCACAACGTATACCGGGCTTGTGCCATAAGAGGTCAAATGACCACCGAGCGTTTTTCACTTACATTGTTCACAATTTCGCAATAAGAATTTTATACGCTTTGGAGCGTAACATAATTATAGTTCCACTGCATCACAGATATATTATAGGTCGTAGGTAATAGACTATAGGACGCTGCATCACAGATATATGGCGAATTCATGAATGGTACCACGTAAACAAACCCATGAACCACTGGCGAACTAACAAAACAACAAATTATGCGAGTTCATCGTAATCAGTCGAGTAACGGTAATGCGTGACCCGACCCTTCGAGGGAAACGCTATTAAACTTTACGAAAACTTATTGAAAAACCTTTGTGGGGTAATTATCTGATTTCTACCTGGATAGTTTTATTAATCCGAACCGTGTGTTAGTTTGAGAAAATTTATTGCGGCCAGTCACTTAAACGGAGCCCAATTGAAATGCCACGTACGTGCGGTGGCCTGGAATCTCGACGCAGCTGTAAGTTATATTACTAGACAATACGAACAAACATTTTTGTCGTCGGCAACATTCGACACTCTTTCAGTGGATATATTTTTTTAGTTCGCTACAGCTTCTTCGCTCCTTCTACGCGGGACCGCATTATTATTCCTTGAGTGAAAGTGGAAAGAAAATATGAAATAGATTTACTTTTAAAGGGATTATTAGAAAGTATTTTCCTTTTTCCCTAGTCTGAAATAACAATAAAAAACTAAGTTTTTAAAGATAACGATATACTTACAGTTCCTCCTAAAATGTTATTTCTCCTCTGTGTTTGGTTGTTATTACCCTATTTTAGACATATGGTAAATATATTTGGTAAAAGGTTTTATTATTTTTCTTTGACAATAAAAATGGTTTTAGTTTACTTTACATTCTACAAAATATAAAAATGTTTGATGCAAACAAGGTTTTTTGCTTTTACAGTAATAATGGGCAATTTTGTTTTAATTAAAAAAACAAAGGAGATATAAACATTTACGAATGAAACTTTGAGTTCAGAACGTATTAATAAAAGTTTACAAATTAATTAGTTAGGGGAACTGATATATGAAGGATTAAAAAAAATTATTATGAACCATGAACATATTCGATCTTCGTTTCTTCTTTAATTATACGAATTTATTTCTTCTTTCATCACTCCCCTTGAGTTTCATGATTCACAAGCATAAATGGCGTCTTGGTGCCAATTGTTTGACTCTAGTTCATGAGATTTTGCACGGCCACGTAGATGGTTACTTGTAAAGTGCCTGTAATCTGGTAAGTTAAACGAACGAGTCTTCCACCATAAGGTTGTATATCTTTGAATCTTCTTAACAGGATTTTTTACTCTAGGTCGTCAAGGTCTTTAGTTGATAATGTAACAGAAGTATCTAATGATTCGACAAGTAAGCACATAAAAAACAGCCTGTGGTGGATTCCAATTTGTTTGATGATGGACTCGTCAGTTAAATAGAAATAGAACATAGACATATAGTACTGAAATGTGTTTTTGTTACTGGGAACAATTAGTCAGCTCTACAAAATGCAAAATAATTTTGCCTTGATATCCGCAAAACTGAGTAGAATTTTCAATTGCTAAATATAATTTTTGTAACCAGTGTAGAGAGAAAATCACAAAGATGGGTATCAAATCTAAGGTCTTGATGAACAAATTTCAAGAGTGTATAATATATTGTATAATTGATTAAAATATTTAATAATAAACAGTTAAAAAAATTTTAAAGAAAGAGAATTATTTAGTCAACTAAAGTGAAACATTTAAAAAGACCAATGAAGTTATAGGCCTCTTACACTCACGTTTTAGTGAGCTTTAATTGGATGCTTTTTACATATGCCGTCAAAAAATTTGCCACTGCTTCAAATAAATGTAACTATAAACTTCAGTGTCAAAAATATATTAAGACAGTTATAATAATTATATTAGGATTAATTGGTGTAAAAATATTCTAGATATATAATTAATTGTAGACATAAAAAATTATTTGTAGTAGAAAGATAGATAGATACATGAGTCATCCCAGAAGCAGTATTATTTTCTAATTTTTAAACGGAATATTTAAAAAATAACATTATAATTGCGAGTATGGTTACGGATACCAGCGAAAAGCAACATGAGATACATTTTGTGCAAGTCTAACAAAATACATATTTAAAAGCAAATTTTGTGGAGACATAAAATCAGTAGAAACTTTGTTTTAAAAAGATATCCCTGTTAATATAAATAGTATAGCAAGAAAATACTACATCGCCACTATCTTATTAATTTTAGTTAGAAAATGACGTGAAAATATAAACTTCATTTTCAAAATACCTAAAAACTTAGAAAGTAAATTTATTTCTTAACATAAAGGATTTTGGAGTAAATATCGCTTTTTGTCTTTATAATTTTTGGTGAGTGATTTTTTTCTACTAGATTTTGTCTTTGTAATTTGTTGTTGATGTTAAGTAAGTAATTGTAGCTTAGAAAAAGAGAATGTCCCAGACTGCTTTGTGAATATTAAATTTAGAAAATATTCATATGTATTTTTATGGCTGGATCGGAATTAGATACCGATTCAAATGATTTATTGTTTTTGAAACCAATTTATTATTACCGTTAAGAATTCGCTGTTAAATCCGATATTATTAATAACTAGTTTTACCTACGACTTCGTTCACGTAAAATTAAAAATTTGTTTTTTCTCTTATATGTTGCTCCTGAATTATATTACTAACATACAGACGAAAATTGTAAATTTTTCTTATTTTGAAATATTATAATTCTATACGTTAACAATATTTTCAACGTGCAGAATTCACTCTGTTACAATTTTATTATGTGCATCGATTTCAAAGACGAAATTATATTGTTCTCTCTTGTTAGGCTGAAAGTATTTTGTTAGACTAGTAAGGCATTTAATTTTTTTATAGAAGACTTCAAATACCGTCTTTTTCATCTTAAGAAATACTTCTTTTTTGATATCGTTATAGAAATATATTTAATTTCATTTTTTGAAAACTTAAGTTTGTACTACATAGCGTCCATTCAAATATATATATATATATATATATATATATATATATATATATATATATATATATATATATATATATGTATTTTTTTTTCCCCAGTTATTTTCATTAAAACCAATAACCAAAATACACTACTACAATGTTATTTGAAAATTTAGAAACTTGCAAATAGCCATATTATGGGAAATTTTTAAGTGTCAAGGCATTGGTCTTACTTTACGTGGACTTCTTCTTTGAGACTGTATATGAAATATTTGTTATATAATATTTTTGGCGCTATTGAAAATTGTATTAAAATTAGGGAAAGTTTCATTTGGCGAATGGTATTTCATTAATTTCGTTCTTATTTATGCAACCTTTGTTCTAATTTTAGTCTTAGTTTTTTTAGTCTTAGTCATATATTGTTAAAGACAGATACTTAAATTTTCACCACCATATGAAAGCAGTGAGTTATGCGTTGTGAATTTAAACATGGAGAAATTAGAGTTTCGCGCCGTAAACAAAAAGATATATGCTCAGACTGAGCGAAGTGAGTTCTTATATTTTAGTAGCTCAGGGTCGATTGGTCGTATGCACGTATGTGTGTGTGTTTTTTACTCCTTAACTTCTACAGAACTTAACAATATTTGACAAGTATATTTTTTTACTATTTCTCGATTGAAGTCTGACTTCGGCAAAAATGCGCTTCATTCTAACTTTGGTATTTTGGATAGGTGCAAAAAAAAATTTAATAATTTTGAGTTCGGCGTTCAATGAAAAAAAATTAAAGAGTAGGTCACGAAAATACACAGCGTATATTTTTAAATTAGCCGCCATATTGCTGAACGATTCTGAAAATAAAAATGTCAGTATAATATCGAATGAACATTTTAAATATAATAGAGTACGCATATATATACGAGGGTGAATTGAGAAGTTCGCGGCCTGACACACAAATGTCAACTGTATTTTTGGAATACTACCCTCATTAGGTCCATACATTTTTGAACTATCACAGTATACAATTTTGTTTGCTTTAGCAATTATGATTTTTAAATTATAACATGTTAAGCGAGACCAAAGTCAGCGTTTGCAGAAAAGGGATAAAATTTAAAAAATGTTCGGTGATCAGATACTTCTTTAAA
Source organism: Druceiella hillmani (assembly GCA_039881145.1). Lineage (NCBI taxonomy): Eukaryota > Metazoa > Arthropoda > Insecta > Lepidoptera > Hepialidae > Druceiella > Druceiella hillmani. The sequence goes on along the minus strand of JAYKKI010000098.1, from coordinate 7,814,247 downwards.
AAGGGATTAACACCAAAAGAGGTACATGATGATATGACAACAATATTAGGGAAATCTGTTTCATCGTATACCACTGTGAAAAAATGGGTTGCCGAATTTAAATATGTTTGGAAAATGACCCTCACTCTGGCCGGTCTACCACGTCTACAACCAAGGAAAACATCAACAATATTGACTATCAGAGAGATTGCAGACACTAAAGGCACCTCGTATGCGCAAATACAAAATATCATTACCAATGAACTTCGGTTTTCTAAGTTTTTCGCTTGGTGGTCCCTAGATTGCTTTCAATCAAGTAAATACGAATTCGGTTCACAATTTCTCGCTACTGTTTTGAGATATTTGAGGCTGATCTGCAAGATTTTCTTAACGGTTTTGTTACTATGAATGAAACCTGGGTTCATCACTATACTTCAGAGTCCAAACAACAATACAGGCAGTGGAACTAATCTGATGAACCAACCCCAAATAAAACAAAGGTAATTTTATCGGCTGGCTAGTTAATGGCGTCAGTTTTTTGGGATGCTTAGAGAGTATATATACATATATATATATATATATATATATATATATATATATATATATATATATACACACACACACACATATATATATATATATATATATGTATATGTATATATATATATATATATATATATATATATATATATAATTTTTAAAAGGTTGAGCATAGCGTTGCTTTCCTACATTCTCTACGAGCAAGCAACCATGTAAATTAATTTAAATTAGAAATATATTATTTCAATGCTATAGTAATTTTTACACTAGTTAAAATATTTAAGGGACATATTCAAATCTTTTTAACCATCGTTATACTATAACCTCTATTAGTAATGCTTAGTAACCCTGCAGATATTTTTTAAATATGAATAATGCAGTTACATAGTTGATACAAACAATTCAGACAATTAATATGTATAAACAATTGCGTGACATAGTTAAAAGCCATGCATAGACAATACAGATTAATCAAATCAGTGCTCGTAGATCATGGGCATCTTCGAAAGGATCCATTAAGATTTACGATATTATGACAGGTCATGATATCGTTTATTCGATATTATGACTTGTCGAATTATTGTTTGTTTATTGATAACTAATCCATTAATCCTAATTAGGGCAATCTGCATTTTAATACCGATTCCGAGCAGAAATAAAATTTGTAGTTTATTGGGGATTCATTTTTGTTTTAAATGTTACCTGTAAATAAGGAAAAATTGTAGCAAGTAGTTATATTTCTTCGTTATATGTTTATATGAATTCGTTACACTATTACAGGTACAATAAATAAGTAAAAAATTTATGTGATAAAAGTCATTTTTCTTGGACAATTAGTGGACTACTTTTAGAAATTACATTATGTTGAATGTAGAATGCCTTTTACATTTGCAGATCAAATATGGTCTACAAATAATCCTGTAGTCAACAACTACAATTTTTTTAAGTGTATTTAACGACCACATCTTCAACATTTTGGGGAAGTCTACCTTAATCAGCATAATTGCTAACGACATAATTATACTTGTATATTCAATTAACCAGTGAACTTAATAAATGTGTGTAGTTAAATATACGAAACTTGGATAGTTTTCATACAAACCGTACGAGCTGCACGTTCGTTAAACCGGTTAAATAATATAACCAAGATTTTATTAGAATTAAAGAGTGTTTGTACGGGGTAAACATTTTTTTAAGCAGATAACTCCAATTAAGACTTATATTATTTTTTGCAGCATTGTTATTTTTCATCTTCTCCTCCTTCTTGAATTCTTTTTCATCTATTTGTGGTCAGGCGCTCTTGCGCTTTAGTTGCCGGGGTAGACGTTTTGCCCTGGGTCACCATTAGTGTTACATTAGGTTAGGTACGCCGAAAACGTATTTCGGAATTTTTTTGACACTGCGACCACAATGTCAGTAGCCTATGTCTCGTTTGTGGTATCATGCTAATGTTGAGTATAATCTTTTCCAAATAGCTCTTGTTTCTTTCTTTTATGCTACTATACCACAAAATGATGCTTTTTAAATAATAGGAACAACTTCAAACGAACTTCCGATATACTAATAGCGTATTTGATCTGAAAGTATGACGCCAACTAACCATCTTAGCAATTTCATTTCAGTCGTAGTTTCTTCATTTTCCTAAAAGATAGAGCAGACCCTCACGCCACGCAAAGCGGGTCTATCGTAAGTCTTGTATACTTTGCCTGATGTTTGAAAAGGATCAACAGGCAAATCGTATTTCTAGGCGATCAACATCGTTATTTATGCGTACATCAGCGTCGATATAAACCGAGGTATTCAAAGAAGAATACTTTGAGTATTAGCGTAGTTTATATTCCTATGTTATATCCTATTTCCTCAGTACCATTAATATCTCTTTTCGTGAATTCAATTGTTATGCGTCTGATTCCTAAATTGCGACTGCCGATTTCTTGCAAACATAAGTTAAAGGGTTGTTGAAACTCTTTCTTTGCTTTTAACTTTTTTGCTAAGAATAAAATATCGCCATTATAATATAGAATATTTAACTTCCAAAATCAGTATTTTTAGAGACCAGGTCCAATCAATTTTTTTTTAATATATGCAGCGCGTGGAAACTTTAATTAAGCCGTACAACTAACGGTAGGTAAATGATACCGTTGCAGCTTTTATCTAAATAATTCTCATTACCTTCTACTTTATCGGTTAGAGCGACGCACTATGGGTGTCAGAAAACAACGGGCGGGTTAGTTCATCGTTATTTTGTATCACCCACTAATTTATAGGTGAAGTTGAATCGTGCGATGCTGTTTCACGACAATCTACAAATTCCCCTTTATTTTGTAACTTTAATTTATTTTTGATACGACTATTAGAAAATTTCTCACTTTTCCTGACTATCATCCCATAGGTGAAACTATGAATAGTTAATAATCTTGATATTGATTATAGTAATCAACTTTTAAACTATTAATATATATTAATTTAGCAAAAAAAATAGATTAACCCGCAAATAACTCAATAGTCAAACACTCAAAAATATTAGTATGAAAATATTAGGTGCAGGGGTAGGGATTTTTGAAATTTTTTTTGTAATTTCATATACGGTATAGGACATTGTTTTGCAAGAGTTATAAGAGTCATATAAATATATCTGTCATTATATTATTTGTCATTATTTCTTCAAAATTTTACGAAAAAATATGCAAAAGAACTATAGTTTTTCTGAGAATATTGAACCAAAAATTATGCAAAATGCAGTTTTTAGAAGCATACGTAAATATTTATAAATAAATGAGATTCTAGATGTCATCATTTTTAAAATATGTAATATGTATTACACCTGTGAAAGTTGCAGTAGACTATAGGTTTACGTTGGGAAAAATTAATAACTTTAAATATTTAAATGAAAATACTTTATACACTTAAATATCTATATAATAAATATAAGTGAGCGAAACACTCGTAGTACGTGTCCTACGCCTACTTGATAGATTTTTTATGTCATATACACATGATATAATTTCATGTTGCAACATCTCTAATGAAGTACCAAGCAACAAATTTTGAAATTTTTTTTTCATTGGGTGAGATTGCTCCTGTAGCAATATGTCCGCCATATGCACTATATATTATGGTTGCCATAATTTAATATTTATTTAATTAAATATACTATCGTCATGGATTGTTTCCTATTTTTGACATTATCGTTTCAAAACTGAGTCACCATATATTTTATTGCTTCATATCTAGCGAAGGATATTTCGTGTCAAATATGACATGTTATCTATAATATTTCATGTTATCTATTGCATTTTAAAAGTATTCTTCAGTGATATCCTACTTGATTTTATTTTGATGGAATCAAAGACCACTCCTTCATATAAAATTTCTTCAAGATTGGCGTTATACTTAAAAAACTGTGACCCCTTATGAAATTCTATATGTTAACTTCTCTGTTTTGTTCAATGAAACTTGGAATTAAATTAGACTGATAATCGGAATGCATAATCAATAAATATGTACTTTCAAATTATTTTTTTACTTTAGGTTTTCTGTTTTTGTTCTTTAATTTTTTTCAACAATATATAATATTTTATACATAATATCAACAATATAAAAAATATGTAATAACAATTACCGACAATATAAAATATTTTTAATCGTTATTTCAAAAATGTCTTAAGTAAAAAACTGTCAATTGTACCTCGAAACATACATAACGTAGAGATTCGGAGTTGTGTATAGTTTTTGAAATAGTTCATGAAAATCAAGGAAAACGATTTGAATTGTACGGAGTACCTTGATTTTTTCACATCTTTAAAATTTACTCTCAAAGCCACTTCTTATATAAATATTAATTTATTATTACATTACTTTTTACTTGTATTCCTTTGACTGATACCACTACAACTGTCGATATAATGCTAAATAATTGTCTTAAGGGCCGCCATGAAACAGAGTTGTGATAGTGGAGCATTACGACCGCGGATACAGGGTTAAGTGCCGTGTGTCTATAAATTCAATGCCCCGAGACGTACAAAAACCTCACGTAATTAGACAAAAGGAACTTCGATGTTTATATGTGACTACTAGCCGCACTGACCGTCTACAAGTGAGTTCTTTTTACGCAAGTTCCGATTCGGTAAAAGTGAAAAAAATTGTTGGAGAAGCTTTCAGTAATTCTAGAGTTCTTAGGAAATAAGATAGTCTATTTAGTATTATTTAAACGATTACTTAGCAATAATGAAGATAAATTTTGTTAAATATAAAAATTATTTTAGAAATAACTTTACATTTTTCGAACTGAATATGATGATATCATGGAAAAGAGACGGAAATTTTTTTAGGACAGCCTATTATTGTTAACCTATTATATGATATTAACGTGTAATGTCATAATTTGACAATTTCTCTTTTCCTTTGAAAGTTAGCGATAAGATTCTAGAATATTCTATACATGCCAGTATAAATACGGGTCAGATCTGCCTGATCAGTCCATTTGTTGATCGTTTCTGGTACAACAGACGTGAAAATGGATTTGATACGAGGTATTCGCATTCTCTACTTTATGAATTTCGTTTAAACTGCGTAAGTAAGCGTACGAAACATATGTGAATCTGTGAAAAAAAAATGCAGTGTTATATAATATGACAGTAAATTGGTTTCGACGCTTCTCTAAAGTAAACGATGACCTGGAAGATCTACCCCATGAAGAACGAAGTGTGACAATTTTCACTGACCGTTTACTCTATCTCATTTAATAAAATCCGCGGCGAATACTTGGCAACTAGCAAAAGAACTCAAATACTCTCATACGACGGTCGATCAAGATTTAAAAGAATTGGGTAAAGTACAGACATAGTCAGTGGGTGCCGTATGAGTTAGGCCAAGGTAAGATTGTGGAAAAACTGAAGAAAAAACAAGAATTTGTATACCTCTCACATGATAATGCCCGCTCTCACATAACATCGACTACTTGTAATAAAATTATTCAGTTAGACTGGGTTACTTTGATGCAGCCTTCTTATTCATTAGACCTATCCCCGTCTTGTTATCACCTCTTCATATCATTGCAGGATCGTGTTACAGGGAAACAATTTGATATATAAGAGCAACTAAGAAAGTGGTTAGATAATTTTGTCGATAATTTTAAAGAATCATTTTTTGAAGAGGAAATTATGGTTTTCCTGCAACGATGGCAAATGGTCGTGGATAATGGTGGACTTTGATTGATTTAAATTGTTCACATGCTAAAAAATAATAAATGTTTTTCAAATGAACATTTTCACATAATTATGTAACAACCTAATATTGTTATAAAAATGTGACTGAGTTATGTTCATCTGTACAGCGGAGGTATTTAAAAAAGTGTTTGCAATCGATTATGTGACCGATGCTGGTAATCTTATGAAGTAGTCTCGGATGTCTCGAGATTACCTCATAAGGTCACCAAGGTATCCACAGTTCTGTCTGTCTGATACAAACCTTTTTCTCAAAATTGTTCTGGTCGTCGGAAATTTAAATTTGATAAAACTTTTTGTGAAGCTAATTTATTAAAAACATGCATGTGAGAATTTAGAGAGGACAAATATCGTCCTTAATTTTTTTCATATTTCCTGTATCATGTATCGTATATTATATAAAGTTTTATATTTTGGGTTAGATAACTTTTTTACTTACTCCTGTAAGAACTATAGGGAGCGTGAACAAAGAACGCAAAAAAAATCTTTTGAATTTTGTGTGTCATTTTGGATATCATTTGAAAGGGTTTTTTATGAAGAATTCGATAATTTTTCATAACATTTAATAGTATATTTGTTATTTTAAAAATGCGCGGGAATAGAGCATTCTTCTCCCTTTATTTCCAAAAATATTGAACCAGAAACCATGAAAAAGACGATGGTAAGATTAGACTAGAAGATTACCGTAGATTTATATTATCCCATAGTTACGATATTTAAAATATTCAACATGTTTTTAAGCCTGTGAAAAAGTAATATTTGTAAATCGTTTTGCAGAAATGCTATTAGTAGAAAGTCTATAAATATATGTACGAAACCCTCGTGGTGTGAGTCCTACTTGCACTTGGCAAATTTTTTAGTAGCGTTCGATGTATTCTAAGTCGGTGGAGACTCAGTAATATCTCACTATTGAATTAGAAGCTTATAACTCGCTTTTAGTAATCTTTTTTATCAATTTTTAATAATTTTTTTCTAACTTTTCCAAATAATTTTTGAATTAACAGCAATTTAGCGTGTCTACTTGAAACCTAGAGGTTACGTGAGAGAGCTTTTTGTGTTATGTGGTTACATGAATTACCGTGGCTATTTATTGCAATAAAAAAAACAATTTTGAAAAGATTGAATATTTGCCTGTTGATTGATATAAATTAACATAAAACCATCGTTTTTTTCAGGTCATAGAAAAATATGTAAACAATTTACGTATATTAATAAGAAGGAATATTTTTAGGGCTTGCTTGAATTTATACAACAAAATTATCGCAGCGTATTAGATTAACATTAGATATTGTTCAGTACTTTGTAAATATTAACATTATTTTGTTAAGAAGCAAGTAGGTGCTACGTTAATTGAGAGCAGACCGAATATGGGATTGGCCACTTTAGTTGACGTCTTGATGACTGCCACGCAGTGGTATAAAATGACATTTCGCAAGTCAAGTCTTATTTAGTACAGACATTTTTTCATGAAAACATTAGTTTATAAATATAATTGATATTACTAAATGATGAAAAATTAAAAACAACCGGTCAAATGCGAGTGTGGCTTGCTTGGTTCCGTAACTCGTTTGAAATTAATTTACATGATAAATCATCACTATTATAGCAATAAATATGTAATAATACCTAATATAATTAAAAAGGAAGATATATACACACACACTCACTCACATACACACACACACACACACACATATATATATATATATATATATATATATACACATTATCGCAAAATTTCAAAAGCGGTAGCATCTAGTCTCATCGTTTTCTTTTTCCTACAACTTTTCAGAAGGCTTCTAAAACTCCTTTTTTCATAATTTTAGATTTAGTAGTTTCGGAAATAAAGGGGATGGATATACTTTGCATTTTTTTGAAGGTATGCTGCCTGTTATAACAAAGAAACACTTGCTTCGAAATCCTTATAATTAGCCTTCTGAACTAATACTCTATGAAATGAAATTTATTTTCCATCACAAGCGGATGTTTAGAATATTTTCTTTAAGTATTTATTGGGAGATGATTCCCCCATCTTCCGGTACTTTAAAATTAATCTATTTAAATATTGTTATGCCTTACCTATTGAGATAGATCCTACGTTAACTATTTCAAATTAACAGAGTAAATATTTATCTCTAAAATTGTATGGGGATTATTCTGAAATGATAAAACTGCGGTACCGTAGTGGACGAATGGATACTCCGACGACCAGGGAAAAGACAAAATCATGTTTGAAAACGGAACATAAAATAAAACAGAAAAGATTTTAAAAAACCGAATAAAATTTAATAATATTTCAAACATAATTTCAAACCTATCACAGCAAACAATCTTAATGTCCGTAATCAAAATATCTCGGTAGCGACGGCGTCTCTTGAATTCTTTCACGTGGATGCGTTTATTGAAAAGGAAATAACGTATGTGCATCGGCAGGAAGCACTTAAAAAGTAGTGCGCCATCCGGTTTCGGCGCTCGGTCACAAGAAACGAGCGCCAACTCTGCGGGCAACCTCCGAGCCGCGAATCCCCAGAGCGTAATAATAAGTTGTAAATATTTACTAAATGCCTTTACGAAAATTATGAAATTGGTTTATATTTGGATTAAGTGCTTTTTTAAATTGTTTTCTTTAATTTTCCTTTCAGAATTAATATTATTATTTAAAAATATTTGAATGGAAATACTATGTTCCCTTAAACGTTTGTATTTGACTAAGTGAACAAGGAATCTACGTGGTAAGAGTTGTATTCGTACTTTACAACAGGTGTCATTTCCAGTCGTTTTCATTACGGGCATGCTGGGTTTCCACACTTTACACTTTAGAATTTATATATTAATAAGAAATTGGTTTTTAGATTTTTTTCTTTATACCAATATGATGTGAAATATTTACATACACAAAATATATATTATTTAATTAAAAATGTATTATTAATTATTTATTTCTAAAGTTACAATGTTTTATAGACACTTAAAATTCCTGCTGTGTGTTTTTTTTTTGATTATGCAAATAAATATTGAATCACGTACTTACTACAGTTCAATACGCAAGTCACAAAAATAATTAATTTCATGCGAAAATCCATAGTAGGCGTCTGCTAAACACACGGGCGTCGTTCAATCAAACTCACATCAAACATAAATCACTCACACGCAACTAACGCTGACTAAACAGGAATTTTACGATTAGTATATATATAGCGTCGCTTGTTTTTATTAATGTCAAAACGCTTGTGCAAAAAATAACCACAATGGCTGCCACGTTCGTGGCGGAAGAGGCGTTTGGACGAAATGCCCAACGAGCGTCCTTCGCTTTCCATTTTCACAATTTCGCAATAAGAATTTTATATATTTGATTAAAATATCGCCATTGGGCAGTGTTGGATTCAACTGTATTTGTAAGATCACTTGGTTTCGAAATCTTCCAAGTCTTGTTAATCATTCTTATTTTATTACATTTTTTTAAACATGCTTAACTTTTGTAATACTAGCTTTTGCCCCTGCTTTGCCTGAGTAGTATCACTTTTTGTCTGAGTAGTCTCTTCACCTGAAGCACTTGTCCAAACGCTGCATCCGCCAGAATTCTCCACGCGGTCGTAATATTAGAAAAGATAAATGATGACTTTGTAACTGCTAAACTATAAATAAGAAGAATATAGAGTCAAAGAAACCATTCTTGCTAAATTCATTTAATTGTCAATAGTAAAATTTATTTACACGACGATCCATAACTTTCCACAATATACATCACCCATATAATCTTTACCAATGATTCGATAATATTTTGTTTATCATTAAAACACTTATTGCGTGTTATGTAATATATTGATGACAAGTGTACGTCGTCGCGCATATTTCCTGTAGCTTTGGTATCTCGACAAGTTTTTCGTGTGGTGGAATAATACTTTTAGGGTTTAAGTTAACTACAAAGCCCTTGTAACTGATAGCTTAAGTGTATATACCTATATACAATAACTACCCTAGCGGCCTGTTTTTTTAATTTAAAATATAAACCATCTGTATAGAAAATACCACTAAAATCTGTTGCTCCGTGTAGATGTGAAATAAATACTATTAAATAAGTAGATCGTTCCACTTTAACCATATTAGTAGGACTGTAATTTACGACAAGTTACAAAAATATGTATTACATCGTCATCACTTACAAAAATGCTGCTTCGTTACAATGTACAACTCCCCCTTTTATTTCATAATTTATTCTTATTTTTGTTCAGTTTATTATACTGTAAGTAAATCTATAAATTCTTAATTATATCGAAATTGTCTATAATAATAAATTGAAAAATATATCAAACCAACAACGAATGTAATAAACATCTTAATTACGGGTAGAACACGCACTATGACAATTTCCATACTTGTAATTTATTAATACAATTTGAGCAAAGTAAATATCTATTTAAATTTAAATTAGTTAAAATTATTTTGATTAATTTGCGTTAATAAAGGTCTTCATGCTACTTCTTCCATATCCCAACTCTACCTCTTCCGAAAAATGTTTCACTGGTCAAACAGCAAAACTTTTGAAAAAAATAGATTCTTACACCAGGAAAATATCCTCGATAATGTTCTTAGTTCTTTCTAGCGCTCTTGTTCTTTCTTTCTTCTAACTTAACTGATGTGAAATTTGTATTAAACTTTTTTACCTTCTTTAATTTATTCTTGTTGTCATTTATTAAGATTACGTGCTTCTCTAAAATTCCCTACCTCAAAAGGGAAATGGAACTCTCACAAAATCACTATCGTGTCTGTCAATTGGTTTTTTGAAGCCGTTTTTCTCGCAACCATTCGAAAATCAGATATTTTCAGAGATATACGGAAATATTTGCAAAAAAACAAGTAACCTCTCTATTTCCGAGAATATTGAACCAAAAATTATGAAAAACAGAGTTTTTAGAAGCCTACATAAAGGTAATAAGATACTAGATTTAATCACTTTTGAAGTATGCAACACGGTTTACCTGTGATATGGTTAGGCGTATTTCCTACGTTGTGAATATATGTACATAGTTTAATAGAAATACTATGCACAAATAAGTGTACGAAACCCTCATAGTGCATGTCCTAAGTACTAGGAAGATTTTGTACTACTTAATATGTTTACTTCATATATGTGTATAACCTTATGTTTTATGTCACAATATCTCTTATCGAGTATCAAACAACTAATTTTTAAAAACTTGTTATGGTTGAATGGAAGAGATTGCTCCTGTATCAATATGTCCCCCATATGCACTACACATTACAATTGTTTGGTAATTAAATAAACGTGCTGTTGGCATCAATTTTTTGCGATATTACCTATTAAAAAACTTTTTGCAAAACATTTTGAAGATTTTTCGTATCTGGCGAAGGATGTTTCGTATCAAATATAAAACTTAATATTTATTCTTAATATTTCTTAAATTCTCGATTATATTTCGGAGGAATAAAAAAACAAAAAAATGTTTTTTCTGGGTTCACATAACATAACTACACCTTAATGTACAATTTCTTCACAATTGGTTTCAACTGAAAGAATTATGATTTCTTAAGAAACCACACATTTAACTTGTCTCTTTTGTCCAGTTATTTAAACTTTGGATTAAATTAGCCTTAGTCTGTATACACAATCAATGCATGTGTACTTTAAAATTATTTTTCTGTCTTAACTTCTCTGTTTTGTTCTTTTCATTGGTTTCAAAGACCTCTAATTTTGAAATTAATTGTCTAATTGTGAAATTTATTGTTTTGTAAAATGTAATTTTTTTTGTACATTATTTTTTTAACGTAATTCTATTCGAATATTGAATATATTTGGCGTTAATTTTTGCTAATATCCCACCTGAAGATGTTGTAATACAACGAAACCTAGGTCGTGGTAAAGAAATTAAAGATAGTAGAAATAATACTACATCACGTAGTTTCATTAAATTGTGAGTAATTCTATTCCTTACGTATACAATTTTACATCGATTACAGTACCTACAAACGATGTAAGTCATATTGATATTACAGTATTTTGATTAACTGCAAGAAATTGCTTGTGCAACAATAAGTTCATGATATTTATGGTTCCAAGGATATAAACACTGAAGAAAATATTCATTTTCTTCTCGTTTAATGTCTTCGTGTCAACTTGTTTTGCGTAGCAAACTTCATTTGATAATACCTTTTCATTTATTGAAGATTGATTGCAATCATCGTAAGTAGCATAAGCAAAAATAAAAACGTGAAAAGTTAGAAAAAAATAAATGGTTGATATACTCTGCTGCAAAGACCGATAACGTAATAAAATTGCATGAATTGAAATGTCAAAAAGACTGCCTAATAAATCTAAAAAATGTAAAGTACTTTTTTACGTACGTAAACGACCTAAAGAGGCCAACTGCTCGTCGAAACAAGCATAAATAAATATCTGTAGTGGTACATATGTTTTGAAATAATTAAGCAAAATAATTTTAATTAAAGGGAAATTACAGTACCCTGATTTTTTCATATTTTGAAATCCAGTCTGAAAACTACTTACGACGCCAATATTCATTTATTTGTATATAAGTTTTTACTTAAATATCTTTATCTGCTACCTGTACAACTGTCGATAAAATGAGGAATAATCATGTCAAAGGTTGTCATGAAACAAATCTGGGAGGGCTCCTTGGATCATTACGATCGCGGATACGGGGTTAAGTGCCGTATGACTATAAATCCGGCACCCGCAATCGCACAAAAACCTCACGTAATTAGGCAAAAGGCACTTCGATGTATTTACGTCGCTGCTAGCCGCACTGATCCTTTACAGACGAGTGCATTCTACGTAAGCTCCAATTCGAAAAATATAGCTTAAAAAGCTTTTAGTACTTCAAGAGTTTTTATGAGAAAAGAAAGGTTATTTAATAATATTTAAAAGATTACTTAGACATAATGAAAATAAATGCTCAACATACGAATAACTAGATTTTTGGCACTGAACATGATAATATCAAGGAACAGACGCGGAAAAATGTTTGAAGAAAGCCTATGGATTTTTTACTAATGTAAAATTGTAATGAAGATATGTTTACTTGTACATCAAAGCCACTGAGGAACACACACAAAAACTGACAAACTATTTGCCATAGATTATATGGGCGATTCTGAGTTCCCAAGATCATGTCATAAGGCCGTAAAGTTATCCGCACTCCTGTTTTTCTGTTGTAGCTCTTTTTGTCACAAATCGTTTTGTACGTAGAACAACATGTGACGCATATAATAGATAATAGTAAGGAGTATAGAGAGAAGCTGTGGTTGGAAAACTTACACAATAGGTCATAAAAATCGTAGTGCAATAAAACTATTAGTGACTTAGGTGAACTTGCGCCCTACGTTTTTTTTCTTTTGGACCTAACAAATATTTTTATAGCTATTAAAAATTCACAACCACAAACTTCCAGGACAATGTGTTATAAATCCGTATATGGCTATAATTCTGTATGGAAAAAGGAGAAATTTTTTAAATTTTTCTATTCCGTTTTAAAAACGTGGTAAGTTATAAACATTTTACATAAATAAGTATCACATATTAGTAATTACAATAGGTAACATCACTAACTACAGTTAAACGCATCAGTACTTGCAACAGACTAAAATGATATTTTTATAATCCCTACCTCTAAAGAAAAAACAGAACTCTTATAAGGTTACCCGCGTATCTGTTTTTCCATCTGTCATAGCCATTTTTCTCAGAAACTATGCGACTTATTTACCTTGTTATACATAAGTTAGCTAGTGCAAGACATATATCATTTTCGCACAAGCTAATTTTTTCATTATTTATGTCAGAATTAAAAAAGTTTTAAATAAAGTATGCATAAACATTTTTTTAAATTTTATGTATAACGTATTTGAAAGGACTTGTTATGAAGAATACAAAAATATACAATATTTTATAATTTTAAATTAAATATTTTAAAGTTTTTAAAATAATGCGCAAGAACAGAACATTCCTCCCCTTAATTTCTGAAACTAATCAACCAAAAACTATGAAAAAAACACGGTTGGTAAAATTTTACTTTATGATTACATAAAAATTATAGCTTCATCCAAAATGTTACAATTTATAAAATATGCATAACGTTTTACGCCTGTGAAAGATACAGTAGGCAATAGAGACACGTCGTGAAAAATTAATGTTAATTACAAAACATTAATAGAAATACTAATAATAGAAGTAATATTAATATGTGCGTGGAAGTTTAAGGCGTGGTGTAAGCTCTACTCGTGTTTGGCAGGGTTTTTAGTAACGCTCATTGTATTCTACGCAAGGGGTAGAGATTGGGAGATATGTTATTGTTAAATTAGAAGCTTATATTACAACCCCCTTATTTTGTAATAATCTATAAATTTTTTAGTTACTGATTTTAAATTAACAGAATTTTGGTAGCAGTAAAGTAATCTATTATAATTATATGCTGGCGTGTCGACAAGAAACGTAGAGATGAAATGACTTTATGTGTTACCAATTTGCCAATAAATTTACCTTTAGTGTTTGTGATAATAAAAAAAAATTAAAACAGTTTCGATGTTATCCCGTTGATAGGAATGAATTAATATTAAACAATTTTTTTTTTCATGTCATTAAAACGTATTTAAACATTTTCACATAGCTATTAATAGGAGGGCATCTTTTTAGTGGTTGTTTGAATTTATACATTCAAATTACAGCAGCCCTATTAGGAAGACTGTACATATCGTTCAGTATTTTAAAACATATTCCCCAGTTTTTTTTAAAAGTATGTAGGTGTTACATTAGTAGAGAGCAGGCCGAATAGGGGATTGCTGGAGGTTCGTCAATTTAGCTGAAATCTTGATGATAGTCACGCATGATTACCCATTTAATTTTTGATTATTATAAATGTTATATATACATATAAATATATATATATATATATATATATATACATATATATGTATGTATATATATATATACATATATATATATATATAAATATATATATTTATGATGAAAATGTCATGTTATAAACTGTGTTAATGTTAATATATTACCAGTTAAATATTTTCATTTATTTTCAGACATATTAAACTTTTTCCATTATTTAAAAGATTAATAAATATTTTTTCAATCCATCAAAAATATATTTATATGTTCAAACTGAAGAACAAGGATATCTTAACCTGTTTCTTTTACTCAAAATAATTTTACAATTTAAATTAAGTAAGGTAACAGGGAAAAAGTTAATTACAACAGTTAAGGAAAGTAAGGAAACTGTGCAAAGAAAAGATATTTTCACTTTGACATTTTATTTTTTTGCGCAAATACGTTATATCAATTTAAGGGTGTGAAAGGGAAAAAAAGACATATGGATATAAGATAAATTTAAAACTTAATATATATATATATATATATATATATATATATATATTAAATGCGTATCATTACATTTAACCTTTAACACTACTCGAAATAATTACACAATGGAAGAAGAAATTTAATTTTTTTTTTAAATTTCATAAATCGTGTGGGCATCAACTGAAAAGAAAAGTTAGACGGATTCCAAAACTATTCATTAGTGTAAAATGTCCACAAAAATATGATTCCTTCAATCTCAGGAATTGCTAGAGTTAAAATTATGAGATAAAACATTACTTATTTAGAAAACCTAAATATTAATATTGAACACTTCGTACAATTTTAGTTTGTATACCTAAATATTTCAGGAAAAATCTGGCAACAATTTTGTTTTTTGGGAAATTCTATTATGTTTTTACGTTAGTGAAAGATATAGTAGGCATTTACTTAGCAAATAAAATACTAATATTTAATGAAAGTATTTGCATGGAAATACTACGTAATCGTAGATATTTTTATGCCGAAGTATTTACAAAATTCTCGTTGTGTGAGTTCTACTCGTACTTAACAAGTTCTGTGTTTAATGCAAAGTTTTTAATACCTAAAGAAGAATATCCACTTAACCACGATTGAGAATAAAACTAAAATTTAAGCAAGCTACATTTTTTTTACACATAGAAGAAACAACTCTATTGCTCGCTCCCCATACTACTGATATGTTGCACTTATTGTTACGTTCTCATTTATTAATACACTAACTTACACTATCGTTAGTATGTTAATTTTAATTTTAAAAGTAAAGCAGTAATTAAATTTTCCGAATATCTGTTTGATAGTTTTACTCTTCAGAAAAACAAGTCGCTTTTCGAGGGTTCGCGGGTTCCGATCCGTTCTCAAGTTGTGTGAACTGTGAAGGAGTCGCGCCCCGCCAACCGGTTGTTTATAAGGGGTGGCCATTTAAAGCCACCTTATAAACAACCGTTTGCTGAAATAAAATCTCATTTCAACAGTGAGATCGTAAACTTGCGTTCGCTCCGATTAAAACAAGAATAGTGCCAGAGAAAGAAATGTATTGCCGTTTAGTAAAAGGCAACCTGTTAGATAAGTTGATTTCGTTATGTGGCGAGGCATTATGTTATGGATGTTATTTGAATTTAATTTATTAAAGTCAATGAAAAACAAGAAAGGCTGATACTTTAATAAGCAGATAATTATAAATGATTGGTTATACGAACGTGCAAAATAATATCAAGAAAAGGACAAAATTTGTATGTTTGTGAGGTAAAACTAATTTTGCTAAAGGGAATATTTTTTAACAATTTCTAAGTATATGTCTATCTAAGGAAATAAAGAAATCTTTATAAAATCACTCACTTGCTCTTCTGTCACAGCTACTTTTCCCAGAATCGGTTTGACATATAAACTCGCACAAATCTAATTAGTATTTACGATGCTAGTCCGTACATATTTCATTGACACCCAAAAATATATATTTATAATAAAATTTGAGGGAGGGTTTGACGGTAAATTAATTACCGAAAAAAAATTTCGTACAAACATAGTGTGGGATGTCATTAAAAAATGAGTTATAAAGATGTCAAAAATATTTGTCCCTAATTTTAGGTACCATGTCTTCAGACATATACCAAGAGATATGTAAAGGCAATATCTCCCTCCCTATTTTCGAAATTACTGAACTGAAACTTATGAAAAAAAATAAGATAGAAGCTATGCAAAGGTCACAGCACAACTAAAACAATGATTCTAGATGTTATTTTTTATGAGACATTTGCTATATTTTACGTGTCTACTCTATTTGATAGTATTAAATATAATTAAATATTTAGCTCGGAAAAGTCGTTATTAGTGATGACTTGTGAACTTGCGATAACGATTATCCTAGATCTTATAACTTTTAAAACATGCGCCACGTTATGAAAGCGCCACATATATGAAAAATATTGTAGGCTGTACAGTAAGGCTATGAAAAATTTATATTTAAGAGTAGTTTAACAGGTCGTCTATTTACTCTTAAATTTTTAAAAGCGCCTTAATTTGTTTGCAACTCTCGTAGCGTGAGTTCCATTTGTGGTTACGAATTTTTTTTGTTCGATAAAACTTATTAAATAATATTTATAAAATTAGTACTACCAATCTTTTTTCTATGCTTAAAGGATACCATAAGCTCGTCAAACTCAGAATGATTGAGAAGACGGTCGTCTTCTCCTCACTTACGTTTTTTCTCCTTATATCTTCACAGTTAAATTCAACCCTCAACTTGATTACAAAATAAAAGCAGTAGTCGAGGAAGGTCGACTACGAAACCTGTTCGGTACAATTATATTTATAATTGGATTCCAATGAACGTCTGGTTGTAAGTTTGTTATGAATCTCTTTATGTGGCACCAGGTGATGCACTGGCAATTGAAATAATACGGTGCAAATAGCCTTATAGTCAATATCTAACTGGAATGAGATTTTAAGATACATGTGATAATTTCATATTCCGTTCAAGTTCTGGGGGCCACAAAAATAGTCAAATTTATTTGTAATGAGTTTATTCGTATTTTTATGAATACTGTGAGCCTTTGGTTAGGGTTTCATATCCGAAGATCGAATAAGACCAAATTGCTTAGTTTTCTTTTCAAATGGCTCTTTCAGTACTCTGGCTTTTAAACTATGATTTTGTTTTATTCGACCTGTGACAATGAATATCGATTATGAGGTATCTTTGCGTGGGTTGCTTAAATTCCTAAAGTGTCATGGAAATCACAATAGGTTTTTCTCATAAATTCTATAACAAAGTAAAAGATACCATAAGTGCATAGATGTATAAATCAAGATTAAATATTTTACCGTTTATTGTGCAAAACCTCATTAATGGTCATGATATCAAATTTGAAAGTAATGTGTCTTAATTAATATAGATAAAATTTCCCATCAATACTGTAGCTTTATAGAAAATAGTTTAAAAGATATGATCGTGTTCTTAAGTAAGTGAAATTATAGGTCAGTGTTCGCAGCAGACATGTCAATGCGTGAAAAAAATTTGTCTGCCCGTGCGAAGCCGGAGCATGTTGGTGCTAGTAACTACATTTGGCACTAGCAACTGCATGTAGGAAATTTTTACAGATTATATAAAATGAACATCCTAAATTAAAGATAAATTAAAATGTATCTTTATTGTATGCGACATGTCATTAGAAAGAGTGTATTAAGGAGAATATTCATCAATACTCTAGTTTCCGCTGCAATTTTAGTTCTTGGTATTCGAGAATATGACAAACATTTTCTGCGATCTCTCTATTTTATAATGTATATGAAATAATAATCTATAAAAAAATCCTATTCAATAACGACATTTCATGTAATCAAATACAAAAACGTCTGTTTTTCTTTTTTAGCTTTGGCTGTGAAAGACTTACTAGGCAATATAGTGAAATTAGGTAATAACAAAATAAAAGTAACCGGACAATTGCGAGTCTTACAGTTCCTTACCTGGTTGGGACTTATCAGTTCCTTACCTGGTTTGGACTTATCAGTTCCTTACTGGTTTGGACTGAAATTACTTTATTTATCAAAAGTTATCACGATGATGAACGACAGTAACAAATTTTTAAGAATACCTAATATAAATGATAGGGGGACGTACCTATATATTATTAAGAAATTTCAATCCATAACATCTGGCACCATCGTTATATTATTTCTACAACTTTAGACCAGAAATCTAAAAACTCTGTTTCTTTTTGTAATTCAAGGTTCAGTAATCTCGGAAATAGAGAGATTATTCCAGTTATTATAAAGAAACCCTTACTTTAAATCCTTATAATTAGCCCTTTGAAATAATACATTACAAAAGGAAATTTAGATTATTTTCGTCGGGTGTTTAATTGGCGACATCTCCACCCCTAACTACCAACATTTTCGTAAAATTACTTTTGAATTTTACCTGTTGACATATTTCCTGCGTTACCTGTTTTAAATTAACAGATTAAATCTGTGAAATTTTATGAGGACCATTCTAAAGTTATAAAACTGGGTTATATTTATAGACGAATAAAAACTCCGACGGACGACAAAATGATGTTTGAAAACAAAACATAAAATAAAATAAAAAAAATTTAATGAAACAAAAAAAGCCAAAAAAAATTACCTAATTTCAAAACTGTCGCAACAAACAATCTTAATCTCGGTAATCAAAATATATTGGTAGCGACGGTGTCTCTTAAATTCTTCCACGCGAATGCGTTTATTGAAAAGGAAATGTCGTACGTGCGTCGGCGTAGGAAGGAAGCACTTAAAAATGTTTGCGCTATCCGATTTTTCACCGCCCGGTTACAATAAACAAGTGTTAACTTAGAGGGCAGCCTCTAGTCGCTAATCCCGAGAGCGCAATAATAAATTGTAAATATTTACTAAACGCTGTTAATATGGTGAAAAGAAATGTAAAGAAATTAAATAACCACGGAATCAAATGCAAATTTCATATTATGAAACTTTCATATATTTGTATTCCGCCTTTTTTAATTTGTTTTCGTTAATTTTCCTTCTATTTACGATTGCAATACTAACTTTGCTTTTAGCAAGGTTTGTTTAGTAATCTAAAACGCTGTTTTTAGCTGCAACATATTGTTAAAGCGGTAAACAAATGTTTCTTAATAAATAAAACTTAAATATTGTTGTTTAAGTTTTATTTCCTAAAAATTAAACATAAAACCTTTATCGTTATGGTCAAGCCAAACTAAAAAAATTATCCGAAAACGCAGAACAGAACACAAATGAAAAAAAAACACAACAAAAAACGAGTGACTTGTATTTTTTAATACTAATTTTTAAGTTCCAAATGACATTTTTATATCAATTTTAAAGTTCTGTTTCAGCATGAATTTGTTTAGATCAACTGTAACGAAATATTGCAAAACACATGTACTTCCACAGGGAATCTTCTTAAGCGATGTTTGGATCATTTTACCACGTCCATGTCAATGAGTATGCACTCTGATACTACTAATATATGTATGCATATTCAGTGGTCAACGTTTTGTAACGCTTGAGATAACAAATGCCGAATGCACTCGAATCGTGGCGGAACCGGTCGAGTGTTAACAACATGGCGGTTGAGAATGTCAAAAAGTTCATTCGACCGTTAAAGTGACGTGAATAGGCAGATTGTCACAGATTTGTGCGCCTCTAAATCTGCAATTAGTTTTTTGTACGGTATAATGCAGAAAATATGAGCCAGAGCTATATTATAACTTATTCAAAAGCTTCGAGTCAAAAGTTCTTAAACTGGTTTACTATAAATTAGTGAAAATAAGGTTTCAATTAAAATTATAAGAATAAAAAGAATTTCTAATAATTACTATGAATTATTAATTAACATGAACGGTTAAAAATGTTCATTGCATCCGTGAGCTTATATGGGTGAAGTTTATATTTTTAACATGTTTTATGTTAGTTTGTCTTATAAATTCTTTTGAAAAAAAAGGGCACTTAGAGGAATAAACTATATCAGAGTTATTTTATTATTATTTGATGCATTTTATATGGCGATATGATGTGAATATTGTTATTTATTATTGAGATGTCGTTTTTACCTACTTCAGTCATTAAAAATGCGAATAAATAAAAAAAACAATATAAAGTCCACAGACGAGCGTTTTCTAGCTACGTATATTGACGGCCTGAAGTCTCCTTCTGACTGTCCATAGGCTTACTCGTGTACCTCTGACGTCATCGAGGTTCTGTTTGAGATCCACGTACGTAACTTGACGATTTCGTAGATCTTGACTGACTATGAAGGGGTCGTCCCATGGCTCAGTGCAATGTTTTCTTCCAGAACCGGGCCTTCTACTGACGGAGCCCGTTTCTTGGTATCGTTGCCAGGTCCTCTGGATGGTGGAACGACTCACATTATATTGCTTAGACACATAACATTGACTACAGCCTTCTTCAAGCAGCGCAATAATTTTACTAGCTCTTATCGTTTTTTCAACTATACTGAGAACAGGGAATAAGAATTTTCATTCAAAAAGAATAAATTTCAAATTTAAAACTTTCGGTTTTATGTGCCAGAATACACTATACCTGCCGGTAACAATTACAATTAATACAACCTCTTAATAAATAACATTTTGTTAATATTATGACAAAATCAAAACCGCCCGTTTTTTTATGCAAAAGTGCGTATAAACTTATACATGAATGTAAAGGGATTTTTCGATTTTCATCCACTGCCAGACGTCCCAATTGTTTAAAATTATTTACACATATCAAAAACCGATAAAAATTAAATAATTTCTTAACTAAAACATTTTAAAATAAATTATAGTTAAAAAAAACTAAGAAAACACGCTTTTGCAGCAGTATGAACTAAAAAAATTCAAATAACTTTTAAGTATTACAAGGTTGGCTTTTAAGTATAAAATGATGTCTCACAATTCGTTACAATTAAATTTTTTTATAAACTTTAAATAATAATAAAGTGATTGGTAAAAAATTTACTTTAATATAAAAAAAGCACGGTTTGCTGACAACATACATTTTCATAACAAGCACACCTTTCCTCGTTTTTACATTAAAATTATTTTTTTTGTCAATTACTTTAAACTTAGTTTAAGTTTGTGAAACAGAATTAAGTTAGCCTATGATTTTGAAATAATTTTATTAAAAAATATTTTGATTTTAACATAGTTTTTATTAAGAAGGGAGTTCGTTAGCTAAAATTGTGGAAAAACAGCATCCTTAAAAGTTTACCTACAATTTACCGGAAAAGTATAGCGATGATTCTAAGTTTCATAGTTTTTTAAATATTCACTATATTTTTGGCTTGTCAAAGTCAGTAGGCGATATATTTACATTGCGAAAAGTAATAATAGTATCTTCACATGGTTCACAGATATACAACATAAATGTTTGTAGATGCTTAAGTTTGCACAGAACCCTCGCAGTGTGAGCTCTTCTCATACGTAGCAGATTTTCTTATCACCGTTATTAGGTTCATAATCTTGTTTTTTGGATCAAATATTCATCACAAATTATAGCCAATTAATTCCAGTAACTAATGACAATCGACTCCTAACATCAGAATAAATTCAAAAGCATAGCCCATTGATTTGAATACATCATTAATATATTCCTATTATAATATCGATTAGGTGCGCTAATGGAGCGAGAGTGCGGTACCGCTCATTGATTGGTTATGCAGACGCGTCCGCGCGTGTGCCCTGACGACATAACCTTTATAAATAGTTTCATAGAATGGCTTTTTACCCATAAATATTGGAAATTATCAATGAAACTCCATAGAGTAAGTTCTACTTGTGCTTGACAGGTAGTTTAATTATTTGTTTACCTATTCAGATACAAAAATAATCGAAATGTTAAATGATATTAATTCGAGTTAGATATATAAATGAAGTTTCAAAAATAAATTAATTACAATATCAGCTTTCGCAAATTTCGAGTTTAAGAATTTTTAGACACACTTTAACTTTTGCTAAATCCTTGGAGTTTTCTGTAAGAATATGATGGTAAGGCTGTAAATATTTACGATTTTTTTATGAAAATGGAATTAGTCTAACATATACAATATTTATGTGTCATTATGTCTACTATGTTTTTAGCTTTTTTGGGCCATTTCCTTTCACGAAAATAATCGATACAAATTACTGAGCATAATTTTTAGACGTGTGATTGTTGATATTTAACTTTTCAATGAATGTACATTTTGACTGCAACAATCATAATAGTTTGATTTATTTTGTACGTGCGTGGACTGGTATGCCTCTGCATTTTTGTTTCTGTGCACATTCATGTATGTACACTTATTTGTGTGTTTGCATATGCATGAGCACATGCGCGCAGAGGCATGCATGCCTGCGATGTTTTCCCTTTCTATAGTCTCAATTCCTTTCACATGAAATCCTGTTACCATAAAATTAAAACACAAGTGCATCCTTGCATAGACGTATATATAAGTTAACAATACATTGATATACAATTACTATTAAAGTATAACTGTAGAGTTAAATAAAACTTGAAAAATATTCTAATTAAACATTCGTATTGTTTATATACGTATGTATGCACTAAAGATAATGCGTCGAAGCATTACTCATTAAACCTGTCAAACGAACAAACAAACATATTTAAACATGCCTGTAGTATCACGAGTTAAAATTATTACGTAACGTATTCTAAACAGTTTTACAAAATTTGTATATCGAACATTTTCCCTAAACCGGATTAGTAAAATTTATAAAACAAAAAAATTGAAACAAAACAACTTTTTCATTTAAATGATGAAAATAATTAGTTTAGTTAAAAGTATGAAAAAGAGCAACACTGAAAAGAAATATAATTTTAATATAGATAATTAAAATGTAAGAGTCTGTCTATGATTTTAAATTTTTAATACATTTTCTGTTTGAATATTGAATTACTATAGTGAACCTAATATTGAAATATGTCTGTTCGTCCATCTGGTCGACCGAATTTAACTCGGAAACTACTGAAGTTATTGAAACGAATTTTACACAGATTGTCTATATTAATACTGGGTAAGTTTAGTTTTCAGTTCACTGTAATATCTCAAACCACATACAAACTTTTAATATTTGCTATACACACTTACACTATATACCCTATACACACTTTTAATTTTTGAGACTGTTGTACTTACACATACTTATTGTACGCGTAGGCGCAACAGGCCATACTGTATACCTAATACATATCAGGTATGCATTAAAATACTGTGGATTCTATAAACATTCATATCAAACCTATATCTTCCACGAGACCATATAATTACATAATTCTGATCAGTACCTAGTATGTTTGCTTACAATATTTAGATTTTTAATTTCATAAGGTACAATCAGTTGCAGAACCTTTATGGTTCAGTAGCAGAACCTTATATTTACAAAAGCTTTTTCAATGAATTTCCGTAGGGTATAATTTATGGTACATCAGCAAAACCCGTGATTAATTATATGCATTCATACTATATTTCGATTAAACAATTTTTCTAAACAAATCAGAAAATTCACGCGATATCGTCGACATAGCTATTTTAAAATACAAATTTAGAAAAGAGAAAAATAGAGCAACTCTCAAGGTAAGCGAGTTCGGCGCACAGATTATTAATAATAGCGGATATAAACCGATTTCAAGCTGGCATTTTCATTGACTTAACAAAGTTTGGGAATTAAGAATTTTAAAATTGTGAAAGTTTTGGCATTGCATCGGCTTAACAAAGTGGCCCTCTACTGTTTATTGAACTGTAATGTATTTTCCTTTATGTCTTATTTCAATAGATCGGATATCGGGTTTAAAATCCGTACTACGGGAAGATTAACCAAAAAATTACACGGCAAAATGTTTTTTTATTTATTTATATTTTTACAGACATTTTCTTCATTTTCATTACAGCGTAATTTTATTTGTAAGCCTCCGAAGCAAAATTTCGAAAATTAAGGGCAGAAGATGCGAAGCAACGATTACGTATTGTCCGATTAAAGAAGGAGGTTCCAATGAAAATGGCGACTAACAAATGCATAATATAAGCATATAGATAATTTGACTGGTTTTATATAATGGTAACAATAATTATGCACAAAAATTCGTTTTGTAATAATGCATGTTTTGTAATAAAGTGTAAGCAAGAGTCAATTATATAACGCGCCACTAAATTTATAATTTCCCTCTTTCATGTCATTGCATGGTCTATTGAGTGTTAAACTTAATGTTTTAATATTATAACGACTTGAGTAATATCCGGTAACAAAAGGCACCTCTAGCTTAATAGCCGATGTTATATTGTACGTTCAATACTCTATGTTTAGAATTGCTGTAGATCATCCATAAAAACGGTAGTCATTGCTGACTGAAGGTAATATAGATTAAATTATACCTATATATATAAAATCTGACTTCATGCGTTAACTAACGGAGTCATGCCGGATTAAAAATTAATTTCCATAATTTGCCAATGGATCACATTTTGCAGTTTGTCAATTGGAACTATGTAAAGTATCATTACTATGGTATTGAAACTATGCCAAAGATCATAACCGGAAGATGTTAATGAAAATAGTAAATTCGTATATTGATCGTGTATAGACGTTATTTGCCACTCTTTACAATGACGTTCTTGGACAGTAAGATATTTTTCCCTTCGTTAAAAGAATTATACTTGAAACTGAATAATGAATCTTGTTTACTCTTCATAAATATTTGTGTGTTAGTGGAATTTGTACTATGAACAAACATCAAACAGATTAGATTCAGACAGGTTTATTATTGAATTGCTTTTTATATTACAATATATGCTGCGGTAGTGACGTACTCCACTCAGTTCTACAAGTGCTTTATTGCATGGATAATTACTATTATCTCGCCGTTTATAATTGTCTAGTGCATGAGAGATCAATAATATTTATAATTATAATGTACTAATAATTATTAATACAAAATATCTGAGGAGATATTAAAGTTTTTTAACACATGATTAAACGTCTTCCATTTCATGCCTCTAATCAGTAGTTAAATATGTGAGCTTCTTACTGCAATAATTCAGAATTACGTTATATATATTTGGAGTTTTCATTATTTATCTAATTCATTGGCATTTAAAACGTGATTTGAGGAGCAGTATTTAAGGTAATATTGTTTATTAGATCATAATATAATCTAGACTATCCATTATGGAGCGAACTAAATATTTATGTTGTAATGTTTTAACTACGCTTAATGGTTAATAAAATACTCGCTAATTTATGACTTGAGTAAAATCGAGATGTTTAATCTCAAATATTTTAATAGCCTGCTTTCATTTATTTTGGCTCCTGAAGTTCGGTTTCTTGTTCGAAATCTTCCTTTATGATATAAAGTTAAACTATTTACTTTAGTACTGAAGCCTCTAGGGTTTTAATGAACTGTCTTGTTTCTTCCCTCTTAGCGTTTTTCTTAGTGTTAAAAAATATTTTTGAAGTTTGCTTGCTCTCGTTTATGAATTTTTTTTTTCACTTATTCAGCTCCTGCTTGAGCAGAATTACAGTTGCCTGTTAAAAATTCAGGGATAAAAAAACGAACTTATTATTCAAACATACAATTCTATGTATCAAATTAAGTTGAAAATGTTAAGGAACTATATGAATATTTTCAACCCTTTGATGGAAAAGAAAACCTATAAGGATACTAGACACGTTGTTTGCTGCATTCTCTTTGCACATATGTGAGTATAAATAAAGCGTAAATATTATTCATAAAGACGATTTTTTGAATAAAATTAAGTAGAAAATGTTAGGGAATTTTCTGACAATGCTTCTCGGTTAATGAAGAAATAACTATGGAAATTGCGATTTCAGTGAAAATAAAAATTAGTTGTTTTCATTGAAATACGTTTTAATTTTATTCAGTTTGATAGACAGAATCGGCTGTATGATTAATGCATAGATTATTTGTGACACTTTATGCAAATCTATGTATTTCCTGAATGCGGATTAAGATTTGATTTGAATTGAAATGATCTGAAACTCGCAGTATTTCTACCTGGAGTTTATATAGCGTACAAATGATGAGGCGTATCGAAGTAAAGTTTGCTAAAGAGCCCGAAAATAGGGCTTTGCCATGATAAAGATATTCTCTGATGGAGTTTCACTGCATTATTTTGTTAATATAAGAATCATGACAGCAGAGTATTACTACTCACAAGTACGGAATATAATAGTGCATATGTCCAAATTATATATATATCCAAATTATATATATTATATATACCCAAATTTTCACATAATTAACCAAACAAGATGCAATATCTCGCTTTCCCTGGTAAAATCAATTCATCTTCAAAATTGTTATATTACTACCCCAATACTTATATAAGGAAAGCAATTTCCTGCAATTAATGTAAATCCACATAAAAAATACAGCAAATTTTGTATGTTCGCAACGCAAAGGCGAGCACAGTGCGGGATGCGGGGAGCTTCAATGATCGAGTATTTCGCAAGTCCGAAAATACAACTTTTTTAAGCCCAATATATCAACATATTTTTTGTGTACGTTTTAGAATTATTCAACGGTAAACTCATAAAAAAAAATTTTAGAATCCTTTTGATTTTCAGTTGATAGACCACGTGTTATGTTGAATGAAAAGTTCATTCATTTTTGATTGTTCACTTTTGATACTTTGAAGGCTTCGTTTTCACTTTATGAAAGAGTTTCTGGAAACAATTACTGTAACATGAGGACATATCGGTGAACATGTAATTGATTTTTATTAGTTTCCTTTTTTTTCCCATTTTTAGGTATAGAATTCTAAAAATAAGACTTTATAAGTGTTTCGTAAAAAAAACCTTGAATATGGATATACCGACAATTTTTAAAACAAAGTCATATACATAGATTTCAATAAAATTACTTTCTTGAATGTTGGCTGTTTCATAAGTTTTTATGTAAAAAACATGTTTTAAAAACATGCTTTAAAAAAGTAACCGCGTTCAAGATATATTTTGACATATTCTTCCTGTCCGATAAGTTGTGAAACGGTGACAGGTTTTTAAATTGTCGGGCCATGCAATAGCTGTTCTATGTTCTAGTTATTAGTTCTGTATATACCGTACCCGTACTAGCTCAGTACTTGTCATTGCTCTTTTTTTTTAACTTTCAATTCCCATACGGTTATAAAAAAGTGAGATGGAGATCAGCAATCACTTGCGATGTTGCAAGGAGTCGGGGAGTAAGAGAGGAAAATTGGAGGGAAATCGGTTGAAAATCGTAGGAGCCTGTGAAAAACATGCCGAAATAGGCATAAAGCACACGAATATTGAACTTTATACGTACTATAGCTTAAGAAGGAATACGTACAACGTTCATTAAGATAAAAGTGTTTGCGTCAGATTTTTTAAATATATAATTCCTTTGTTCAAATAACTTTTAAATTGTAAAACTATAAGCACATTCTTAGGGTAGTGAGATAAAAGACACCAATTATCAACCGTGTCCATTATATAACTACCATTCTAATATTGATAAACTCATATTTGCGACCTCTGAAGCACCTGGGCACAAAACGCGACTCCGGTACTGTCGCCTACTATAAAATACTACGTGTTTAACAATAATACAAAATTAGTACATTGCATAGAAAAAATAAGAAACCGAAAATGGGCAAATTTTCATTGAAAATTGCAGTGAAATTTTATATGCGTCAAATACGCGTGAATATACAAAAAGATAGGTAATTACAGTAGCAAATGACAAATAAATAAATTTTTTCTATTCACAATGATTTTTCTATTCGTATTGCCCAATTCAATGATAACACTAATATTTTTCGTACGTGATATTTTTGTGCCCCGTCATACAATTTGTCAATTTAAAAAAAAATTGTTTAATACAAAAGTAAAACAACAAATATAAAAAAGATTTTATAACAAAAATAACTACGCGTAAAATAATGACACACACTTACATTCGTTCAATATTTACAAACACAAAATTCAAAGGAAAACACCATAAAATGCAATTTTCAAAAATCAAAGCGGCAAAAAAAATTAAACTCTAGAGATGTCTGTATTATCAGTCGATTACTTATTCCGTTCCCTTTCCTATGATGTATACATATTATCTAATTGTCTGTATACTTATTTCATTTTAACCTGATTATTTACATTTCAGTGGTGACAGTCGCAAACGATCCAGCTATAGGTCAGGGACTGCTATCTCTCCTAAAATCAGATTAGATGCATTATCTAAAAAACTAGTGTATGTTTATTCTACCATTACTACCTAACCTATTGTCTATGACCAATTAGTTATTTTTGATGGTTAAAAGTATGTAAATTAATTTCAAATCGGCGTTAAAACCCACGACAGCAACTTGATTATAGTTATTAATCTTTCTAATACTACCCCTATAGTTTGGTAGACGTGTTTCTCGACTCCGGCTGCTCATTCCACTCCATTGAATTTATATTGTTCTAGATTATTTGAAGTATTCAAATCTTTCCCACAATTGTTGAGAACGCTGCACTGGCCCATATATCCATGGGCACGCCCTTTAAGTGTACAAATCCTATAGCTGAAATGCTTCAAAAGATTATTTTCATAGATATGCTTCAAAGGGATTTTTTTTCAACATTTATTTTTAATATTGGACTAAGGTAACACAATTATCCTTGCTACATAATAAATTTACGCTGTCTCTCACAGGTACAAAATTATGAGATATTGTACTGGACATTAATGATAGATGGTACTTCATAATCCGTCGATCGTCGACAGTACAGTGGGTTGTCGATACAATTAATTGTCGCAACAAGGACGCATCCAAAGTTTAGAAGAAAGTTTCATTTAAAATCTACATCCATATATTATGAGCAATTTAATTAATTTATATATTAATGTTTATAATTTACAGTAAAATAATAAGTTTGTTAACAATCAAAATTATGAAAAAACGAAGTTATTAGTATTTACGTGAAATTTACCAGAATACTATAATAATTGTCAAAAATCTCATAACGTGTGAGATATTCACATTTTTATACTTGCAAATAATATTTTGTTGTCACGTATATTTCCATAATTAAAAATAACATTAACACTTTTAAATAGTATAAACAAAATACGTCGTACCTTGAAACGTTTATGTGTCCAAGTGTACAGAGGACCTTTACAGTACTAGTTGTACTTGTTTATAATGTAAATGAAAGGAATAATTTTCTTAAATTAAAAAAGAACACACTTGGTATGAGAAACCGATATGCATAACAGCCACAAATGAATAATGAAATACCTGTAAACTATGGGATTTTTTTAAAAGACGTAAGAATTATGAAATTATTATAAAATATTGCAAATAGGGAAATATTTCCTAAGAATTTTCATACATTTATCTGTGAAGTACTTCCTCTGGAAGCAAACCGCTTATCGACCCTAGATCTATTGACAAAATGCCGTACAGTGATACTGCGTTAGTGTTACGTGGATAATACTGAAAAACGCTGATAGCTTTGTTGTCATGTGAAAAGAGATCCGAAGGAAGCACCGGTGATATCATTTAAGAAAATAAAAAAATATTTATTTGTAAAATGCTACTGAATACTTCACTTATTTATACTTCCAAATATTTGACACTTAACCTAACAGATCTGTTGTCATAAGAAAATTTTTCTTTAGCTGAAATCCATCAAATCAATAAGAGACTTGTTTGTCTATTACCTTGGCTACGTTATCAAAACTAAATTGATGTTCTAATTCCCAAAAACCCTTCGGTTTTCTACGAAAAGTAATTTACTGTCTCAGCCGTAAAACTTTGCGACCAATTAAATCCTGACACTGGGAAATTAACCTCCATAAATATCTTCAAAGGTCGTCTGAAAAGTTTTACGTTTCTTAACCTTCTGCTTTCTTGTCGTTTTTCCAATCCAATTGATGTCAATATTTGTATTATAATTCTGTATTTCAATGAAATTTGTTTGTGTTACTTTTGTTATCCGATAGAGTTATATACAAATATTTTTCTTCTCTTCTTTTGATTTATTATCTCTAGTCATGGACACCAGGTTTAGCGTTCTAAACAACAATCACGATTGACTGAAGAAGGTTATATCTAGGGTAATTAGTTCGCCATAGACGTAGTTGTCACAAATTATTTTGTGTTTGTTACATTCTACATACATTTTTAAACAATTTAATCGAATTTTAAATGGAAATAAAATGGTTCTTTTATTAGGAAAACTTTGCATATTTTTCCATTTAGCTATATAAATTTAAAAATAAAATTTATGGAAAAGGTGACATATTCGTATTTACACATCATTATTTAAATGTTCTCATCATATTATGCACTTTCAAGGGGTAAATTCTAAAAATATCCGGTACAGAACTGTTGCGGCATATGAATTCCGTCATAAGGGTTGATCAATGTATTGTGTTGACTTCCGGTTTCATTACATATCGTAAAATATTTAATTTCCTACGTAGATGAAGAAAACGCAATTGAAAATGAGCTCTGACGCACAATTTTTTTGAAGCAAAAACATTTTTAAGTTTAATTTTTTATTAAAAGTTATATTGAAACCATCGTAATCCGCGGCTTCGACATTACGTATAATTCTTAAAATGGGATGTTTAAGTCTGTTTTCTATTAAACATGGGAATATTCTAGTAAATATAGGAATGTTCTAGAATCTTCCATGGTCAAATATATATAAAGGGAGCGGCACGCTCTCACTGATTTAGTAGTAACTAAGTCGCTGCGCTATTAACATGTAATAAATATGGACGATATTAAGGCGCATGTGAGACACTGTTTACTCTACGAGTACGAATCTGGTCACTATGCTGCCGAAGCTAGGCGTAACACATACATGCGTAACAAATGTTAATCTCTGAAGATACTCCAAAACGATGGTTCTAGCGGTTTCCCGGTGGCGATTATTGTATGAGTAATCAAACACGCGTTGGTCGATCGGTGGAATTGGATAGCGACAGGTTAAGATTGTTAATTGAAGAAGATAATCGAATAATGACATCTCTCGCTAGCAACTGAGCTTGGGTGCTCCCATTGAACTATACAGAATCATTTACACGGCTTGGGAAACATTTTCAAATACGGTGCATGGGTACTACATGAACTTATCCCGGGTAAACGTAGTTGTAATCCGGTGCACATATAGACAAAAGCATCTGCCTTAAAGTTTTGGATTTTGGTTGGACACCGATTACCCATCTACCATATTCTCCATACCTTGCACCCACTGATTATTGTTTGTTTACATCGCTCACCAAATACTTATGCGGAAAAAATTTTGATTATGAAAACCATCTACTATAGTTTATAGGCCGATTTTTTCATTCCAAGCCACCTGAATATTACGCAGAAGTAATCCGCTCTCAGCTAATGCATTGTAGACATGTATTATAAAATTATGGTGATTACTTAATCGATAATTAATTCATTTGAAATTGGATATTTAATAAAAAATGATAATATTAATGATCACTTATTATTTATTAGCTAACCCAATATTTTTGTATTAATGTAGTCAGATACAAACGACCGTGCATTCTTTTATCATTTTTAGTTGAGTGGTCTTGGATGTACGTGCATGCATTTTCTTACAAATATAGGTAGATTTTCTTCAGAAAAATTTTCTTAATATAGTGATGTGTGATAAATTCGAAATTCTCAAAAAATATATATTCTTCAATTGCTCGTAATTAGCCTATCCATATGTAATATAACCCAGACACCACACGGTGAATAAAAGTGAAAGAAAAATTCAGTTCCTTGTTTGCTGCTCTAAAATCATAAAAAACGATAGATATTGATATATTTTGTCACTTAAAAGTTATTATTACCTTCATTACATTTTTATTGTAATTTGTTTTCTTTTTAACAATATTTTATTCATTAAAAATACAATAAATGCGCGTTTACGAAGGGGGATTTTCTGGTTTGCATTATGGCCACAAGTTCAATTTAATTTTTTGTCTCCTTTCTGACTGACAATTGTTATATTGTTTGGCTTTAAAAAAAACCAGCTTTTTTTAGGAAGTTTTGAGCCATCGTGGGACAACCGACAGATGTGAAACACCTGATATTTTTTACGCAAAGTTGGCCGAATAGCACGTCGCGACATGCCTTTAGGACGTTTTAACTCTCATCCAAATGCACCATTAGATATTTCACATAAAAACTATGTTCTATTTCCAGATCCATTTTCGTCGTTTTCCTTTCCTCAAATAAGTCAAGTTGGCTGTAAATTTAGCAGATTTAAGGCAAGAAAAAGTTAATGTTAGATGAGGTGTGAATAAATAGTGTAGAACAATATTTTTAGGTAAAATATCGCTTGAATATTGAACATGATATTTTGTTATAAAGAACTTTTGGTATTTCCGTTTTTTTTGCTTATTTTTTCTTACCTAGCAATAGTCTATGCTAACGTATTTTTATCATCTTGTTCACTTCTACACTTGGTGTGTTATACATTTTATCACTTTTTGGTGTCATACATTGCTGTATTTAGAAAAGTCTTCCAACCAATCTAATAATATCTTATTTGACATTATATGTTTCCTTGCAATTTCCATTTTTAAAAATGCTCAAGACTGTAAGGCTTGATTTTGTAATATGATTAAATACAATTATATTAAAATTTGATATATTCTTATCTCGATTTTCAAAGTTTTTCCATGTCATTTTTATACTGGAGATATTAACTTTTTACTTTATTTCATAATTATTTTAAAGAAAAATAAATTTCAATTTCACTGCGCTAGCCTGCTTTTGTCTCTTTTCTTCTTTCGCATATTTAATTTACGCAAGATATTAAGGGCTAAACCTTAAGCGCTCGACATCAATCAGCGTCAATAGACCATTGTACATTCCAGCTTACTCAAATTCTTTGGCCATGTTTCACTGCGGAACGAGAGCGAGGGCTCCATATAGCGCCATGTCGTGAAGGGTGCAGTAAAGGGTACCAGAGACTGCGTATTATTATAGGTCATGAGATGGATGAGCATATTATGAGTGGGTCATTTTGAGGCATTAAAAAGTCAAATCTGCTTGTGATGTTGAGAAAAAAACTAAATGTTCATCCCTACAAAATGCAAGTCGTCTAAAAACTTAAAGATAGTGATTATGTTTCAAGGGAAACGTACGCAAGAATAACATTGGAACGTTTTCGGTCCCCAAGAAACCTCGATAACATATTGTTTAGTGATGAAGCTCATTTCCACAATGCAGGCTACATAAACACACAAAATAATGAAACAGAAACAATCCAATGGAATCCATCAGAAGAGTTTTCACTGCCCTAAAACGACAGTATGATGCGCGGTTTCTGCTCAGGGAATAATTGGCATATATTTTTTTAATCAACCGGATACTGTCACTACCTCGACATACTGCCGTATGATTGATGACTTTTTGGTATCATATTTGGTAATGTTTCATGGACTCAAAAACAGGATGCATTTTTAACAAGATGGGACTACTCCACACACTGCCAGGGTCTCCATGACGAAGTTAAGACAAATTTTCCCTAAAAAATTAATAAGAAAGTTTGGAGATATACCCTGGCCACCCCTATCATCGGATTTGACACCGTGTGATTTTTTCTTTGGGGTTACCTTAAGTCTAGAGTATTGTAATAGTCCCAGCACTATCCTTGCCCTACAAGAGAATATTCGGTGTGAAATCGCTCTCATCCCCCCAGCACTTTGCTCGCGCCTACATGCCAATGTGAAGGTTCGCTTACAAGAGTGTATTGAGTTAAATGGACGTCACTTGGAAGACATTATTTTTAAGAGTTAAAATCTACAGGCCCATGTTACATTTTAAAAATAAAATAAATGTTCTAAACTTATTCGCTAAATTTTTATTAAATTTAAAACTCAAGAAATTCCCACTATATATATTTATTTAATAAATTAATACCAAAATTTGCTGTTCCACATTCATTGAAAATGTGTAAATGAAGCCATATACGTAAAGATATTACTCACAAGTGAAACCCTTACCTAAGCTTTTATCTTCGCGCCTGAAGGAATCCGATATTATACATCATTGAACTGAATTGGCTTTGCCAAAAGCATTCTTTCATATTTAGAGTACCGTGATTTATTGACATTTTGCTGCCATTAAAATCTGTTCCGTTAGGAATTGGAAGTCAAATGAATTGTCTGGTAAATTCGAGTTGATGAAAGCATTCAGGTGTGTGGCCTAAATATACGAAACAGCGTTACCGTAATAAAGTTAATTTAACTAAATAATCCTAAACTAAATTATTGAACTAAATTAATTATTGACGGCAATATAACCAAAAACGAAATATCAGAAAATTCATTTTTTCTTTATGTGATTACTGTGCCAACTTGTATGCTAGCGTAACTTTATTCTCACAAATATTTAACGGCATCCTGCAAAATTTTATTAGTTAACAGTCATACAGGTTTTATTTTTCTAATCTGCTGTATATAAAATGGATCCATTTTTTGAAAATGTTTAGCTCACATTTCTATTTAAAGCAATCATATAATATAACATAAAACAGTTGAAAAAATTAATTTTCTCGCTAATAAAGGTCAATAAATTACGAAGGATCTGATAATTCTGAAAGAGGGTACCGTAACTGCTGTTGGACATGAAATCGGACCTCAATCTACCTCATTTTTACAATGAGCGGGCAATGATGTTGTTATCATGCAGGACAATTCTCGCCCGCAAACGACTCGTATTACTCAAAGAGCCCTTTCTATATACATATATATATATATATATATATATATATATATATATATATATATATAAATATATATATATGTATATATATGTATATATATGTATATATATATAAATATAT
This sequence comes from Druceiella hillmani, assembly GCA_039881145.1. Classification (NCBI taxonomy): domain Eukaryota; kingdom Metazoa; phylum Arthropoda; class Insecta; order Lepidoptera; family Hepialidae; genus Druceiella; species Druceiella hillmani. The sequence continues at coordinate 7,778,776 of JAYKKI010000098.1, read as the reverse complement.
ATATATATATATATATATATATATATATATATGTGTGCATTGCATGCTTCCTATACCGCTTTATTTCTGTTGGAAAATGTTTATATCAAAATGTCCAAAAACTATAGTCCGAAGACATATGAATTCTAAAACTACGACGCTTGTCATAAGTAATGTAGTTTTAAAATTGATATGTATAAGGAAATTAGCTTTCATTAAATTTTTGGAAATAATCCCAATTTCAAATTAATGAAATATCGAATGAAATACTCTATATTGATAATTTTGTACTAAAATCTATGATGTAATTTCTTATTCTGTATTGAGTATATCGATAATATAAGTTATTCATTACATTAATTTCGAAACAATTATTAATATTTTAATATTTTGTTTAGAATTATAATTCGTAAATAAAGTATGTAATGAGAAGTATATTTTCTCTTCAGACAAAAGTATTTAATATACGGTGTTTTGTATGTAATCGCATAACTTTAATAAATGAATTGACCCCATTTTTTTTTTTTATTAATACATTTAATTTCAGACGTAGACAGTGCAACCAATATAATATTAGTTGCCTACATTTTCTCTTCCACAGTGATGTATTAAGCACGTTCAATTTTTTGTATTTATATATTTCTCTAAAATTATATTTGACTTAGATAAAATTATAATTAAAATAATTTAAATAAAATTATAATTAAAATATCATTCGTCACATAAACTTGGTATATTTGTATATTTTCAGTTTATATTTGTATATTTTCAGTTTATATTTGTATATTTTCAGTTTATATTTGTATATTTTTAGTTTAATAGTAAAGCGAATTGGGCCTAATTACGTTTTGAATACATATAAAAGCAAGGTATACCATACAAAGTTGAACAACATTTGTAGGGCCATAGGATACCATGTCAAACTATGCTCTTTTAAACTTAAATCACGCGTATGTTTACCTGATTCGATTGTGCTCAAAATAGTTAATGCTTGTTTTATTATTTTTTACACCTTCGAGCAAAGTACATGAGTTACTCTTGTGGATATGCACATAATTATTTAATCAATTGCGGCTATCGGAAAAGTAATAACAGGGTGATTTATTAAAATTGTTTGAAAATTATAATTGAAAAATTTCACCTCACTAATTATTTATCTGTATTTTTCTCCACGCTTTCCTCATTACAAAGTTTTTGAAGTATTCAATTAATTCATTTGTTGAGTTATTTTTCACTGCTTTAATTATTTAGTTATTTAGCGGGAATATCGGAAATTATTTAGCGGAATGATCGGTATATTTATATTTAGTCTCTTTCTCCGATAACTATTCACATTGCTTTACCAACATGGAGGTATTTTATATTACTCATATACAAGGTATATAATTGTATTTCGTTGAACTTTATTACTATTACTAATAAAAAATGGTTAAACTTAAGTTATCTAATATTATTCTGAGCATGCTTATACCGTTCGTAAAGTTTGCATACGGAAAGCATGAATTATTACTAACAAACTCAGTAAAACAACAAAATAACCATTCTGAAGTTATTTCAAAATGCAACGCGGCAATGCGTCGCGTTTCATAGATAAATACGTAAACTATGTTCACAAATTACATCTGTTACATCGGATGGCATCTTTAGAGTGTCTTCAAAATATATGTTATTCTTTGCCTATGTATATTTTTATTAAACATTTACCTTTTTTCAATTTATAAAAGTGCATGTGATTCTGAAAAACAGTATGAGCTGTGTATGAAAACGTCATTAGAACAGCATGAACTAACAATGTTTAATTTAAAATTTCGCATCAAATTTTTTAAAATAATGTATCAATTCTCCTTAAAATATTCTAAAAATAAATTAAGCTTAATATACTTAATTTTATTTTATTAAAAATTGGCATCAATAAATATTGCTCTTGGTGCAGCTACACATGATAAATTGAATAATACTTCCCAATAGTTTCGTTTTTACGAATTGAATTATATACAGCCGTTTTCTTTACTATAATTATATAAACATTTTAACTGAAAAAAAACTGACATTCGGTGATATGTACTTGCTGAGATACCAACATTTTAGGTTACACCAAAATTAAACTTAGGTCGAGTTCAGAATAATGTTTGACAAGTGAAGATATGACGAGCTTATCGTGTATACTGAGTTTAGTAGTAGCGTTTCATCTATTCGCTATTTATGCAAGGTATTTTTCTACTCCAATTTTGTTTAGAGCAGTATTAGTGAGACTATTGTCATTATTTTTGTGAAATATATTCTATATATACATTTGATATATGCCATATTCATTTCAGGGCAAACCTCGGGTGTATGTTCTGTTTATTAAAGACAAAGGTGATTACGGCACCAATAAACGTCATTCAAATTAGTATTTATTTGGCTATGTGACTCCGATAGTGGGTAAGTGAGGTTCAGACCCTCCAAGGCTTCCTTCCGGGAGAGGCGATTGTAAATTTGTTACCTTTCATTGAACGCGTTTACCCTCTGTAAATGTTGTTTGTGCAGTTGATGTTATTGAGGCTTCTTCACGCAAAGTGGAGCAGCCCTGTTTAATGAATTATTTAATTATCTGTAATTACTTATGGTTCACATTTTCAAGGGTAGTAGTGAAAATCTGGGGTCACACTTTTTGGGCTAAGGCAAAATTTATAGATACAATATAAAAATCAAATGGGTTGCGGATTCGAATATCGACGACGGTTCCTATTTGGAAACCAACATTTCTATATAGGGGTAATATTTTTGTACATAGCGGGTCCGAAAGGAACCCTACTTTCAAAAGAGAAAGAAGAAATCGCAAAAGTCAATTTATCTTCACTCAATATTTCCAAGAAAAAAAATGTAAAAGTCATGTAAAAAAAATGTTGGTATAACAGCTTAACATCTTAACATCAAATGTTGGTATAACAGCTTAACATCAAATAAATGAAAGTACGTGATGTAGTATTATTTCTCCTTTCTTTAAGTTCTTTACCACGACCTAGGTTTCGTTGTATTACAACATCTTCAGGTAGGTTATTAGCAAATATACTTCAAAGAACTAATGACCCACCTGAAGATGTTGTAATACAATGAAACCTAGGTTGTGGTAAAGAACTTAAAGAAAGAAGAAATAATACTACATCACGTAGTTTCATTTGATTGTGAATAATGAATTTCTATAAAATAAACGCCAAATATATTTAATATTTGTTTACAGTTTAACTTTATTGCAAGACGATTTTTATTGCACATTATTATTTATAAAATCTGGGTTTATGCAGTAACTTGGGGGGCCATGCTGGAGTAACATTTATTTCCATAACTTACCAATGGATAGCGAAATGTACTATATCAAGTATCATTACTTGTTACTAAAAATAGTAGTTTCATATATTGCTCATGTGCAGAAACAATTTGACATTATACTCATATTCTTGGAAAAAAGACGTTTTTCCTTTAAATAAAGGCATTATCCAACCTTTTGAAAATTAAATATTGAGTCTTACTATAGCAGCAGCAGTGAAATTTTAGCTACGAAAAAATATCAGAGAGTCAATTCAGAGAAGTTTATTATTGTATTGCTTTTGGTTTTACCTAGATATAGTTTGTTTCATATGACAACGTATGCTGCGATTGTAACATACTCCACTCAGTTCTTTAAGTATTTTATTGCAACAATAATTATTAATGCCATATCCTTTTATAATTTTCTAGTGCATGCAAGATCAGAAATTTTTAGAGTTATAAGTAGAAAATAGCTGGAGAAACATGGAGGTTTTTTTAAACGAAATGATTTAAATATTAATTTCCATTTATATACCTCATAATTATGTCGTACATATATAGAATTTTCACTATTTGACTAATCCACTCACGTTCAAAACTTTTGCAGGAATTTGAATATAGTTACTTAAGGAGTTATATATAAGGTAATAATGTCTAATAGATCGTAATATAATCTAGACTATCCGTTACAAAGCTAACTAAATACCTATGTTTGAATATTTAAACGACGCTTTATTGTTAATCAAATATTTTCTAAGTTATAATTAGAATCAAGTCGAGATTTCTTGACCTATGGCCTCAAATATTTCAATAGCATGCTTTCGGAAAATTAAGGCTTTTCAAGTTAGACTGTGAAATTATGGAAACTTCCTTTGTATTATAAGGCTAAACCATTATATATTAGTATTGAAGTTTCTAGGGCCTTAATAACCTATCTTATTTCTTCTCTCTTAGTGTTCTTAAAATTTTAAAAATCTTTTCGTTCTTATTTATGAATATTTTTTTTCATTCATTTAGCTTTTTTTTAACAAAACTACAGTTGCATGTTAGATATTCAGGGGTAACAAAGAACGAATTTGTTTTTCATACAGGGAATTCTATGCATCAAACTGAGTGAAAAATAATAAAGAATTATATTTAATATATTCAAACGTTTCTATAAAAAATGCTGTGAAAGTTATGTTTCATGCGTACTAAACCTGCACGAATGTTGCCTACGTTGGTTGCTTCATTCTGTATACAAATATGTAAGTGTAAAAAAACCTTATCTGTTGTTCATAAAGACGATTCTGTCCATCAAACTGAGTAGAAACGTTAAACAGCTTTCTGAAAATTTCTGAATGAAAGTTTCTGAAAACATCACTATGAAAATTACGATTCCAGTAAACATAAAAATTAATTATTTTTACTGAAACACGCTTTGGATATACCCAGCTTAACATACATAATCACCAGTATGCCCAATAGACAGATTGTTTGCATTTTATACAAATGTGTCTATTTATACCAATGAATAACATTTTGCTTGACGTAGTGGACTACACGGATTCTACAGAGCATGTTAGAACATGTGACTGTACACGCTTATTTACTAACCATATGAAAACGGTTCCTTTATGTCAAAAATCAAAACATCGTTCGTCTATAATATAACGAACTTATCATCATATATCACTCCTATTGTTACAAGAATCATAGAGATCGAAAGTTGAATAAAAACAGAAAACCGGCTCCCGATGCTTAAACTCATCAAATATTGTTCAACACTATCGTGCAACCGTCGCGGTATCTTACTATTACGTGAGTTGTCGGTGTAATATACATTTATTAATTCCATTTCAATTTAAATATAGTGACATTTATATAAGTGCAATCTGTGTCTTCATAAACTCTCTTGCCAATATGTAGTGTACACATTTACGCCCGTACGCACACAAGTTCAATGCTAAATTATTACGGGTGAAGGTCATAACGGAGCCAATAAGCGTCATTTAACCTTCCTATACTCACGCGTTGGTCTGTGAGACCGACAAAACACATTTTCGTAAACATTTTTATTGCAGGTAAATCCTGTGAAGTCGAGTTCCTTGATAGCTGCCGGATTTGTGGCTAACTTCATTTTAGTGCACGCCGCGCGTAGTATGTATGTTGTTTTATATTATATTTTGACCAATTTATCATTCTTTTTTAGGTTATCTTTCATATCAAAATGGACGATGATTAAACCAGATTGTAGCTGGACGAATCTAGTTCTGGTTCTAGTTATGAAGATGAAAATGAAATTGAGGTGGAAGACCACGTAGAGGTACAAGAAGAGATGTACGACACCGAGCAAGACGACGACAATGACGAGATATCTGAAGAAGAACACAGTGAAAATTCCTGTGATTTTTACTTGGGAAAAGATGGACAGACAAGGTGAAATAAATCTCCTGCCTCAAACCCAACTAGGCGATGTGCTATAAACATAGTCACTCAACTTCCAGGTGTTAGAGGAGAAGCTAGAAATTTGAAGGACCCAGGTGAGCTGTGGCGGTTTTTTTTTCGGAGGGCATTATCGACCTGAGAGTAAATTACACCAACGAACAAATTAATCGATTGAAACACAATTTTACAAGAGAAAGAGACTGCGCCAATACTGACAACATTAAAATTGAAGCTTTTTTAGGCCTTTTACTGTTTGCTGGAGTCAGAAGAAACGGTCATCTAAAGGCCAAGGATGTTTTCAAAACTGACGGGTCATCCCCGGAGATATTTCGATTGACTATGGGCTTTACCAGGTTCTCTCTATTGATGCTTTGTCTCAGATTTGATAATAAAGATACGCGAGAAGAGAGAATAAAACTGGATAAACTGGCACCTATTAGAGAGTTGTTCGATGAAGTTGTGGGAGCGTTCAAAAAATATTACAGTGCGTCTCAGTATGTTACGATTGACGAAAAACTAGAAGCTTTTAGAGGACGTTGCAACTTTCGCCAGTACATTCCCTCAAAACCCAACAAATATGGAGTAAAAATTTATGCGTTGACAGATGCCAATATATTTTATACCATACCATGGAAGTTTACGTTGGGAAACAACCAGACGTTCCATATCAAGTTGATAACTCCGCTTTGGCTTTGGTTTTGTGATTGAGTGAAAATATTCACAATACTGGGCGTAATATAACATGTGATAACTTCTTCACTAGTATGCCATTGATAGATAAGCTTGAGTATCACCACAAATTGACAGTTATTGGGATGATTCGTGAAAACAAACGAGAATTGCCTAAACAATTCACGGATATACGAGGAAGAGCAAAAAAGTCCAGTTTATTCGGGCACCGACGCAATTGCAGTCTTGTATCCTATGTACCGAAAAAAGGCAAAAATGTCCTTCTCGTATCCATCATGCACGATAATGCCCAGATCAATGAAGAAACAGATAAACCGGAAAGTATAATGGACTACAATAGAACCAAAGGTGGAGTTGATACGTGAGACTGAGTGTGAGACTTACAACCTTGCACGTGGGACAAATAGATGGCCAATGGTGATATTTTACAATTTGATGAATGTAGCGTGTATAAATACGTTTATAACATACTTGCACAACAACCCTACCAAGAAAATTAGCCGTAGGATCTTTCTTGAAGCCTTAGCATACGATCCGATCAATCCGCAACTTAGACGACGGGCTCTCATGACTTCCTTACCGAGAACCTTATGGTTCAGGCTCGTCGAAATATGTAAATTAGATGGACCCAAGTCTTTAGCAACATCTAACAATAATAAAGTTGGTTGTTGTGGATACTGCTCATCAAAAAAAAAACCGCAAAACACGATACAACTGTGCCACCTGCAAAAAATAATTTGTTTGGAACATGCTGTAACCGTATGCCCTGATTGTTATGGTGAGGCTCAAAACTAAGTCAAACATAGATAAATATATTCTTTGATATGTTTATTATTATTATTCAGAAGTTTATTTTGTTTTTAAAAATCAGTTCAAATTTTAATTTTGTTTTCCTAGTATTGAAGAAAAAAATCTCAAATTCGAAGACTGATTTGTGATATAGTATAAGTCAGTAAAATAATTAATAAATTAAGTATTATTCATACTTTTTTGTTTCATTACATCCTAAACTTTAAAATAATAGTAATAGTATTTGGGCTTCTTAGTAAAAAAAATATTTTGTAGGGATAAAAACTTTCGGTCTGTGACACCGTGCGCGAGTATAGGTATTACAAAAATTGGCGCGAGTATAGAAAGGTTAAATGAATATTTATTATACCAAGACTGCATAATTGCAATCGGTGGTGTGTGATGTTCGACCCTTGGAGCCTCTTTTTCCGGTACAGGTACTAACAGATTTGTTTTCTTTCCATAAATAAATTCGTTCGTTGGTAATGCGGTTTATCGAGTACCTGGTATTGAACAGGGAGGTCGTATATATAAATTCGGTATATTTATATTTCCTCGTTTCGTAGTTAACAATTAAAGTTTGGGATCTTATCACCACATGTCCAGGTGACTTCTAATGTACCACAGGGTTCTAAATTAATCCCTTTTTTATTCATTATATTTATTAAAGAAGAGAACAAAATGCATTTAAGTTACTCGTAGTGTAATTCTAAAAACACAAAATATTTGACTTGTTTACAATACAAATCTTTTACGAACTATATATATATATATATATGTATATATGTATATGTATATATATACATATATATATATATATATATATATATATATATATATATATATATATATGTACAATCTTTTGCATAAAAAACGGGCGGTTTTGATTTTGTTAAATATTATTAACAAAATATTATTTATTAAGATATTTTATTAATTGTAATTGTTACTGGATAGTGTATTCTGGCACATAAAAACGAACGTTTTCACTGACAAAAATGTATTTTTTGGCGGTAAATGAAATCCATCTCTTATTAGGTCCTTTTTCATTTGTTACTTTTTTTTATTTTAACAAATAAATTTTAATTAAATTTCTATTGTTTGCTGCATTAGTTCACTTCTCTTTGCTGTTCTCAGTATGGTTGAAAACACTCTGGTTCTGGAAGAAAACGGTGTACGGAACCACTGGACGACCGCTTCATAGTCAGTCAAGCGCTGCGAAACCGTCAAGTTACGTACATGGATCTCAAACAGCACCTCGAGGACGTCAGAGGTACACGAGTAAGCCTATGGACAGGCAGAAGGAGACTTCAGCCCGTCAATATACGTAGCTATTGCCCAGCTCGGGGCCCTACATTGTCCCGTGAGCATCGAGTTTCCAGATTGAGATTCGCTCAAAATTTTTCATCACGGACCCAATAACAAGACTGGAATAGTGTATTATTCTCCGTTAAAGCTCGTATATCGATTAGTGGTGAGGATCGACGTCGGCGAGTCTTACGATGACCTGGAGAACGCTTCGCAGAAGTGTGCTTTGAGGACATCACCCCTTACGGTGAAGACTCCGTAATGTTTTGGGCTGTTATTAACTCAGATTACCGTACCAAGTTAGTTTTTACTGAAAATGGCACACTTAATGCGCAAAGTTACATAGCAGAGGTTCTTATTCCTCATGCCCAACCCGCATTAACAGCAGTTGAAAATAAAATCAGCTCCAGAAAACATTCAAGCCCTTAAAAATGTGATCGTTGCTGAATGGGAACGTATTCCTCAGGAAATAATAAAAACACGTCGTTGAAAGCATGCCTAGCAGATTAATTGCATTGATTTTAGCTAGAGGAGGCCATACTCGTTACTAATGTTTAAAATTTTATGTTAAATTAATAAAAATATTAAAAAATAAACTTTAGCTATTTTTAAGGTACCAGTATGAAAACGCTCGTCTGTGGACTTTACGTCATTATTTTTTATTTATTCGCATTTTTAATGACTGAAGTAGGTAAAAACGATATCTCAATAATAAATAACAATATTCTCATCATATAGCCATGTAAAATGCATCAAATAATAATAAAATAATTATAATGTGGTTTATTACTGTAAGTGCCCGTTTTTTTGGAAGTGTTTATATATATATATATATATATATATATATATATATATACATATACATATATGCTCATATATATATATATATATTTCATTTAAAGCTTGTTAATTTAATGCAACATCCTGGGATAAATTTTAATATAATGTCACATAATTTCAATGAATAATATTGAAAGTGACAATTTTTTCTTTAATTAGGAACGGAAGAATTCAAGATTCCAAGAATTCAAACAAAACAAACAAACCACTCATTGAACATACATCTATTAACAATATGTCGTACAGTGACACTGTTGGTGTTACGTTGATACTATTGAACAAACGCCGATTATTTTGGTGTCACTTGAAAAGCGATCTAGATCCGGTGGTATTATTTGAGGACAAAAAATATTTATTAACGAAATGCTATTGAATTTGCCAATATTTGACATTTAACCTTTAATTTTAGATTTGTGTTCGTAAAATTACTTCTCTTTAGCTCGAATCCACCGAATCAATAAGAGACTTGTACGTCTATGACCTTGTTCACGTTATTCAAACTTATTCGCCCGTCTAATTTCCAAATACGCTTCTGCCTTTTTGGAAAGTAATTTTCTTTAAAGCACAAAATTTTGCGATGATGGTGAATCCTGACACCAGGAAATTAACCTTCATTAATATCTTCAAAGGTTGTCTGAAAAGTTTTAAGTTCCTTGACTTTCTGCCGTTTGTGTTTTCTTGTTGTTTTTCAATTCTTATTGATGTAAATATTTTTATTATATTTCTAATTCTTCATTTAAAGTTTTGTTATGTTTATTTTATTACCCGATGGAACTATATAGAAACATTTTTAATAACAGATACCAGGTTAAACATAGCACAACATAAACCTAAATAACAATTGTGATTGATTGAAGAACGCGAGATATATCTAGAGCAATTAGTCCGCCAAATATATATAAATATATATATATGTATATATATATATATATATATACATATATATATATATATATATATATATATATATATATATATACATTTATGTATGTAAGGTGATATATTAGTGTTTTTTTTAATGTACTCGTAACTTTATGTAATTTCATACTTAAATTATATAATATGATAGTTTCCAAATGAAGAAACGAATGAAAAGTAATGAAATTATTTCATGTTTTTAAGTGAAGAAGTTAAAATCGACATTTACATGTCAAGCACTGAGCGTTATTTAAGTATGTATAAAAATTTGAGTAGTAGTTCCATTCATTTTCTTTTCAATTTTAGTTCATTTTCTAAAGGTTTTCTACTCTGAATGGTGAAAAAAAGGATTTTTAAATGCCTTGTAAAAATCCTATTTTTATTTAATATAACCCAGATACTACAAGGTGTATAAAATTTAAAAAAAATATTTTTCGAACTCTTAACTTGTTTGCTTTAAAGCCACCATAAAAATAATAAAGCGTTGGCTGCTGCAAAGTAAAGAAATTCGACCGATATTGATTATTTCTTGTAAGTTTCTGAAAACTTAATATGTACTTTGTTAGACTTTTATTGTTCTTTTTATGTCTCATTAACAATATTTGATATATTAAAAATAAAATCAGTTATCATTAAAAATACAATCAGTTAAAACTGAAAACGAAAAAGCAAATATTTATATAGTTGTTGAAAAGGTATTTTTAATTTTTTAATTCTCTTATCCGACGAGACGTATAGCTGGCCGAATTAAATCAAAAAGAGCCGAAAACTATATACTACCTGTATTTAAGTAGCCCCATATCCATTTCAGCAGATTCAAGATAAGTAGAAAGTTAACTATAGATGAAGTGTGGGTGAATTTCAGATAAAATATTTTGAGGGAAAATATCACGTGGATATTGAACTGGGCGTTTTGTAATTAAGAACTTTTGGTATTTCCGTTTTTTTATTTTCTTAAATTATTCTACCTAGTAATAGTCTATGCTAACATATTTCCATCGTTTTTTGACTCTTGCACTTGACGTCTTATATATTTTATAATGATTTTGGTTGCACATATTGCTGTATTGCAAAATTCTTCCAACCAATCTAATAATATTTCACTTGACATTCTACGCATTCTTTTGTAATTTCCGTTTTTAAAATTTATCAAGCCTCATATTTTTCATGATATGAATAAATATAATTATTAAAAATATTCAAAACATTTTTTTTTCGATTTTCGTAATTTTCCTATTTCATATTTATACAGGATATGTTAACTTTTTAATTGATTCCATAATTATTTCGAAGAAAAATTTTCCTGCTATTAGCCTACTATCGTCTCTTTTCCTCTCTTGCATATTTAATGTACGCCAGATATGAAATACTATACCCTAAATGCTGAGCAGCAAGCAGCATCTATTGACCATAGTAAATTCTCGGATACTCAAATTCTTTGTTCACACCTCAATGCAGAACGAGAGATAAGGTTCCTTAGAGCGCCTTGTTGTGCAGGGTGCAGAAGAGAGCACTAGGACCTGCGTATGATTGTTCATGCAATGGATCAACATGATTATAGAAATTTACCAGACTAACAGGAAGCAGAAAGAGTTGGACTATCGGGAAGCAGATAGTGCACCTACGTGGGCACTGTTTAGCCTCTGATAGTACCACTTGATTGATGGGATACTTAACCCCTGATATCGTATGATAACCATGATCTCATTCTCTAATTACTTAGCTTCTGATAGTACAAACCGATCGGAGGGTTACAAGTCCTGATAGTACTGCTTGGTGACCATGATCAATCTGTCAGCAACATCGTCATTGAGAAGATGATGCTTCTTTTGTTCTCTTCGATATTCGTTTATTATAAACTATAATTTTTTAAGTTTTCTGTAAAAGAAATAAGTTTTGTAAATGCTCTAATAAATCTATTTAAGGTTTACTTTTGAATTCCACAAAGGAAGAACAGTGCTCTAAAATTTATATAAAATTAAATAATTCCTGTCAACATTCACGGTAGTCGTTAATAACCTAAAGTATTTTTACATAATGCTTTCATCAATTTACGGTTATGCTATATATATATATATATATATATACACGCACACATACACACACACACATATATATATATATATATATATATATACATAATGCTGTATTTATTATATCGTAGTTATATAAAGAAATTATAATAAGTACTTAAAAATGTAATTTTCAATTTTAATTACTTTGTCCTATTATTTCCGCCTACTACATATAACGCACACAAACATTTTAATATATTAAAAATTTCACTACTCAAAGTTTTACTGAAACCGTTTTGCTATTAAAAATGAGTTGTTCGTTTGCAAAGAACATTAATTAATTTTTTGTTCATTGATGTTGATATATTGCCGTCTAAGGTTTGCTCTTGCTCTTTAACTAGTTAATTTGTCTGTAAATTTTATTAATCAATGTTTTTTTATAAATTATTTTTATTTCATAAATTATATTAATTACTTAAATTTGCTGTTCAATGAATTTCTCTCAGTAAGACATTCGAAAAGATATCGTAGTCTCCTTAATATATTTAAGCTATTTGTCATTATTAGCTGGTGAAATATGCCACAGAAAAGAAGATCTTAATATTGAATATATTTGGCGTTTATTTTGTATACATTCATTATTCACAAATAAATGAAACTACGTGATGTAGTATTATTTTTACTTTCTTTAAGTTCTTTACCACGACCTAGGTTTCGTTGTATTACGACAACTTCAGGTGGGCTATTAGCAAAAATTCTTTGAGAATATCTGTGCTAATAGCCCACCTGAACATGTTGTAATACAACGAAACCTAGGTAGTGGTAAATAACTTAAAGAAAGTAGAAATAATATTACATCACGTAATTTCGTTTAATTGTGAGATCTTAATATTTACCAATGAGGGTAATATATAATGTTGCATATATACACATTTATATTCATTCAGAATATGTAAATAAAGCGACATACATAAAGGCTTTTTGTGAAACACTTATATAAGCTCTTATCTTCGTGCTCGAGAGAATTAGATATCAAACGTCACTGAACTGAATTAGCTTTGCCAAAATCCTTCTTTCATATTTAGACATACGTCATACGTATATCTAAATATGAAAGAAGGATTTTGGCGAGTAGTGGGAGCAAAATGTTAAGACATATGTCTTAACATTTTGCTCCCACTAAAATCTGTGCCGTTACGGATCGGAAGTTAAGTGAGTTGTCTGGTCGTGGGGGGAATTCAAGTCGACAAAAGCATTCAATCGTGAATATATTGGTATAGAAATGCGAGTGTCCATATCTGAGTGTCCATTTGCTAATAATTGAACTTAGTTAATTATTGATAGTACTGGAAACTGAATAAACTTAAAAACGGAATTTCATAAAATTCAATTTCTCCTTTCCAATTCAACGGTATCGTGCAAAGCCAATAGTCAGTGATCACTAACAGATGGTATGTGCCATATATAAAATAGATCTACTTTTCCAAACTTTTCAGATCATATTTTTATTTAAAAGCATTAGCAATCGATCATATAATATAACATACAGCAATTGATTGAATTTAAATTTTTTCGTTTTAACGGTTATTAAGTAATGAAACTTTGGCTGTTGGTTTTTCACACAACTACATTTTTACGAATCTTGTTACCGTAATTTAATTTTTTACAACTAAATGAAACTACGCGGTGGAGTATTATTTCTACTTTGTTTAAATTCTTTACCACGACCTAGGTTTCGTTGCATGCCAACAACTTGAGGTAAGCAATTTGTAAAAAATTAGTTGTGAAAAATTAAATAATAATGAATACGACAAAATTAACGCCAAATATATTGTAATCAAATAAATCTTATTACCGTAGTTTAAAAAAAACTTTTGAATGTCATTCGTTTATTTTATTCTTCTTTCTGCAGAAAGAAATCATCGTAAGGAATTTGCAATGGAACTAAATGAGTAAATAAGTAAATAATAATTTCCGTATTTCTCTAATGACAGCTAAGTATAACAAAGTCTGTTACATAAGTCACGCTATATAGTGATTTAAGCATATATTAATGAAAAAATGAAGTTAAAAAAAATAACCCTTGTTAGTTACCTGGACATATTTTCTGATATTTTTTAATAAAACTTTAACCGAATGAGGTCATACAAATACTTGATCGCTCCTTTGCTCAAAGTATTAATTTCCGATTCAAATTTCTTCAAAATATCCGTTGAAGCATTTTTGTTGATACGTTCCTAACGCTGTTAAAAAGCTAAACGAGAAATAAATTTCGTAGTGAGGAAAGTTTTTGCAAAATTGTTCTCTATCAAAATTTACAGTTTACAGTTTAAGGTTTGGTTGATTACATTTGTAAACAAATATAGTTTGAAATAATAACTTTTTTACTTTTTGATTTAATCTTCATATTGGTCGCAATGCAGTGGACTTCTTGGTGAACAATTGAAAATTCGTATTTCAATTCGCGTGTATGTGGAATTTTTTCGCATCCTAAGATATGCGAAATAAAGGCATTGTTCACATTGTTCATTGGCAACAGACAAAAGGTAAGAAACCTTTTGTCTGGGGAAATCTTTATGAAATTTCAGCGACCTGAATTAGCTTTAAATTTTCTATTGATCTTCAGTAGTCTTTCAAATCTGAGAACATTTCTTATGCACTAAAATTCATTAGAGTTTCTTTATACCACTGTATGTCAATGTAATAAAAATTTACGTATAGGTCATCAATTACGTGCTTACTATATTTAGGGTCGATGAAAACGTTCATTTATGGGACGATTGATATAGAAATGAGAGACAGTTCTATTTTAAATGTTGATATAATATATTGTACCATGTGTATTTTAAATGTTGATATAATATATTGTGTGGTCAATATATTAATATAATATATTGACTCTAATATAATTGTAAATTTTTTATTGAAAATTAATGTCATTGAATTCGTCTGCCCCTTTGTATTGATTCTACGAACTTGCAAAATCATTCATGTCACGATGTATTTTCAACGGTACGATGTAAAATTGAACGCTGATCGTTAATCTATAAGTCTGGGTAAATAAGTCTTTCTACTTAATGGATATAGTGGGTGAACTGTACAGGTCAGGTTCAATGTATGGACTTTTATTATTATTTAGTGATTGTTTCAATTTTAAAAAGCAACTTCACGAGAAACAAAAACATAAGATTTGTTGAATTACAAAGTAGACAAAGAAATAAAATTTTTGGCTAAAAATTTGCTAGGAAAAATGTTTGTAACATAGAAATATATTTTGAATATAATGAAAATATTTCCCTTGATTTTTCACTTGCCGCTTCATCGTTATGTTTTCCTAATTTATTTTCGTGTCAGAATTGATTATCATTATTTGTATTATATAGAAAAAATGCTTTTGCCTTTCGTTCTCTAATGCAATTATAACTTGAACCATAGAAAATTAATTTCGTTTATATTATTACGTAAATATAAAATTAACTCTAAAACTATATAACTGTATTGACTTCTAGAAATAGTAATGTAAATGGTTTTTAATACAATTTTAATTTTTCAACCACGGGTTAGAACAAGTATAACAATACAACATGTTATCGTTTAAGATAACTTCAAATTCGATTAAGTGTGTGACACGCTCTTGGCCACTTTTGTCAATTTATGTACGTATCAAAAATATGATCGTTTCATTTGACTTAGCTCAAAGGAAACAACTTATGATTGGTATTAAAGATAATTACATCCAAAAGCCAAAAATGTGGGAAAGCTCACGTATCAAAAAACAAAAATAAAATATGCATTTCCCTAGAGAAATTAAAGCCTTTTTTGACAAGAAAAGTTATTCACGTCCAAGCGGCCGCGCCCCGTGTAACAAGGTCGCTTGTGAGCCGACACATCGACCTACTTGCTTTTTTTAATTAAAATACCTATTTGAAAAAAAATAAGCCATTAGCGACTAGGAAGTTCACATATATTTTTTGCGTAATATATTGGGGTTATCCTGAAAAATAATTTAAAGATTTTTTTATTTAAGTGTTTGGAACGCGAGTATCAAAGTACATCTTTAAACAATAATTTGTAAGTATTTTAATTAATTTTTGCTGATTTAAAAAAATTACATTTTTACTTACGTGAGAAGTAAAAGACGTATTGCAATATGTTTTTGCGTATTTAGAGTGTGGGTACGTCCGTGTGTATACCCGAAGGTGTGTCCTAATGTGTGATTATAGGTGCGTGAGTATATGAATGCGTATGTGTGTATTGTGCACGTAGGAAAGTAAGTGTGTACACGTGTGTGAGTGTGTGTGAGTGTATGTGAGTGGAAGCGAGTATGCGTATATATGTGCGTGTGCGCTTATATATGTATAACCACGCACGTGTTTCCTAGGTGTAGAACCACATGCGTGTATGTATGTGCATGTGTCCTGTGGTGTAGTGCTTAAACTAATTTAACCATGTGGCTAAAATTTTGCTATAGTAATTTTTTTTGGAAATATCTCTATAAACCTTTCACATTTGATTTTATTTTTCTTATCTTACCTTCCCGGATACTTTATGAAGTTAAATAAATTCAGTTTTCGGAGAAACTTGTGAAACCGTTTTCTTGAATTTTTAACGTTTTTAATATTTAACATCCTCAGCAATTGGATATATTTATTTTTTCCATGTAAAGTAGGTACAGAATTGTCTCTGTCTATGTTTAGAGTTTACACTCTTTCCGTTAAGCAAAAAAAAACACGTGTCGCTTTTTCGTTTATTGTCAAGAAGTTAAGTTTTATGATTATGACAAAGAATATATGGTTCTATCACTCAGTATATTCAAAAATAAAAATTATACAAACCTTGATTGCCCTTTAAGCCTTGTGATTGGTATAACAGTAAACTGCTTACCAGCAGGAATTACGTGAATCCCCTTGAATCCTGTGATATGTCTTGAAGGATTTTCCATTTAAAATGTGTACATGTACATTTATAACACTAATAAAATAATATTTAGGTTAGGTTAGACTAGGTTTCATTATCTGAATATATGCTGTCTATTATTTCAATCAAAAGTAATGGAGGTTAGAATTAAATGTCATCCAGGATAAAAATTATTACTATGTTTCTATTACCGATTATTGCTAACAAAAGTCAAAGGTAAACAATATTTTAGAAGTTTATCTAAAATCCAATATACAATGAAATAATGAAGTATTATTTGGTATAATTTTTTAAGTTATTATTTTAATTTTTCAATATTATATTTATATATAAAATCATTATTTAATTCAAACATTTTGCAATCTGTATGTGTATCTTTTAGATTTGGGTTTCAGTATTTACTTGGTGAATGATAAAGTATTCTTCCAGAAATAACAGAGTAATACATTATTTTAGTTTTATACCTCGCCGCGGATATAAGAGTAATACATCGATGGGGTTATTTTAAGCTTCGGTAGATAAAACCATCCACAATTGTGATAAAGATAAATTATATCCAATTTCATGAAACGAAAGTTCCTTCACGTTCGTTATTGACAAAATATGGTAGTTCAAAATAAATTATTGGAACGAGAAATTAGAGTAGTATAACTAATATTATTAGAATGCTCTCAATAATTTAATATATTTAAAAACAACGGTTTTCTTTAATTTTAATTTCGCGTAGTTTCTTTACATTTTGTTGTTCAATTTTCTAAAGCATCAATCTAATTATACAAATCTATTTTAGGATTTATATCAATCAGATTTGTTATTTTTAATTTACAAACGGATATTCAAGGAGATTAAAAGACAAATGCGTTTCTTTTACTCTCTATTCTTAAATGAATTATGTGTGGAAACTTGAAACTTATTTTTAAACTTTTATTTAATAATGCTATTTAGATAAATGTTAAAGTTAATTTTCAGTCAGCAGCAAAATTGTATATTAAGTTAACTGATGCTATTAATTTTTTTTGCTTAATCCATATGTAATGATGTTAATTTTTCTTGCGGCTGGGAGTATATTTTCATCAATATCTTAGTTATATTAGATATTATATTATATATTAGAGATTATTGCTGCAGTAATCACCGCCATTGAAAGCTATTCCGCCTTCTGAAAAGTGGAATAAGTTACCATATTCTGGCTTAAAGGAACTTAAAGTTAAATGTACCGGAAATAGGACACCGGAATGATACTTTGTTATAAACATCTTTTCCTACTTTGATTTCCGTCAAATTTAAAGTAAGATTTTCTTCAATTGATGCCCTTGTTACATCGTAGTCTGTTTGATTTTTAAACTGAGCTCTTTTGAATTTTAGTCAGTTCGATCAATTGAAAGCAATAATTTCTGTTGTTTTTCATGTGTATATAAGTTTTAACCTTAGGCCTACTTTCGTTATTTGATATAAACGAGTACTTTAGATCTAAACGTTTGTACGCTTCCACTATGCGCTCGGTGATGTAAATAAAATTCAAGAGCTAAATTTTTGCGCAAGGTTTATTATTAAGTTCTTTCTTTAAATTTTAAAAATTTATTGAAAATAATATTAATTTAAATTGATCAACTTGAAATGCAACCAGAAAAAGTACAGTTTACAAGTGAGTGCAAATATTCACAACATTACAAATTTTCTTATATGGTTTGCCTAGAGGTAACTATTTATCTATGGCTGATTACATCAAAACAAGGAAAAAGCTTGGCAAGGTACATTATATGACGGTAGAATTAAAAGAATATGTCTATCCATTCAAAGTACGGTTTTTAAATAAGTGACCATGAAGATTAAATATTTAAACCAATTTTTTTATGCGGTTTATATAGTGGTGACTATTGATTACCCACCGTTACTCACCGTTTATTAACACAATAAAATGAGACTGGTAAGATAAGCGAAAATGAAAGAATCAAGAAGAATATCCATATTTTATCAAAAGTTATATCACGATGAAATTAGTAGTGACGCGCCGGTAACTTAATCCAATCATGCCACTACCTCTTCATCGCATTCAAAGCTAGAAATAGTCATTGAGGAACAATTACCGTAAATAATAAGTAATAGTAAAAAAGGGAAAAAAAATTTGCGACAGAAGGGAGATTGTTTTTATTAGTTTGTATCACATATAGTAGTATAAGACATTCCTACATCATCGGAAACGTGGATATCTCAATCTCTTTGGACGTAAGCAGACTTTCTGATATTTACCCGCAACTAAAGAATGAAGTTGATGACAGGTGCACATTGGCTCGCTCGAAGCAATATTTTGATTTCAACTAGCTCCTTTAATAAAGTGAAAATTTTAATAGTCAGCACTCGTTGAACCAAAGTTTTAGTTGTATTAAAAACCTTTAGTTTAAGTTCCAAAGAATATTTTCAATACTTTGACCTTTACCATCAATATGTAATAATATTTATAGGGATACATTTTGCCTCTTACCCAGCTCTTTAATATGGCACTCTAAAAAGGTTTAAAACAGTGTACATTTATTACTCGCTTTAGAGTTCAACAATTTTTATTTTACGTTTGGTCTAAATGGTATCTTGAAATAAGATATTGACTAGAAAAATTTGATGTAAGATTGGAATACCTATAGGATAACACATTTATTCTCGGGTCATTCCACATACACAATATTTCAATTAATGGTGTGTCACGATTTATGACGTTTGGCATAAATGACATCACTTAATTTATTTCACTTAGTGAAAACAATTACACTATACTTATTACATTTTCGGTATGTTTTTAGAATATTTAAAAAGTACAGAACTTTAATGAATACTGGTATAATTGTTGCAAATTTAAATTGGAAAGCTTGAGTATAATTTCAAGAAATCAACGTAAGAAATGGCCAAACATTTCTTTCTTTTTTGTAAATAAAACTTATTTCATAATTTGTTATTAATTATTATTATCAAGTAAATTCACAGTACATTTAAAGAAAACTCTTTTAAAACTTGTAATATATTTTAACGGGAAAAAGTTGCTTTGTTATTTTAATTCAATCCTTTTGAAATGTTGAAATCCCAAAGAAATCCCAAAGATATATGTATATAAAACAAAGTCGGGTTAGTTACACCATTTATAATTCAAGAATGGCTGGACCGATTTTTATGATCTTTGATTTGTTGGATTTACCTCCGCCCCAAATAGGAGAATGACTATTAAAACATCGGAAAAATTTACAAAAAAAATTAGGAAAAAATTCAATTTTCCATACATTTTATATTGAACGGCTTTTTTGATGATAAATCGAGAACGAATTGACTGATTTCTATATATTTTTTCATCTCGGCTTCAAGAAGTTTCCTCGCGCATTGGAAAAGTAAGAAAATCACAAATAATTGAATTGGGTATAAAACGTAATATGTGATAAAGGACATAAAAAAAAAAAATAGTAAGTCATAAATGACAGATGGGGACAAAAATTATATTTGGTTTTCAACAATTTTAATCTTTTTTCGACCGTTATTGCATTTGAATTCGATTAAATAAATTCTCTTTAAACAAATTTTTCTTAAAATCATCAGCGAAAGTGATTTCAAATAGTTAAGTTCATTTTGTGATCACTTTGTGAGGTTTTGAGATATGTTCACTTTGTGAGTTTATGACATATGTGATTGTGTGAGCATCGATAATTGCTTCGTTATACAACAAATCACTAGGCCAATCATTCAGTGTTTGCGGCCTTAATCAAGAAAATGAATGTTTCTTTCATGGTCAATTATATGTAGCATGTTCACATGTCGGCAAACCATCCGCTTTGTTCGTTCTCGCACCTGTAAACAAAACGAAAAATGAAAAATAAAATCACAAGGTGCTTCAATGAAGGGAATTCCGATTCAATAAAGCAAATGCGTTGCTGCCACGTGAATTACATTTATTTAAACATAATTAAAGTACTTTTCATTTGAATTTTTGTACAATTATTGAATTGAATTAATTTAGAGTATTCATTTTATTTTAATAAAAAACTAAATTTAATTTAGTGAATAAGTTAACACAACATTTATTGATTCTGAGGCGGTACGAAGTTCGCCGGGTCAGCTAGTTTTTAATATTAAAGGTTGAAGTTAATGGGCTTACATATATACGTAAAGTTTTACCTTTTTACATATCTTTGATGTGCACGGGTTGTACTTTGTTTTATTTTGATTGCTCATATCGTCTTAGTGCTTCACGGTAAGTTGTCTACGATAAGGATGCCATCAGGAAACTGGTAGTGTGGTAGGGGATGTGGATTCGGAAGAACTCGAGCCATAACTAGCCAAAAAATTAGTATATCCGATTATCCATGCATCTAGAGTACATCGTAACCACTCCCATCGAATAAAACCAATGAAGGTAAGCTACTGCTATTCGAGTCAGTGATTGGAAGATCCTTAAAATATTGTATGACCATGCCACAACGATAGAGAATGCATATTATGCGATTTAAACTTACAAGTCTACATTGTGCAGCAAGTCTGCGTATAAGATTTCTAACTGAATCTTTACTGACGAGTGTAAGGTAAAGTTTTACAGTGTAGTTAGACGAGTCCACAAGTGAAGATGAGAAGACAAACGTTTTACGGAATCGTGCATTCGTGGAGCAACTCGTTTTAGAGAGCTTAGTGTGATGGTATGGGGTGTGCGCGCGTATACGTCCATACAACGCAAACAGCTCTCTCTCTGATAACTCAAAGCTTCTCAATCGTATTGCACACGTAAGCGATCACTTGAAAGTGTAAAGAAATACAATAGTGGTATTAACAGTCAAAAGGAACTCATTAATGGTATTAATAGCCAACACTTAAACCAAACAGGCAGATGTCCAATTCTTGATGAAAAAAATTGTGATTTCGCGTCACGTCATGAGCGTGATACGTTTCGGGTATATTGGGCTATAGGCTGATTATGATCAAACGGTTCTATGCGCTTAGAATATACTCGGCGGTAGATCGAGTACGGTCGAACGAGGTAATAATCGGGAGAGTGATATTTGTATATATACACACACACACACACATATATATATATATATATATATATATATATATATATATATATATGTATGTATATATATATATATATATATATATATATATATATATATATACATACATATGTCGCAGTGAAATGATGAAAACGGCGATTTGATCCAAAATATTAAAAGTATTTACTTAGTAACCTAGATATTATTAAACGTAAAATAAATAATTCAACAATGGCCACAGAAAATATAAATGATTTATTCTAAAAGAGTTACCAAGATAATATTTCAAGGGTTACTAAAAAGATATTTTTAATTGAATTTAACATTTCTAGTCGATGGAATTTAATTATAATGGTAATTTATTTTTATTAAAATATGTTGTGAATTTTTGGCCTCTCGACTTGTAAAGGCTGTTACTTTTTTACAGGTGTATCTCTCTGTATTGCATTGTACTTTGGATTTTTCGAAGAAAATCTTCTTGAATCCTTGACCTTTAATAAGGATAATTTTCCGGCAATCTCACATGGAGCTAGTTTGATCGGTGGTACTGTTTTTATACCAAATTGGTACTTCAGTTGGAATAATTAAAGTTTGACTTCCAAGAAACGATCTTCAAATTTCTTCCACTATATTTACCGAAACCGATTTATATAACATATACTCCTTTACAAAAAAAACGGACACTTAAATTTTTTCCATTAGTTCAAATAAAAGCATGCGGAAATTAGATATTACGCAAGTAAATGAAATGTATATAATTTATTAAGAGCAAAAAACTTTTGCTTTGTAAATAAGACTTTCGTAATTTTTTTTTGGTATTGTTTCAAATTACTCGTTTTGCCAAATCATAAGGGTTTTAATGGCAATATTATTTATTTAACAAAGATTCGAAAAAAAAATAAAGTGTCAAGTGTGACCTCCTTTTGCCGAAATGACTGTTGCAATTCTTCCTACCATGCTCTGAGATTTTTAATGACTTCTTGGAGAATACCCCTCTATTCGGACGGAATAATTCTTTTTAGTTCTCGGATGTTCCGTGGAGCTGGATATACCGCTTTAATAGGTCATTTTAGAATGCTTCATAAATGCTCAATAGGATCGAGGTCGGGACTTTATGCTGGTCAATCTAAATAGCAAATCACTTCATTCGTATAAGCGTCTACATTGCCCTCTCAAAGCATTCGAGCATTAAGGCTAGTGTTGACTGTGCATGAGGAATTAGAATTTTCCCGATGTATCTTTATGCAGTCAGAGACTTTTTTAAAACAAAAATTAACTTCGTACGATCCTCATAATTTATTCCCGAAACATACCGGAGCCTCCTCTGTAAGGTGTAATTTCTTTAAAGCATATGTTTGCTTAACTTTTCTAGGTTCTCCCTGCACTTTGCGACTTTGTTCCTCATCAAACAAAGAGATTTTGGCTTCATAAGTGAATAAAACCCTACTTCATTCTGCATCGGTCCACGTCGCACAATTTTGGGCAAATGTTGACTTTGCAAAACGGTGCCTGGGGAGTAATTTGGGACCCTACCCAGTTTTCTGTTGTAGACATCAACTTATAGAATTTTTTTCTGATAGGCTTCCACTTACATCTTTCACTTTGTCGAGATTATTTTTTATGTTTGTATACGTAAACTTTAGATTTTATAAAACTTGGCTCAGTGCATCGTGCCTTGGATAAGTGCATGGTTTTCTTCCCTATTCTGACTTTCTTTTCAATGAATTTCTGTCTTGAAATCTTTGCTAGGTCCTCTTAACAATAGAATGGATTACACTAAACTATTACATAACATAATATTGAGTACAATCTTCTTCAAGAAGAGTCACCACATTACCAGCGATTATTTTTAAATTTGCTATAATATGTTATAAAATTTGTCACTAAAAACTATAACAGTATTTAAAAATAACTGTTTGAGTAATTTTAATTTGTTATTTATTTTTAAACAAACAACATAACACCTAACCATGTAAAGTTAACAAATCTTTTAACTCCCATTTTATCGTGTATTCAAGTACTATTATACACGATAAAATGGGAGAATTGAATTTTTTTATGAAAACGGCTTCTATTAGATGCTTTTATTACAGTTATTTAATGTTCGCTATAAACACAAAGAACAAAGAGTCGATGTACAATAAAGCACTTATTAAATATACCTGTCTTATAGATTGAAAAAAATAGATATTCATATTAGATGCTTTGTGGGGTACTTCAAGTTTTGACACGTCCTTTGTAGTTACAATTTTTGATAAATACTTTTCTATTCTTTATAGTTTCATAATAGATCATTACATATAATATTGTAATATTATCGACTCTTTCTCGTTTTCTACAAACTCGCATATTAAATATGAAACGAAACTTCTTTTCTATTAATAATGAGTACAACAAAGGAGCATTTGAATTCCCTTTTACCAACATATTATGCAATCTTAACACATATATAGGTAAATTTACGTAAGAATTTTATAATGTTGGAATGGAATGGAATGAATATGGAAATTTGAGTTTTAAGTGATAGATATCTCTATTCGTAATTTTCAAAATTTTCTTAAATGTTCTTAGAATTAAATATGGATTTTGTGTCAAAGTTGGTATATTTATCGTAATTAGCTTTCATATTCAATTATATGCATTGCGAGTAAAGTTTATATCAGTAATATTATTAATATTCATTATTTTACATAAAGTTTACTAAGTATATACATGTGTCACATCATTTGAAGAGGTTAGTTATACGCGTATCAGATATATTTATTTTCGTACACGTAAATTTAGTTAGCATATATTCAGAGATATAGAAATATAAAATATACAAACTTCTGTTTGTCCCCACGTTTTGCCGAAACTACTGAATCTAAAATTATGAAAAATAAGAAAAGGTGTTCAGAAACCTATGTAAAGGTTACAGGAAAACTCTAATGATGGCTCTAAATGTCATAGTTTTGTTTTATTGACGATGTATGCCCCCCTTCCCCCTACTTAATATATATAAGGTATTATTTAATATTTAATAAATTTAGTTTATAACTGTGGTTCCTCTATTTGATTTCTGGAGATGCTTAAAATCGTCTAAACAAATGTTTCAAATCCATAAAACGTATTCAATTGTTTGTAAACATGGAATTATATATTGTAAGGCCTTTGATCGGAACATTTATTTAAGTATATACCTGACATTAATGTTTGTTTCGTGTGTTGATATACGAAGCAAATAAGAATAATACTAGGTAAAGAAACTCTTTGTGCTACACTAGTTTATACTAGTGCATGTTGCATTCAAATGTATATTAAATCCGCACAAACAAAAACTTAAAAAGTGTATAAATTCGTTTTAGGTTTTGATATGACAGTAATTATGATTTATGTCATTGAAACTATACTTAAAAATGTATTTAATTCAATATTATATACGTTATTGAGGTTGTCTAAAACGTTCCAAGTTTATATCGAGACATGAAAAATTATCACTATTCGTGTATACTACGCGTGCGCGCAGTAAGAATATATAGAATATAGAACATAGAAAAAACTTGTGGGACAATAACTGGTTACTTTTTATATAATTAATATTTTTTATGCAATTCGCTAATATGCTTAAAAATAATTGAATAATCATTTTTAACAATAAAATATTTACCACTACACGTTGAAGCATTGAAATTACATATTCGTAACCAATTTCTCAAACTAATTTAAACCTTTCTGGTAAAGGTTATTGCTAATTGAATAATTTTGCAATATATGTGACATACTGCCAAGTACACACATATATATATATATATATATATATACATATATATATATATATATATATATATATATACATATACATATATATATATATATATATTTATATACACATATATATATATATATATATATATATATATATATATATATATATATATATATATATATACATGTCTGTGTCAATTATTTTAACATTTCTAATCTAACGTGTATGCTAAACAAAGTAATGATTAAGTAAAACAAGTTATTAAATCGTCGTTTAATGAAAAAAAATTAAAATGAAGTTAAATATTTTTCTCAAAAATATGAGAACAGAATACTATATAACGGTTTTAACAGAAATATCTATCTATTCTAAATGCATATATATTTAAATACTTGCACTTTAATGTAAATTCGTCCCTTGTTCCTTTTTTTTTATTTATACAACGAACAACAAATAACGATAAAGGAATACTTTGATGGAAGGCCTAATACATTCAAATTAAAACATATTAAAATTTTATGTATCAGAATCAAATTGACTTTATCACCAATATACCTTTCTATTTCGAGCACTTCCTGTTATAGTTCAGTAATATTTCTTTCATATTGAGGCCGGTTATGGATTGTGTCGTATGTTTTCTCCGCGGCTTGAGTGCGATGATTGATAGTGTTCAATTATTGTGGAGTGAATCCACAATTAATTTTAAAAAATGTTATAAATATTAAGCTAGGAGGTAGATGAAAGTAAGAGCGATATTGTTTGGCGCGATATCAATATATAGTTTTTATAAATAAAATTTTAAAAATGGAAGTTTCTTTATCCATTTTTAATTAAAAACCATGTTTGGAAAATACTAAGCTAATAGCGTAATTCCATTAGATACTACTATACTAAATTATAAACGATTTGACACACATACAATTTTTTTCCATTGCTTCTCAAGAGAGACTTATTTCTTTCAAAAAGGACAATAATATAGTTATGTATAAATAATAAATGTAGTTTTATTTAATTTTTTTAAGAAAGATAGGTATTTCTTTTGTGCGAGATCAAATACGTTCTCACATGGTTCTGAATTATAGCTTAAAATAAATTGGTATTTAAAAGCAATGGCTCCTCAGGATACAAAAAATAATATAAATTTTTAAGAAGATTAAGATTTATGTGTGATTGCTCAAAAATACACTGCAACTGCAACAATGATTTTTAGTGTTTTGATGACATCATAAGTTTCATTTACATGGCTTACATATAAAGTCAGACATGTTTTGTCGCATACTTCTTATAAAAATATTTGAGGCCAATAATATTGCATTCTATGTTGAAGCCAAAAATATTGCGTTCATAAATTTCTGATGGTTTGCCAAGCGTATGCCAAGAAATCGTCTCGACATCTGATTTTTTTTACGACTTCCTCAAGAAAAATTCTCGTAGACCAGCTAATTTATACACCCTAATAATTATATCATCACCATCAATTTGTTAAAATTGAAATAAAATATGTTCAGTAGTTTCTAAGAATAGGACGCGCAGACAGGCGGACACGGTCTGGGTGACTATTTTGTATTGTATATATTAATTCAGCATACCTTGGTAGTGTTAGTTTTTGTATTAATCCGAATATGTTTTGTGCAATATGTTAAATATATGTACGATTCGACGAAAAATTAATATGGATTATGTATTAGGAGAAGTACTTGTATTGATTAGGACTTTACTAGTAATCTACTAAGTGTAATGATCCGCCGCTGTCGGAAAATCCGATTGTGTTATTACCCAATATATGTATTTGGAAATTGATTATTTGTTGACCGATTACAAAATAAAATAAGGGTATCAAAGAGAGAGTAGCAGACGGTGCTTACATATATTATACTTATATATATATATATATATATATATATATATATATATATATATATATATATACATATATATATATATGTATATATATATACATATATATATATATATATATGTGTGTGTGTGTGTGTGTGAGTAAATAAATGAATAATGTCACATATGTGACTTTAATGATACATCAATATGCATTGAATATAAATGTAGGATAAAGTAAATATTAAAATAAAAAATAAAGCAATAATAGTCCTTAAAAAGTAATGTAATAGCGCTTAATGAAATTATTACTTTCTTCACTTCTAGTGAATTTGATTTTTGGTTTTCTAAAATTAATCCAAATTCTTAGAACAATGAAAATAAATAAAAAAGCAACCGCGAGCGAGATTGTCCATCGAGTGTTCCGTACCCTGTTTGCAGTAATATTACTTTATCCATCATCACTAATATGGCATCACTAATATAGCAAATACCGCGATAATTATCTTTCTTCCTTTCTCGGACTTTCTTTCTCAGTTTAATTTATTTTGAAATTATGGATTTCTAACTTGTTATATTTCATTGTTGAAGGTGGATTTAGAGGAAAGAAAAATAAATAATTTTTTTTAATTTTTGAGAAAAGTGAAAGTGAATAATTTATTTTCGAATGTTAAAAGTATGTTATTTAACTACAAGGAAAAAATCTTCTTATATAGAAAATAGTCTTTATTTTCCTTTGGTTTACATGTCTTTGTTATGTTGTTGGCCTCTGTATACGGAAGCAAGTGTAATATTTATATAAAATATACACCTTCTAAGGAATCATTCTCCTTGGTTCTATTTAATATGCGGTGCTTCTCATGACTCCCTTATTGTGGTACGAACTGGCTAAAATGTCGGTATTTTGTTCAATGTTTATTTGCAATTTATTATTTACATAACGGAAGAATAAATTTAATTGGATACTGATGCTGCAATGGAGGCAGCAAGTTTGATAATTTTTGCAGTTTTATTTAATTTTTCAGCAGCGGATACGTCATATTGCTGAGTTAAACTTTTCGTTGGAATTTTGCGTATGCCCGTTTAAGAGCCTCACAGGCAGTTCTTTTTAGATAAATCTTCAAAAATTATAGTTAAGAATTTAAAAATATTTGAGTTAAGTTGAGACGTATGATACTAATCCTTTTGTTTTGGTGCTGTATAATTTTTGTTATCCATTTTTCTTGCCATCTGCGGAGATGTCGGCCTTTGGATTCCCATTTGTTGAAGGTAAATGGTCTAATGTCCTTGTAATAGTTCTTTTACGTCTTCATCAATACAGAAACATGTTTTAATTTTCAATCCGTAACATGTATTTATTGGGAAGGTCGATTAGCTTTCTTGTACCGCCTAGCTATCTTAATTTTTTATTTTTCCCTAACGAATATGTTATAATTTTAATACGAGGTTGTAAAATAACTAAAAACCAGGTAGACGAAATATCAGTCAATGATATAATCTTTTATGTCACGGTATAAAACAAACTAAAATTTGTCTCGTCCTAAAAGTTAACTAGCTACTTGCTTCAAACTTTCGAATACTATAAGTTGTGATTCTCGGAATGTTGACAACTTCGTTCTATAACTTTTTGAACTTATCTCGAATGAATAATACCAATTTAAGAAAACCATTTATGATTTTTTTAAGCCCTGAATCAGGCACCGCCCTTAACTTACCCTTAATACAACACAAACTTATGTGTCCGAAGATTTTTTTACAGTGATTTAATTTTGTCACTTCTGTGGAATAATTTGGGGTCTAACAAAATTTCATTTTAAAACAGATGTAGCGATTTTAAAACCAACTTATAACCTGTAAATAAACTTTAACATACACGAAAGCTTTACATAAACATAAATAAATGACGACGATATATTTTCGTTATTTATAACATAAGTTTCAAACAACGAAGTTGAAGTAATTCAACTAACCAAAAGAGTGACATCATGTATTATACGATTGACAGGAGCAATCTACGTGCTGAATCTGCGAGATTAGGAGATTATTGTGATTGATTGATTGAGTAGTTCTCGCGCTGTCGGGTGATCCGCGCGCGACTGTTTTATAGATGAAAGTCGAGTTCACCGATTTTGTCAGAGATTAGTAGTTATAAATATTAGTCATATACGTTTCGACTTTGTAAGAAAATATTTTGTTTTACAGAATGGCATATTATTGTATTAATTTCGGCATAAAAATCTACATTTGACATAAATATTTACGAAAAATTATATTTTAAGCCAAAACCGGGAATTTGTTTAAATAATCGTTTACATATTTTGAAAAAATTATTCGATTTCGTAGCCCATGTATTTTATTGCATAATACTTCTCAAATCTTGAATTGTTTTCTTCAAATTTTAAATACCTCACAGAAAATATGTATATTAGGATTGTATAATAAATTATCTTATTAATTTGTTGCAATTCCCAAAAATTTTAATTTACACAATAAAAAATTTGCCATATGCGTGCTTAATTACAAACATAAGCAATATAAAATGAAATCAATTAATTTATTTTGAAATTATGTATTTGAAATAGCCTTTACTGTAGGGAAACCTGTTTATACAGGGCATTTTTTAGTAATTATGAAATAAAAATCAGAATTATTTTATTTAAAGGCGTTAAAAAAATTAATGAAATATTTGCTAATTGAAATAATTAAAATATTTTGGACCATTTTTTTCCTAGGTTAGAAGCTACGGCAGATTCGTTGTGTTTAAAAAAAATTGTTTAATGGGAGTGGAACTAACCTACTGGGTTCACTACTAGGTTCGGTATACATTTAGCTACATATAAATAAAGTTCTGATAACCTGTTCAAATATATTAATATTATATTTTATCATTTAAATGCAGCGCTTTGTATATCTTTCCAGGTGTAAATTATCGCTAATTTGAAAAAAAACACTTTCGAAAATAAAAATAACTGCTTTTAAAGTTTTCCTATAAACTTCTGGTAAAGTGATTTTTTTAATAATTTTGTTATTAGCCGTTTCACAGATATAGATTATGCGGTAAATATTGTTTGTTGACATTAGTAAAATATTTCCTCCGTGGAAATTTTCAACAATATATGAAGAGCTATCTTAACTCATCGTTGCATAGACTCCTTGGATTTAGGCTCATAATGATGAATTCAAGTCTCGTCACCCGTAACAATTCGATTCAAAGTTTCATCTTTATCCTCTCTATAAAGATCTAAAAAGTCGCATGGACACATAATTGCTTTTGCGGCAGCGTGGCTCTTTTTGGCAGCCACCTTGAGTTGATTTTTGACATGCCATTAAGGAATAAGGTCCTATAACCGTTTTTTTCCAAGTACTTCTTTATTTAGGCATATTTTAATACAAGTTTTTCATCTTTTCCAATTATATCCAAGGAGGTGACCTCGATTGGCTGTCCTGAGCGCGCGTCGTCTTCCATCAAATCTCTATGTATTTGGTAATGTTGTATTGTCTCAGTATAAATGTGACACATTTGTGGTTTGTTAATTTATAATCGGATGTAAATTGAAACAAAAATTTAAGCATAATCGGCTATTTCACTAAACGTCTTCTTGCTTGATAAAATTTACAAGAGAAATCTTCATAATGAATCAGCCAGATTAAAGCTCACTGGTGACTGATTAGTTCGAATGCTGTCGGGTAATCCGCGTCCGAGTAAATGTATAAATGGAAGAAGAATTCTTTGGTTTTGTGTCTTATCAGTTAAAAGGAGTACTTTATGAAAGGCGGACAAACCGTTCGGAAAACCGTTGTTTTAAAAAATACTTAAAAGAAAAAAAATTAATAGAATGTTCGTTTCTTTGTACTTATCGTAAAATGCCGTTCAAAGAAATGTATTCTCCTTATGCTTCTATAAAGCAATTACGTTTTCTAAAATACTAAATATTTTAGAGTTACGTAGTAGAATGATGAAAACGGAGATCTTGCCTTTATTAATTTCGTATTTTTATGTTACAAATTCTTTAAAAAGCAAATTTGCTATATCCGTCCGTCTGTCTGACTGTCAGTCTAACAATTTGTACAGTTTTAGATATACGTGCAAACAATTTTGTAAGTGGATACTTCAAAGGAACATCTTAATTAAGACAGATCAAATGAAATAATAATTTTTTTTTTCATGTTTTTTTCCATACATAACATACCTTACCAATTTGCGCGTACTGGGTTGAGCGGAATATCATTAAAAAGTCCTCCAAAATGGAACTATTTTTTCGTTCGCCAATTTCCACTTTTAGAGCTCCATTTGACCGTTTTCTGTCCTCCGATTTTCAATCATCGATTTTGTAAATTTTAAAGGGTTCTGAATATTTCCATTTCATTAAACTGCATTTTTCATTGAACGTGATGTATTTAGAACCGTAATTTTTGCCCGTTCTGATACGGATTTTTTGCATTTTCTGGATTGTTTCCCATACATACAAATCATTTTTTTCTCGTGCACCTCACCGAGCCGAGAATAATTGCTTTTGTTCTTTTTCTTTATGTTTATTTTATTATTTTAAATTTGGTCAAGATTATCAAGCGCTTAATTATAATATTCAGAACGTACTCGTTTTTTGGGTTCGCAAAAAAAATCGCATCAGTTGGTACCGAAGGTAAAAAAAAATTTTGTTTGAAATTATTTTAACAGAGCAATCGATTAGTTTTCATTTCCAAAATCGTCAGTATATATAAAGGGGTTTTTAATAAACGTTCAATGTCAATAGACATTGATTCAAATTAAAGAAAACACTACATGGAACATAATTACTAACAATTATCCATATCGCGGATACGATGACTGAGGGCGTTTTCATTTCCCTAAATACGAGAAAATAATATAAATAATTGCTTTAAAAACGCATTAAATAATAAGAGAGTAGATAATTTTATTTTGAGTTGTTGATATTTTATGATTTCCTAAAACGATTTAGTAAGGATTACTAACATGTACATTTCGCCAAACAAGTCGTCGTCATGGAGCTTGTCAATTGCTGGACCCCTCAATTGTCTTGAACCACTTACGGAAGTCGACATCCCATTTGCGTGCATTGTTTTGACATCGGTGTCATTTTTCTCACCTTCGGAGTACAGATCAGAAACTTCTGTTTGTCTGTTTCAAGTAGCAATATACGACATAAGTTTTAAAATTATCCACAAAAATGGGAATAGGATTAATTCAATGTACTACAAATTTTATAATGCATAAGAAATAAAATTTGCTGTATAATTAGTTAAATTAACCGGATGTTTATTCATGATCTAATAAAGTTTGAGTAATACGACGAACACAACCCTTTAGGTTATGTCCTAATTATTTTTTTTTTATTGTTGCGTATATGTTTCAACCGTTCAATTTGCTGTTGCTAATATGTTTCAACCGTTGATGTTAATATTTAGTGTGATATTTTTGTATGGAGTCCAGGTGCATTATTAATATTTATAAGATGGAATATGTGAAATTGAAATAAATAACTTTTATCTATTAGATCTCCATAGATTCTGGGTAAAATTTATTCATTATAATCATCAAAACAAACCGTTACTGTACCTGTAATGCTTTCATCGAAATATGATATGATCTGAGGCTCGACGCTTTGGTGCTCAGTTTCCCATAAATAGGACGCTCGTGACGGCAAGTGAAATATGCTCTTATCTCCACGCTCGGGAACCCGATAACAAATATAGCTCAACCAAACTGACTGTTATGAGAATCCCTTCATATTTTGAGCTCTCATTATTATTACCTACTCTTAAAACCTACTCTTTATAGCGTTCTATTTTGAGCTCAGAGTTGATGAAAAGAGAGACTGCTCGATATTGAAGTGTAAGTATTATATCATACGCTCTTTTCTATAGGAGAAAGCTTTCGAGCTGTGATTTAATCAGGAAACGCAATGCAATAAGCATCACATTTATGTATGCCATCTTATTTAGACTTAAATGAAAATAAACATTTTCTCAGTTTTGATAAATCTATCCAATGACACACTGAAGATCTGGATGTTTCAATTGTTTACAGAATTGATCGCTAATGTCTTGTTTTTGATTTACTATAGATGGAAAATATTATACAGTAGCTTATACTCACAAATACACAAGTGCTATAAATTTAATTACCTGCAAGAACCAGCGTATTAGTGAAAAATATTATGTGCCCTGTCGAGACGGATATATGACCTCGACGATTAAATAAACGTAGGGTGTGTCCGTTTTGTTTTGACCTAATATTTTTGTAAATCAATTATTATATACAAATAAAATTTACCAACACGAAGAGGTTTACAATAAATAATTTTACATTATTTATGATTAAATAAATTGAAATCGGCAAGATTTTTTCAACATAATTTATATATAAACTTAAATTATTATTTAAATGAATGTCTTGACGTGTGTTAAAAAATTCGTGCAAATTGCAGTAAAAGTTTTTAAAAATTGGTCTAATAGTACAGTTGAAAGAGTTAAAATGTGAAGAGCAAAAGTACTGAGTACGATTTTTTGCAGAAATCAATGATCGTTTTTTAAATTTTCCGCGTTCAACAATTTCCCGTAAAATGTTGAATTCGGATCGTTTTTAAATGAATGGAAGAAAACCGGAAAAAATGGGATAAAAGAATATAATGGAAAAAAGGAACAGAATATAATTTTGTAAAAAGTTGGGATTTTGAAGTGTCTGAAACGACATAATATCGCAATCCACCAAGACAATGTTCGAACACACATTTGGAAATCCGTCTATCGCATACTAGAAGATCTAGGCTGGACTACTGTAGGAAAACTGCCATATAGTCCAGACATTGCTCCGCCGGACTATCATCTGTTTCGGTCTTCAAAGGAACTCTTGCGGAAAACCAGTTTATTAATTGTTAGCGCGTTAAAAACGACATCGCTGGATATTTTGAACGTCAGCCTTCCACTTTTTTGGAAGAAGATATTCCGCCTTTACCTAGAAGATGGTTATATATTTAGACCATGATGGTGAATATTTTGTTCATTGAAAAATTTACACAAATAAACAATAATAAAATAAAAATAGTCTTTGAGTGTCCAAGAAATTTTGCACCAACCAATATATCACTTATCAATAAGTCTCTAAAGCATAACAAGAAATTTAAACAAAGTTTTTTATTGCCTTAAGTGATACAAAATAAATGTTGATTTGTATCTGAACCTATCGGTATTATCTACTTTTTTGCTAGGGCTCCGTAGTGAAACTGACAATTTACTCAAATCAGGGTGTATTTATCTCTGTCTGCGACATCCCAGTAATTCTTATAGTTTTAGAAACTATGTGCATGACATTTGATTAACAAGTATATGTTTAAGATAAAAATCTTAGTTACTATATGTTAAAACATTTTTTTTCCTAATTTTTAAAGTAATTTCCCTTGTTAAGAAATAGTCACATGAAAAAACCTACCGCTTTGTAAGGGTATCATTATAATAATGTTTTGAAAATAAATATTGACGTAATTTGTAATTTTTAAGCTCCACCTGCAAAATATTTGGCATCGAAATGATATGCAGTGTGTCCCTTCTCTCCATTTTCTTTACTTGACCGTGCGTTTGACAAATATGCAAAAAACTAACATTAGAACTTTCATTCCAGTTAATTCATGTGAACAATTTTAAAGGGCGTGGTCGGAAACCCGCTTTCTTCTACCCCTTTTTTATATTTACGATTCACCACAATCAAAGTCTTTTTCTTTGTAAAACTGTCAAGTAAATTGAATGCAAATATTCATAAAAGAAGGGAGAACAGTGTTCAAATTTATGTCGATAAGTGGTTACAAATGTGAAGCGTCATTACCATTTCTTACGTATCAACGCGAATAACACAATCGATCTCCACAGAACGAGCATTAGACTCGCCGTCATGCCAAACTTCAATCGCAAAGAAACGTGTTTTAATAGCAAGTGGACGTTTGCTATAGTGAATAAAATTTTAAATAAACAAGGAAAGAAGAAAGAGCAAGGTATCTATACCTTGCTTTGTGTTTTGAAACTTTGTGCCTATATACGTTGATGGGCACAAAGTTTCAAATCTGACGAGTCTGAATGGGACTAGTTGCAAAGGCATCGGCCCGCTGCATGGTAAACAGAACTAATGAAGTAAGCTTTCAAAGACGGCGTCATGCGTTAATTAAGCATTCGGCCACCGCCCTCACCATTAAAGCTGTCGAGGAATCGGAGTAATTGGCACAACGACGAGGATGTCGTGTGAATAACAAATGCTTCATTGGCGAAACAATTGTTGGCATTCTAAACAAGAGTTAAAGCCGCCAATTATACACATATCTAGGCGAGTGTACTTGCGCTTTGGGGGTTGTATTTAGGGCGGCGGCACGCTCGGTTTTAATTTATTTACTTAAATTGTGTGGTCCCCGGGTTGCTTGAGGTATAATTATTTTTTTAAATTTTAGTTTCAACGTTGGGATGAATGATACATACATATATATCTTTATAATTCTCGTAAGTTCATCTGTATGTTAAGCTTATTTTATCTATTTCGTGAATTTTGAAAATATTTAAAGTAAAACACGATCAACAGAATATTTTATGACAATAAATATACTGTAATTGTTCAAACAGATGTAAATTATATATAATAAATATTCATGTATGTTATTTTTAGCTCATTTTTGTTGATGGAAATTTTAATTATTTTAACGAAATTAATTTCTGCTTTTATTATGTGTTATTTAATTTTACTTATTTTGTGATCTCGATCCCCAGGGGTCTATTATATACATGCAGATTAATTGTAGGTTACATTAAATAAAACACTTACGTATGAAACCTTTTATTAATGAATTTTTGATGAAATATTTTAATTTATATTGTTACATAAAATATTGACAAAACATATATTTATCATTTTGTCATTTGTGTGTTTCGGAATTATAGTGTTTGTGTTTGTCACTTTCAGTGTTGAGCAGCCAATAGGAGAATAAAATAAGGTTTGCGAGTTAATTATATATATATATATATATATATATATATATATTTATATATATTTATATATATATTTATATATATATACGTCATATACTTTAAATGATATCCATACCGAAACGTAAACAGTCCACGCATAATTTAATAATTTTTTTTAAAGTGAATATATTTGGCGTTAATTTTGTTGAAATTCGTTATCATTTTATTTTTATTCACAGATAAAGTATAAATTGTACTACATCACGTAGATTCATTTACGAGGAATAAAAATTAAGTAATTTTGCAAAAGTGTTGAAAGTTATTCAAAATGTAACTGTTACACCTACAATTATGGTATTTTTCTCGAAACACGATTTTATACTGAAAATATCTGAGCTAAAAATTGCCTTATTTGCAGAATTAGTATGTTATAACCTGTGTGGTGCATTTCGATATCACGCTTTCTGATTGGCGGACAATTTGTTTTACAGTGTTTTGGCGGGTGTAATTTTAAAACATAATATTGTGATATTAAGTTCAATTTATTGCAGATAAACATTGTTAAGTATTCTTGTGCAAGACGTGATATGCATGAATAATATATTACATTTATAAATGTTGGAAAATTGAAGGAAGATGTTTTTAAATACCCAGATTATGATATTGTGTGTTCAATGGAATTCATCCAATGAGGTGTTTGATTTTAAAACCATTCAGATATTACAATAATATATATATATATATATATATATATATATATATATATATATATATATATATATATATATATATTTATATTAGGCGAATACAAAATACTCGTTGTAAAAGTTAATTATTTCTACTTACTAAGGAGTAAAAACTAAAAAGTATACATGTAAAGTATCCGCACGGTATAACTTTAATATCATTACTAATATTTGACCAAACTACGCCAAAAAACCACCAGTGTAAAGTAACTTAAATTTTGCGAAATTAATAACTATAACTCAAACAATAAGGTGAACTGTACAAAATAAAGTCGCAATATCATAAATTAGCAATAAGTTTAAATTTCAAAGTAGTCACCACATATGTTTTGGAAGTAAAATGCTAAAGATTGAAATTATTAATGATGAATATAAAATTTAATTTAAAATTAACCTGAGATTTTTACCAAATTCTGAAATATGTTTCTTTTGAAAAATAGATTGCACTAGACGATGAGTAATGATATCCATAAATGTATTGTTTATAAGAGGATTAAATAGCTTTATGTATATATTTCTTTTTGTTTTCAGCCGTACATGACGATAAATGTGAATTCAATGTTCTTTTATAACACCGTCTATGTATGACAATGCTCTCTAAACAGCGTCATATACAACCCGTCAACCAAGACGCTGGTAATGTCTCGAGTGCTACCTAGTACTTGGGCCGATGGAGTCCACATAAAATAAAGCAGATGTATAGAACCTGTTTAATCTATTTAATTGTTTGTCTATGGAAGAACGCTCGTTGAAAACGACGCGACCACTATCACGTTCTCTATCCTCTCTCTTCTTATCAACTCGATTCTCTTTTCTCACTTTTGACATGAAACGTCTTTCATTTCCGTCAGAAAGAGTTACTTGTATAAACCATATGTAACTAAATACGTTCCTGCAAGCAAGATCGCTTAAAACTTTGGAAGCTTAGCATCTACCGACATTTTTTTAATACCATATCTTAGAAGGTAGAAGCCATTACTCAGTAGTGCTTATCTCGATGGTGTAAATGGCGCTGTAATCGCGTGCAGCACGACTCATTCGAAACTAAATTTACCATCGTGCGCTGTGTTTAATAAGTGATTACTCATCAGTACATTGATTGATTTGAGTGGTCGCGTTTGACAGAGCTTTGACGTTATAATACGGTTTGATACATAAAACTCATACTAGTGACCATTAAAAGTTGTAGAATTAAAAAAAAGGCTTGTGTCGGATAGCAAAAGAGATAGATTTCGGGACTCGGTACACACACACTCTATGGCACGCTCAAGATATTTCACGTACTCCACTGCGGCTGCGTCTCTGATACGGCCTATCTGTATTTTTTATTAGGCAACGCGAGAGATGGCGCCTAATTTCCCACAACACGCTTAAACCTGGACGCTAGAAGGCGCGTATCAGGACATGTGCAATTAACTACGATTGTTTGAACTTCAAAAATACCGCGAAGCTGGAGGTGACGCATAACGTGACGCGTTCGCACGAGACTAGCACTGACATCGATCGTCATGGTCAGGATTATATCAGCGGGAATACTCGTGTGACATAACTTAGCTGGACTGTATCCAATTTGCACTGTTTAAATAATTTACATTTTACTATAAATTTTACTTTAAACTATATAGGAACTTTATCAAAAGATGGGCTTTCTAACAAAAACTGTGAGCCCACACGAGATGCCTGGCAGACGTGAAATATCAGCATTTTTTTATATTGAAATATTTTTATACGAATAAATTTAAAAAAATTAATAATGAAATAATAATTAAATAAAAATATTTTATATTTAAGAAATAATTTATCATAGAAATATTTTCTGTTAAGTTCAAAATGGTTCCTGTAACTACCCTGCATATAACACCGCGCCGAGATTGTCTCTATCAGGTGGATACTATCTCATAGTGACTTAAAACACAAACGCCCTCGGCAGCGTAAATTCAGTTCATTTGTTCCCTTGACAGTGAAAAATTTTACGACAAACCAGGGAAAAGAGTGATTGTGACAAATCACTCGCAGTTTGCGTAAGTCATTTATTACTCATGTTGCATTTTGTTACCGGAAAACTGCTTAAAGCTGCAGAATATCAGGACCTGTCATGATGGGAAATTATTTCTGTTAAAGTTTGGATGTAAATTAGAATATTTTTAGATTTATAATTATTCTGCGCGACATTGATGAAAAGTTAGGTTAATCTGGCCTTACTATGTAAAAGTTATTAATGAAAACTTTTACAGAGAAAGGCCAGAATTTAGTACATTTTTATCTAATTCAATATATTTAAATATAATTAATCTCAGAATTTTGTTTTAAAAAAAATTACAGAGTATTTAGTAATACAAAGATTTTCACTTAATATTTTAGCACGTGAAAAGTGATGGTAAATAAAATTGTAGAAAAAACGTTGTTATAATTTTAGGCGCAGGACAAATTATTATCTACGTATTTTACTTTAAATATTATACATTTATGGCTGGCTGACATGACCGCAAACCACGTGAATTTGGATAAATACTTAGAATATTGAATATTGTTCAGGGTCATGTTCTACACAATGTTGTAAAAAATGGCTTGGAGCAGCAATACGAAAAAATATAGTTTTTAGACTCAATAACTTTAATTACAGTTCGTTTATCCTAATTACAAATTAATGATAAAATAATGTTCGGAATCAAGAAATTAATACGAATTTTAATCTTCACAATTAAAGGAAATGTTTATTTTTGCAATCGTTTTAATTATTTGAAAATATAACCTGCTACTTATTTATACATTTTCGCTATGCCACATGTCATCTGAACTTTAGAACATCTTCAGAAATTTTGTTTAATCTAATTAATAAAATAATATAATACAATGTAAACTGGGAAAAACTTGTAATGAAAAGCTTCAAAATTTATCATTTTGAAAATATTTCGTTGGAACGAAAGAAAAAATAATTTTCAAGTGCTTCATATGAACACCGTCAATGTGCAAAAAAGTCATTGTATCCGCAATATAATGTGCTCTGTGGAACGGATCTTTATCATGAGGATATTTTTCTGAACATATAAATATACATATAAATATTTCTTCAAAAAAACAGTGAAACAAAATTATAGTAAATTTTAACGATATTTTTAATGCACTAAAATATAACTGCATTAAAATATAACTAGCGTGACCCATGCGAAGTCTTCGCATTATTATTTATTCCATTATGAAACTCAGATGACAGATCAAACAAATATTTTACTAAAATTGACATATAGAGGCGCAAGTATCAAAAGCATTGAGTTAAAGCGCCACTTTATTTATACGTGAGTGGATTTGAAATTAAACAAACATTTTTTCGACCGTCAATCATATTGACGTTGAGCCGTTAGATGGCAGCATTGCTGTTTTGTGTATATAATTTTAATAATTAATTAATTTGCAAAAACAATAGCAATAATAAATTTTTTAGTTGCGGATGCCGGTAGAGCAAGCAATTATCTATAAAATGATATATAATTTATGTGGATTAGTTGTGAGGTTTTTTCTAAAAAGGGAGAGTAACATCTTAACCTTAGCGTTTTAATATATATATGATGATGATGATGATGATGATGATGACGATGGTGGTGATGATAGTCAAGAAATCAGGAAATGTGTCTATAAGGGTTCAAATTGTTTCGCTTATTTCTTATTTTGCTCACGAAATTTTCCAATTACAAATATTGTACTTTTAAAGCAATAAAATATTGTACTTTAAGAGAATTTGTAAAAATTTCAATTAGAATGTAAATTAGATAGACTAATAGAATACAAATGCTTGAAGAACTCGTGGTTACTTCTCCATTTAATCATGGCTGACAATTTGTTGAGCACAAAAATATGTACAGAGTCTACTAGTTTTTGAAATAATTTTATGACTTGCATAATATTTTTTACAAAATTATTTAAAAAAATTACTCGTCGTAAATTGAAGAACACTGCTCTGTTTACGCGTGCTAAACGATAGAACATTTTTGGAGTCCCTCAAAAATTTTAGATTTTTTTGCGAAAACGCTCTTTACGTGAATATCTCGATAATCATAATATATGGTTGGGTTGGCCAGTAAAGCTTAACATAGATTTATTTATAGACTCTTGACGTTTTATACATGGAGTTATAAAAAATAATAAAAAAAATGAGTGGTTTATGTTTTATAAGCTGATTTCTAGAAATAAATAGATAGAACGTGTTGTAATATGCGCTCCTTATAAAACCAAAAATGGATAAACGTTTTGATATGACAATGAAATTGGATAAACGTTTTGAAATGACAATGAGAATTCATGGTCTGTTTCTTTACTTTGAGGCATCATTTGTGACATATTAACTTTTTAAAACATTATAAAAAGTTAACCAATGAAAAATAAAAAAAAGTTCTTAGAAGCGTTACTCTGTGAAAAAGTTCATTTAAAATTATGCTAGGCAGGTTGCACTAATTATTTTGTTTTAAAGAATGATGCTGGAAAAATTGTTGGGTACGCTTTTGATCAGTTGTTGGTACGCTGTTGTCTCGTACGCTTTTGATCAGTTTTTAGTAGTAGATTTACCTTGAGAAAAATCCAGTTTATATTGAAAATTTCGCTTTTGTCACTTTATTTATATTTAACGCAACACATAACAATTAAGGGATACTCAATTGTAGCCTATATTACTCAGTTACTGTTAGCACAAATCGAAGTATACTTTATGTGTGAAAATAGGATTATCAGACAATATAATTTACACCTTAAATTTAATACTCCTTTCGACTTGGATTAAATGCAACTTTTATATTATTCGTGACAACGTCACAGCTAGTGGGCGCTGAGTTGCATTTTTTCATACAAACTATATAACATTTAATATTATTTTCTACAGGAGGAATACACTGATACCTCATTTGTCAAAATCGCTCCAGCAGCGCGCTTTTTAGGATAGACGTCCACACCTTCATAACTATGTACATATAGTACGTTAAGTTCATAATCTATTCTCTTCAATTTCGCTATAATCAGATGAAATATAAAGTTCTTTGTTTAATCGTAATTTATATTTGACGTTTGATTGCTCTACGCAGTATTTTGATAGTACTGTTAAAAAGTGAGATTAGGATAATCATAAAGTTTTTAGTTATTACCTTATTATATACTAACTTTTATTTTATTTGAAACAATCTGTACCTTACAAGGAAAAACAAAACCCTTATAAGATTACTGAAGTGTTCGTGTGTCCTCCTGTTACAGCAGTTTTTCTTTAGAAATTGCTCAATATAGAAACTTAAAATCCGACGTAATAATAGATCATATTAATCCGCATATTTTACCGCTAACACTTCTAATTACTTATTTGGTGATTGTAGAGGAGATAAATCAAGTATTTAAATAAAAATAGTTTTATATATCATCATATGAGAAATAATTTCAAATAGTACTTTTAATGACCTGAACAATTTAAGAATTTTTCGTAATTACGTATCCCCACATTAAATTGCATAGATATATTCACAAAAATTAAAAAAAAGAGCATTCCTTGTTTCTCATTGCCTAAACTACTAAAGTAAACATCGTAAATACAAAATATTTGGTAGAATATGACTAGAATATAATAGGAAAACTTAGCAATTATTTGAGAAATTCACGGTATTTTTACTCCATCAAAAGATGTCTAGGCAATATATTAATAGGGTGAAAATTGTTATTAACCTTTATAAAAAATTACGCACCAAAAATTGTGGAGATGAGTATTTGATTAGAGTTTCTAATTAAAGTTTTTCTATTTAACCTGTATCACTATTTCAACAGATATATATAGCTACATATCTTTAAACGTGTTTCCATTCACTTGGTCAATTCTTATAACTTATTGCATAGAGTATGAAGGTTATGGATAAATGTTAGTTAACTATTAGGAATATTGAAATAAAATACGTTTCCATAAGACGTAATACTTCCAAAAAACTGTCAGGCTCTGATACACATAAAATTAAATGTCAAAAAATAATTAAGGTATTTGCTTTTCTGCCGCCGAAAAGGAAATATACATATTATGGAACACTTTTCTGAATTATATTAAAATTTTAATGTCTGGAAATTTTTCAAAGCTACAAAATATTTACTTTTTAGATAAGAAGCAAGCAAAATTAATTAATTTCGGTCTCTGAAAAAGGCTCTCCCTGGTCCCTTCTTAACGATATTATACTACAGATACAGCAAAAATATTGTAAAAATTTACATTAACCTTTAAGTGTAAATAGTTTTACTGAAAAATTAAGTGAACCTTTAACAAAAACAGAACATTTCACAAAACACAGGACCAAATAAAAAAGATAAAATTCTTAAAAGATAAATCACGTGCCTGTCTGTCCATCTGTAG
This sequence comes from Druceiella hillmani, assembly GCA_039881145.1. Classification (NCBI taxonomy): domain Eukaryota; kingdom Metazoa; phylum Arthropoda; class Insecta; order Lepidoptera; family Hepialidae; genus Druceiella; species Druceiella hillmani. Next base: position 7,734,926 of record JAYKKI010000098.1, on the reverse strand, counting down.
CAGTCATTTTTCTCCGGAAACATGCAGAATGTTGAAATTTGAAACAATAATGAAACATATAGCTAAAATTATAAATAATTTATGCAAAGTTTTGGGGGAAAGGGGGGGCAAATGAAGTAATCGATATTTTTTAAAATTCCGTACACAGTGCGAAGTATCATTTGAAAGAGAATTAATACATAATGACAAGTATCGTTTAAAAAAATTCATAATTGTAGTTAGTATATCTTTAGAAGTATACTGAAAAGTACGCAATAAATAGGTTCCCACTCTTACTTACGAAATGAACTAACGTATAATTATGAAAAAATAGGGTTTTTAGAAGTCCACATAAAGATTGTAGGAAACATATAATCATGTTTTTTTATGATTGTAGTTTTCCCGCTACCTTTGGCGTAGACCCTTGTGGAAGGAGCATAATCTTAATTTTTGAGCTGTTAACAAAACTATATACATATGATCTCTGATTAATTATTGTAACTTAAAACTTTGTTTCAAAAAAATTTGTTTTTTTGAAATAAAGTTTTCAGTTATAATAATTAATCAGAGAGAGAATCATAAAATCGGTTGGGTATATAAATTTATGAAAAATCTGTAACATGTATATATATATATATATATATATATATACATATATATATATATATATATATATATGTATATACATATATATATATATATATATATACATATATATATATATATATATATATATATATGTATTCTTAATATATCTATAAATATATCTATGTATTTCATATAGTGGACTATGCGTCTCATTCATTGAAATAAGTCGTCTCATTGAAATATTGTCGTCTCATACATTAGAGCATACGTTTATGTGATATACAACTCATTCATTGGACTATGCGTCCATTCGCCTAGACTCATTATGCCATGCGATATGTGTACATAACTATATAAATAATATATACTGCATGGCATAATGAGTCTAGGCGAAAGGCAGCTCATGCATTGGATAATGCATCTATTCGATATACTTCTCAAACATTGCATCATAAATTTTTTCCTTTTATTCAAACGTGTAATTTTTTGACATCCCTCCTCTTCCAAATTGCTTTTCATGCAATATTACGTAATTATTTATTTTTACTTCTTGCTTTATACTTCTCGAACATTTTTTAAAATTTTATATTTTGCAACAATTTCATATATACTCTGTAATATAAAAGAATTTTATTTTGTAAAATTCAATGCAACATAAATAAAAATAAATAAAATTTATATTTGAAAAAAATTCTATTTTATCCAAATGACTCATGGATATAAATTAAACTACACTCGATGCTTTCACAATTGAGAAGTTTTCATTACCAGCTACCTCCTCCATTATCAGACACTTCTTGTTTCAATATAAGCAAAGAGCTCATTGAGACAAACGAAACGAGCTCAAACTTGATGGGTTTATTGTTAATCATCGAGAAGATCCCATGAATAACTCTCGCTTCCATTATTATACTCTCCGGGTCAAAAATATAACGAAACGTTCTGTTGAGAAAAGTCAAAGGAGTTCAAACTCATAGTGTTTGTTTTTGGCCATTACGAATTGGCTGTAACCACTACTTACTACATCATAGTATTAGCACGATTGTACCACATTATTGCATTATTACTATAATTACGCAAGTTTGAGAAGTTTCATATCAATGTGATAATTAGAAGTAGTTAAAAAGTGAGTTATGCATTTTGGTAACGGAAAGTTACAGGTGAAGCAAATAAAAGCATTTTAAAAATATGTTAACTTTGGTTTTAATTAGCTGAACTTAATCATGTCCTTTTGTAAAAAAATGTTGCTCGAGAGTCATTTAAAACTGCCTTGTCAGTTTATCTAATTAGATATTATCAATGTAATAATATATTTTTATATTGTAATCGGAAATTAATAATTAATTTCTTGTTTTTTTCAAAATACATCCCCGGTAAATATATCTCAACAGTATAATTTTTCAACTAAATATTAAAATAATTTCATTAAGTTTATCGATATATTAAAAATCGTCATTATAATATTAAAATACAATTAATGATTCAATACGGAAACAACAGATTTAAAGGGAGGCAAGAATTAACCGTGTCATTTATTATCGAGAATTTATATTTGCTACAAATAAGAAAATTGAAAAATCTAAATAAGTTTCTTAGATTTATCATTCAATGCTGAATTTACATAATTTAGATTTCATCATTCTATATACGTCATTTTTTTATTTAAAAAAACCTTACAAAAATCAGTGCAAAATGAAACTGAGAAAATCAAATTAACTGACTATAATTACAATTAGTATGAGGGTATGTATAAAGCGTACAAGTTGTTACGTTGTTTGTAAAATCAAATCATCTTCTGTAACGAAAGATCGACTCTATGCAAATTTTTATTCGAAACGCTGTCAGATATAAAACAAAAATTGACTTCAACAAATAGCTGAGGCGCTTATCTTTCTACCGTGCGGGAAAAGTATATAACGTGTACTCGTAGTTTCCATTGAAAATATCAAATTTTTTCATCATGGAAGCAACGTAAAAAGAAATATGAAATAAGCGAACAAATTTCGTTCAATGTTAAGATTCCCCTTGATCCTTTGATAAATATGTTTTGATGCAGTTACACTAAAAATATTAAAAAAAAATTATATTTTTAAATTAAATTACTTCCAGGAAAACAGTAATATATTTAGTGAAAACTTGCTGTTGATAAGACAATGAATAAAGCACTATGAATTAAGCACTATATATGAATAAAACACTATCAATTATGAACATGGCGAGTATTTGTCAATAGACGCGACGAGAACGCACACAAAAAATAGTTAAAAATTTATTCCTTTTTCTGTCAACTCAGTAAAAATTCTGAGTAAGTGACTTAATCTGTTTCCATCAAGAATAGTCATAATTCGGTATTTTAATCAATGTATAGTTAGTTTTGTTGCATGGGAAAACAATAATGTCCCTGATTTTGAAGGGAATCTTCATATAGCGCGTTTTAATGCGAAAAAATACAATTACAAATTTTGTTACATATCTTTGTCAGTCACAATATGTTTGAGTTAAACCTAGAAAACAAATTTTTACCTACTTTCCATTGCTTAATTAAGCTGTACATTTTCAAGAACCCATTTTTTTATTTATTTCGGGTCACGACAAAATATTAAATTGCATTGACATGGGGTTTAAAATTAGTCATTATAACTTCATAATCGATAATAACAGACCCATAATATTCGTGATCATTCAATTTGCCATGGCTGAACCTTTGGTTTCCAATAAAGTTCATGGTTTAATAATTACGCTAAAAGTAATCGTATTAAGTTCATAAAAACAAGTAGCATTCAGATTGCGTTTAGCCATGGTTAATGTATCTTGGAAAAAGCTTTGATTTCCATAATGTCCATGGCCTGATGACGGAGCTAAAAAAGTCGCAGTAACTCCACAACACAAGTTATAATTAGGTCGTATAGGCAAAGACGTTTTTTGTTGCACAGTGTCAAAGATTTTACGGTAATTAAAGTGGTCGCAATAATGCAATAAAAGTAAGTGCAAACCCATCATGTATGCGTGTGTCCAATTTATCTCGGGAAAAACTTTTGATCATGTGTGATGCCCTTGTTCTGATAACGATGGTACCGAAAAATGATTATAATAACATTATCACAGCGAGTAGTAGATTTAACGTATTTGGACACTTTTAATCCATCTTACCAAGATCTTAATCTGACATGACTCTATTCTGTTGGTGACACAAAATGTGGACGTAGAGGTTTCATAACAAGAGTCTAATTGTATTTGGGCATATTTAATTTGCCTTAACCAGACCATGATATCCATGCTTGACGGAGGAGTGAAAAATAATTATAGTATCTTCGTAATCGCGAATGTAATTTCATTGTATAAGGCACATTTAATGTTTTGGTCTCATATTATTGTTATAGTCTGGTCGTAATGGTAAAAGGTGGCTATAGAAACTTTGTATGAACAAACAGTGGACTTGTCGTGCCTCAACATATGCAATTTGTGTACGTGTTTGTGATCGTGTTGTTAAGCCCTTAGTTATATTAGCATTATGCCCATGTTATGCATTACGAACTCCATCTAAATATTACGTACTCCATCTCATATTATTGTTATAGTCTGGTCGTAATGGCAAAAGGTGGCTATAGAAACTCTGTACGAACAAATAGTGGACTTGTCATGCTTAAACATATGCAATTTTTGTCCGTGTTTCTGATCGTGTTGTTAAGCCCTTAGTTATATTAGCATTATGCCCATGTTATGCATTACGTACTCCATAGCTAGGGTAATTGAGTTCATCATGGGATTGATCAGTAGTTTGTGGTATCCGGATAGTATTTGAGTTCATACTAATCGAAAATCAGTTCGATTGGCATTATGGCAATGGCAATTGACAAGTGTTTTGTCTAATTGAAAAGTTAGGATAGTAAGGTTTGCAATGAAACTGATCAATAGTTAATTGTATTTATATATTTACAAATCTTACTGAAAGCTTAGAAAACTAAGTTGATAACGGCAGCCTTATTGCTACAGCATGAATAAAAAAGCGACGTTCAGGTTATTTAATGGGCGTACTGGTATATTTGTTTTTAAATTGGTAAGTAGCAATGAAACGCCGCATTGTTAAATAATTGTCAGGTATAAAAAAATGAAAATTTTTGTTCAATTATCTCAGTTTACGGAGCAACTTGTCAACAGATTAAATCATAAATGAACCAGCAGAAACCAGCTAATGAAAGTGAGGTTATATGAAACTGAGAATACAATACTTCTAAACACTAAAAATGAGATTTTACTTTTATTAATTTATAATAAGTTTTCTCAAAACGTTAAAAAACGTCAAGCTCTTTCTTTAAACAATATAAATAGAAATAATTAAAAAAGAAATGGTATTTAAAATATTTTCAATTATAATAGATCATCAAATCTATTATTGACGGATTTTTAGAATATTTTAAGCCATCTTCTTTCCATTGTGTTGAAGGCAAAGTATGATTTATAGTATTCTTAATGTAAGATAAAATCTAACTTCAAGTTTTAAATAATGTAAATCATTTTCGTTGAATACCTTGTGTTAAATACCGAATAGATTATTTAAAACTCGGAGTATCTGGTTCATTTGAATAATTTCTCATCTTGATTTTTATCAAACAATTTGACTGCGATTTTAATATTTCTGCTTTTTGCCACGTGTCACCTCCATACGTAAAATAAAAATCCCCGAAACTGGAAAGGAAGCTTAAACATAAAATTCATCGTGCAACCAACCACTTAAACTACTTTGACATTATCAAATAGATTAGATTTTTTATTTTATTCTCTAGATCTGGAAAAAACAAGAATGATTGGAAACTATTTTATACGAGCGCTCTCATCGCTTACTAATGACAAAAAAACTCATCATGTCTGTAATTCATAGGGCTTTATGGAATGTCTTGTTCGTAGCAAATTATATGTAAGTGTGCATCATAATATCACACACACAAAAGGCAACCTGGAAAAAATATCCGAAAACAAAAACATTCATAATTTGGACATATTTCTTCGGTAGGTTAATCCAGTCAATAATTAGTTATTAGATTTTCTTGTCAATTTTGATAATATTCCCACCCGCTTTGATCTAAATATTTTCACAATTAAATGAAACTACGTGATGTAGTATTATTTCTACTTTCTTTAAATTTCTTTAACCACGTGGTCGTCGTTAAAACAACGGATTTTAAGTATCCCCATAAGAAAAAGGCACATGGGCTTAAATCGGGTGACCTAGGTGGCCACGGTACGGTACCTTTTCAGGATATGTTTTTTTCTGGAAATAACTGCCACACTGCATTCACGGACACATTAGCAGTGTGATGAGCTGTGGCCCCGTCCTGCTGGAACCATATGTTTTGGTTGAAGGATGGACTATTCTGTAGTTCTTCTCTGAAAAAGTCATTTAACATCTGGGCATATCTCTCCGAATTCACAGTTACAGTTTGGCGACGTTGATTTTCAAAGAAATAAGGCCTTATGATTGCAGATGCAGACATGGCATACCAGACTGTTACTTTAGGCTTATGTAAAGGCTCTTGATGCATTTGTATTGGGTTGTGGACATCCCAGTAACGAAAGTTCTGCTTATTCACATACTTCAATGTGAAAGTGAGCTTCGTCACTAAAGAATATGTTGCCCATCCGGGTAGCAGTACGAAATCTCAACAACATCACCTGCGCGTAAGTTTTTCTTAATTCATAGTCAGAATCGTGTTAACCTTGAACAATTTGAATGTTAAATGGATGGAACTTGAGCTTTTTTTGCATTATTACCTGTAAAGTTGATTTCGGAATTCCCAATATCGATGAACGTGTACGCAGTGATAAACGGGGATTTTGAACGACAGAAACCATAACACGCTCGACATTTTCATCCGTGGCTACCAATGGTGTAGGTCCTGGCCTGGGCCTATTTAATGTTGATCCTGTAGCTCTGAACCTTGCTAACCATGACTGAATGAGGTTGATCGATGGTCCATCACGTAATCTATGAATACTGTAACGATTATTAAATCGACGGTGTGCTACAGACAGCGAAAATTCACTCGAAATGTACGCTCGCGGTGCTCTCTACTCCACTGTTCCATGGCTACTAAAACATCCGCACCGCTTGCGCTTTTAACGACGCCCCCCGTGCCCCTCTTATTTGTTGCGTTCAGAAACTATGTTTGTTCAAACTTTGAAATCTGCCACTGGACACCTGTATATGTATATACAGATATAAACATATATATATATATATATATATATATATATATATATATATATATATATATACACGTATATGTGTCTGTGTGTGTGCATGTGTGTGTACATACACATGTATTTGCATCTATTTGGACAACAAATAACATATAAATTATCCAGTTAAAAGCGATGCCAAAACGAAAGCCGAAAAAAAGACAAATTAGAAAGAAGTTCTATGAAAATACAAATGAAAAAAACCCATTTCGATAAATAATGCAACCAGAGAAATGTTTTTTCCACATCAGAATGTTTCCTGTACTCAATTCACACAAAGTAATTGATAATAATCTCGATCAATAATTGTGAAATAGGAGAAGGAAATGTCGATGATAGGAACACTTTATATTTACGATAATCGTGTGTAAAAGCATTACTGAAAATGAAAATATAATCATATAAAGAAACAACGTTACTTCAATAACCATTCGGAGATTGTAAAGTGTTGAGGAAATATCGACTAATAAATAATTCACCCCCGGTACATTTTGTCCCGTACAAGAGACCGATTACAATGTGAACACAATATGGTGAGAAATTTTATGTTGAACGTAATTTATTATATGAAGGTAAAATGGTTTTAATATTCCTTTCTCCAATACATTGGAGTGGATAAATTTAAAACAATAAAGGTGTCGTAAGTTAATAAAATTATTAAATGCAAAATCTGCAACAGTAAACAATGATTTTATACCCGATTTATGCGTTATACTCATACAAAAGGAATTTTTGGCACCAAATAGCGTCATCCGTGAAGTAGTACGAAAGATCTAAAGTCCGTGTAATCTCGTATGTAAGAGATAGTCGTTTTAAAATTAAAACAAATTAATAATAACTGTCTTAATGCAACCAATTCACCGGATACGGGTAATAATCCTAATTTCAACAGTTTAATCACTATAACTTAAACAAATTAATAATTTTTATTTTAAATATTTGGCGTTAATTTTGTAGAAATTAATTATTCACAATAAATGAAACTACGTGATGTTTCACAATAAATGAAACTACGTGAAAGATAATCTTTGCTAATAGTCCACCTGAAGATGTAATACAACGAAATCTAGGTCGTGGTAAAGAACTTAAAGAAAGTAGAAATAATACTACATCACGTAGTTTCATTTAATTGTGAATTTAATTTAATTTATGACATAAATTTAAAACGTTAACTTCCAGTGTATTCACAACATGAAATAAATTCAAGAAGTATTATAATACAAAATATTACATTTCTTAAGTGGATCGGCTGTGCTGGCACCGACTTCAAAATAAGTAACTTAGTTACTTGTTGCAAATAAATAGGTACCTATTTTGAGTTATTTATTTTTTTTACTTTTTAGTACTTACTTTTTAAGTCTGTTTTTTGAAAGAATTTTTATTTCAAAATTTTTACTAATTAATACTATTAATCATTACACTATCATTAACTTTCAATTATTACCTTTCTCAGAATATTGTGTAATTATTAAAAGTCACGGGCAAAAGCTATTTGATCTACAGGTAATTTTCTGACACAGTACAGATAATATTTCTACAGGTAATTTTCGTTGTCAAGAACACATAGAAACGAAGTGACAGTAGCAGCCGCCAGTGGTTAGCTGTTAGCTGTTGAAGAGTTCTATTTTCCAAATCCGAAGCGCAACATCAAGTTTTGCAAAGTAACAACCAAACAAACAGTTGCAAATATATTGAATCACGATTGATTTTCTACCATCTGTTAAGGAGTTGCAAAATTCATCATCAGACTCTGACCTGGTCGATGATGTAATTATTTGGCAAAGTAAAAGCTACCAGTGGCAAATATATAGAATTATACCTGGCTTACTTTTATCCGATAAAGAGTTTTATTCTTCATCTCCAGAACTCATCATCAAGCTATGACCTGATCGGCAGTATAGTTATTTTGTAAATTAACAACTCTTAGTAGCAAATATTTTTAATCACGCTTGATTTATTAACATCCGTTAGGGAGTTTCATTGTTCATCCCATAACTTATCATCAAACCGTCATCACAACAGATCATCACCATATTTATATAAGACCACCTCTAAAGTACCCTCTTTCAAATAAAAAAAGAATCATCGTAATCGGCCTACTTGGTAAAGAATTATCGCTGAACATACATAAAAAAATATTGTGACGAATTGAGAACCTCTTCCTTGTTTGAAGTCGGTTAATAAACAATACTATATGTTGTAATGTGAAGTATCTCCGATTTTCATCACGTCACATGCAAGTTTATACAACTTTCTATTCTGTAGTATATACTTGTGAAAGGAATGCAGTCATGTGGCCACTTTATGAAGCAAGTGGAGGTACAAAAAATACATCTCGTACCGATAATCTGATGTAGCCTTGGACGTAAAATTTTGAAGTGGAAAAGCAACACTATTGTTCAGCTCTATATTATCTGGAAAACCCGTAAGATGCTAACTATGTTCAGAATCAACAGCAATGTAAAAGCTATTCTTTTTTTGTCATTATAAATCTTTAATCTGTTCAATTATGAACATGATCATATTTTCCGAGGCTGAGTATTGAAGTGATTCAAACATTTTGAATATGTTCCCATTTATTTAAATCAACTTCAGTTAGACCAGTACCTATATCCGTATCTATTTTCAAGTAATATAAACTGATGTTTTTGGTAAATATAATAGAATCGGAACTATATATTTCAATATTTCGAACTTTGTGTAAATAAAAAAAATGTCTTTCAAAAGTTACAAACCGCTTACCTAAACTAACCCACGCATCTTAGTTAGACAGGTTTGCTAAAATCTAAGTACGAGGATATTTGTTGCTTTATTTGACGATATGAATTTCTTTCACTTTTGGAAATAAAGACTAACAGTTTGGATGCTAATAGAATAAGTTGTCGATTTGTTACAAGATAGTAGAAGGAGGAGACAAGCTGTAAGTCAGGGTTTCACTTGAGCTCAAGGGAATCGTATTTCGGGCCCACGTTTACTATCTGCAATACACTCCGTAGTAACGGTATATTATCCAACAGATTACATTATTATACTATGAATGTTAATCAGCCCTGCGTCTTATTTATATTCTCATGGGACTATGATTATTTTGACGGATTGTCTGTGAAATAATGATATTGTTGCGATAAAATTGTTATCAACTTACAAAATTGTATTGATATTTTCTTCCTTCATTTTTGCGTGCACAATAGTTCCAACAGATATTAAATCGATTACTGTAAAAAATATACCATACTTTGTGTTTTTATTGCTAAAGTACTCGTAATTTTAATGGTATGGAATTAAGAAAAAACGGAGACGAATGGAGGTCTTATATTTTATTCAACTCTCACAATATAAAGTTTTTGAAAATCTCTCATCAGAAAAATCGGATGAAAGTACTTGGAGCCAGAATTTCAATAGGTATATCAATATTAGGATTCCAAAAATTAAAGTATTACGAATTTTCTGTAAGAAATTCGTAATACTTTATTTTTTCATTATGCTATATTTAGTTCCTGTAATAATCTTTTCTTTTATGTATATTACTTTTACGAACACGATGTTTCACATCTGCTAGACCTCCCGTGACGGCTCAACTTTTTTTGTTATCATATTAATCCGTGTCCAATACGCTCATTCATCGGTTCATCAGTTTTTGAAGCCAAACTCTCAATATAGAATACGTTAGACCTTTTCCCAAGAAAAGATACATACACACACACATGAACACACGCGCAAACACACAAACGCACACACGCACACAGGCACACAGGCACATACGCACACTCGCACGAACACACGTACACATGCACCTGCGCACACAGACACACACACTCACACATGCACAAACGCGCACATCTGCACACACGCACTTACACGCACACACATGCAAACACACGCACACACTCACAAACGAATACAGGCACAAACGCACACACTTGCACGCAGCCACTCACAGACACACACACACACACACACACACACATACGCACACTCGCACACCCGCACGCACACGCATGCACCCTCACGCACACGCACGCATACACAAGTAAACGCACATGCATGCGAGCGCTCACTCTCGCACACAAACATGCAGACACACACGTAGGCATGCGCGCTCTCACGCGCTCAAGCAAATGCATACGTACAGGTACAAGCACATGCACACACATACGCACAGGCAAACGCACGCATACATACACACACTGCTTTCGATTTTTTAAAACTAAATTCTTGAAAAAAAGAAAGTATCCTATTTCTTTTTTTACCGTTCCACACGCTAATTCTACTTCGTTTTCCAAGTCATAATAAGAACAAATATCATCCTACATATTAAAACTGAATGGTTAATAAATTTACTCTGCTCAAAGCAGTAGTATGTAATAATTAAAACACGAAGGAGCTTTAACAAGGTATCAATTAAATTCTGCAGCAGTGGACTTCACATTACACTTGTCTCGACTTCTTGATGTCGACAAAATAAAATGCCCAACAAACGTAGAATATGTCACAGTTAAAGCTGAACAGCCGCCGTTACTGGCGTTGTAATATGTCATGAGAACACAGCGGTAAAAGAAAATGTTTTAAGTGGATTAAAGTTGCATAACGACCATTTGCGCTTGTGATTCCTCTTTATGACAAGATAAACTAGTAGATATACATTTAGTTTTTGGAATTAAATTCAAGATTTAGAGCGTGTATTTGATTTCTTTTTTTACAAATTTAATGTACCCATTTACACCTAATGAAGTTATAGCTTCAAGAGCTTTCCCACAGAGTTAACTTAACTGTAGATTGAAATATAAATTATATTTGGATCATGATTATATATATTTGGATGAACAAAAAAAATTACCGAAATGAACAAGAAAATATTACATTCATATAAATACACACATGCATATACACATTCACATGTCCCTCTTTTAAAAAAGCCTTTTATTCCTTGTCTTGTAAATTATGAAGTGTACTACAATGAATCGTGTTAATATTGTCTTTAAAAAATGAGTATTTTAAGTATTGTTAATATAAATTATAATGATTATATGTAAATTAAGTTATGAAATAATTTTATTTCCAGTTTATTATCGTTTATGCGTGCATGTATTTAGATTTATTAGCAAGAATCCCGGTGTGGGTGAAAACTTTCTCCAAAGACACTAGTAATTCTTTATCTTCTGCTACCGGGATCCAGAGCAAGCCGGCTATTCTTTTCATTTCATCTTCCCAGGTTGTCATTAGTATTCCTCTACTCCTTTTTCCACGTGAGCCGCTTCATAATGTCGCTCGCACAATCCATCTTTGGTCCGTAAGTCTCACAACATGAAATTCCTGTTTCTATTCCAGTTTTAGGGCATAGCTCAAACCATTAGTGGCTCTTGTTATTGTTTTCATATTTGTTAGGTGTATTTTGCATGTTTTCTCCATGCCGAGCATATTACGTTTTATTCCTCTTGATGTTAATCATATTTTTTTTGGTTGTGAATTTCCACGTCTGGTAGCTTGTGTTAAGCATGATATAAAACTGAAGTTCATAATTTTTGTTTGAACATTTATTGGTACGTGGTTTTTCAATATTTCTTTTTGGCTCCATTATTTATTTCACGTTTGTTATATCTTTCTTTCTATTTATAGTTCAGTATTTTCTCTATCAAAAGTAATCCTTTTGCCTAGGTAGATAAAATATTCTGTATATCAGCGGCGCATTATTTACTTTTATTGGTCTTTCCGAGACATTTGTCATTACTGTAAACTTTATGAACTTAATTTCCAAATCTAACTTGAAAAGTAAAGACTTGGTAGCAGGTTTACTGGTTTGTAGTTGCTAATGTTCTTTGGGTTATTTTTTTGTAGATGATTGTGCTATTTGATTCTGACCATTACAAGAGTATATCAACTTTTCGAAGTATATTGAATACTAAATGGTTTAGCTAACGGTGCACCCAAAACAATGCGCGATATTTTTAATTTTTCGTTTGTAATGATATCTGAATCTGGACCTATTTCTATATTCATTTTCCTTGTAGATCCTTTGATCTATATTCCAACATTTGGCTTAATGGGATTAACATAGCTAGCTTTTTTTTTAATATTTAGTATGGTACTTCGTTTTTAATATTTAGTACTTGAACCTTTTCGCTATTTAAATTTTCATAAAATTCGGTTGCCACAGTAATGAATATACTTCTTTGGTACAGATGTTTAACTAAGTTCTTCAAATCTTTTATCCAAAATTTATTTACCCTGAGTTCTTTGTAGGCTTCTTTTGTACTTCTCGGTTACTATTTTTTATATATTTATTGACTAGCTCGTAGAATAGGACACAGTTTTTTCTAGATATCTTCTTGTTTGTAAAAACGCCATTATATACGCAGATAGTTTCTTGTGAGGTTTATGTTCATGGGTCTTCTCACGATAACGTCATAAACATTGGTTAATTGTGCTTATTATTAAACCGGAATAGGTTTTAACGGAAGTAAGCTCCTACTGATTGTACTGTTGTGGTTTTGACATAAGGATTCCGGATTTCCTTTCTTGTTTTATTTCTTTTCACTTTTCATTGAGCTTTATCGGTTACTATAAATTTGGCTCTATTCATCTTATTTGATAGTCGTAATTAAAAATATAATATTTTCTTGGCATAAATATTCGTTCTACATGTATGTATGTAACTTAGATTATAAATGTCATATTTTATACTTGAGAAACATTCGGATACGTAAGATGAAATATTTTAAATAATATAATTTATAAGTATAACTCTGGCATAAAAAAAATATTATAATAACAAAACAATTCCTATCATACTTTTTACAGACGTAGGACTTACAGTTTTAAAAGGTTAAGGCACTAAAGAAATTGCGGTGGCCCAACCCCTACCAGAAAAACACTAAATCACCCTTAGTAAACCCTCGTCTAATATCATCAACATATTTTTTAAATACTTACTAACAAACAACACTTTTTTATAAATATATTTGTTACAGTAGTGTAACTAAATATTAGGATATAGAATATTAAATTGATAAAATATGTCACGAAAAATTACACACCAAACTGCAAAGATCATATAACAATGAACCTAAAACATAAAATACACAGTAACTAAACTATTATTACATGTTATTACACATTAAACTATTATTACAGTAAATAAACTATTATTTTGCAGAACATTAGATCATAATAAACTTAAAATATTAAATACGAAATGAAATACATTAACACTGTACAAAAAAATATACGTTTTATAGCAAAGAATACATCACAGTGAACCCTAAATACGAAATATAAATTAATATATAAAAATAAAGACAAATAACAATAATAATTCGCAGAAAAAATATATCATAACAATAACATCACAATTAACTTTCTCTTAGATATTGATAATGGCATCTATATTTATAAGAATTATGTAAATCTGAAGCTATAGAACTCGAAATCGATTCTTCGATATAAATTATAAATCTATCTATATGTAATAGACAGATTATAGATTAAAAAAATATGTGATAGACATATATTTGGAACAAATAGTTAACTGTTGATTTGGTAAAGAAAGGCAATAAAGAGTAAGAATTTTTATTTAATAATTTTAAGTGGTAATTAAATCGAAACCATAATTGTAGATACGTATGTTGTTACTTGTGTCCGTCAAATAAAATTCTGTAATATTTAAAAAGTGAAATTAATCATTTAATAAATATTCATTTAAAAAAATATGTTGTTTGGGCTTTCAAGAATTTTGATCACGTTATTTATTCTTTCAAAAGTCCTTGTCAATTCTTTTGTCATCAAATTAAAAGAATATTTTACAGTGTTTAACATAAAACGTAGATGTTGAAGGTCATGATAATCTTCTTTTACCTTTTTTATTTTATATAAGTTCAAGTTTAAATTTTTTTCCATTATAATTTAAATTTCATTTTTTTTACATTTCATAATTCAAGTTTAAATTTTTTTCCATTTAATTGAGAATAGTTAGTCATACTTGATCCATTTTCACAATAAAGCCTGAAATGTTGCTGAAATACAACAAATGAAGTGAAATTTGCGTCTAAAACAAACCGCTACGAAGTTATAAATGTCGAATGTTGAGTTTCTTCATCATTAATAAAGTCTAAATATCGATATTATCAAACATCGATGTTGAGAGACTAAACGTTGACTTTTTAACATCGATGTTGAAGTATGTAAAACATCGGGACTCGATATTAAAAACAAACCATCGAATTTCGATCTTGACAGTTCCGTCACATGTCTGTACGAAAGTTCCGATAAACATCTTTTTCTGGATGGATCTCATCGATATTAACAGGCAACAAACGGTTAGCTCTCAGACTCTTCTCTTTCGCTAATTCTTTAAAATCAAAGAATAGAAAATCATTGATATTAAGGAACATCGAAATTTTGTACGTGATTATTATCGACTATCGATGTTTAGTTATCGATATTAATATCGATAATTTATCAACATCGCTCGCCCCTATATAAGAATACATTTATATTTTTTAATAGTAGGTATACTAGCACAATCTGGTGTTTCCTAGCAGAAAATTGATTTTCACAAAAACGATAAAATTGATAAATGTTGTTTGACAACCTATGGCTTTGCTGTAAATGAGGATATCACTCTAAGTGTAAAAATTATAAAAAAGGCAAAAAAATATAAAAAACAATATACTACCAAAAACTTAAGATAAAATAAACTGATAATAAAAGATACAATGAAAGATACAATAATATAACGTAATAGAGTAATTTAAATATTCACCTAATTAATTGGTAACTATTAAAAGGGTATAAATTTAAACTAAAGAGTTGTTAAAGTTTTTATAAGCAGCGTAAAGCACCTCGAGTATCCCGATATTTTGTAATTAAACTTGATATACGGTGGGCAATAAAAGTTAATGCGGGGAAATTTTAACCTAAAGAAAACTTCAACTTACTAAGTTTACCTCATTGCGATGGTAGAAAAACAAAAAAAGCAAAAGGAAAAAGATGCATTTTTAATTTAAATTTTACTTATTGAACTAATATTTAAACATTTATGTTGCGAAGTCCAGTTTTATCCAAATAATCTGCTATATGGTTCAATTCATTTAATTGCAATGTGTGTTGTTGTTAGTCACATTTATTCAGACTAAAATGAAACCATTTACGAATTAAGATTTTTTAGAAGTGGCTACATTTCTTTTGCGTATTAAGTTCAGTCTTTATACAATATTTCCTCTTTTAATTCTGTAGATCATAGCAATGACAATCGACTATGAAATTAAAATGTATGGCCAAAGTTCAAATCAACATTAAATCGTCCCTACTTAAAAAACTATGGAAATTGCAATAAATTAGAATGTCAAATAATGTATCAAAACTAAAAATCTATTATATGCCAAAAGCTATGCCTACCTTATCCGTCAAAGTAATGAAATAATTTATTCAAATAATAAAACTGCGAAATTTTAGTTATAGATGGTGCGAAGTAGCCCCGACATAGGTTTCTGGGTTTGTAATTATATTAATAGGTTCTTACTTTATTTTAGTCGAGGGTTTTCAAAAAAAATATTTAATCGTTTTTAAATTACAACGAATACTTATCCGTTATGAGTTTCTTTTTTCCAAATTTTTAGTTTTGCCTTCCATTTTCACTTTTTGGTTAAAATGTTTACACCTGACGTGGGCTTAACCAAAATTTTATTTTTAGTTCTAATAATAAGCTTTTAAAAAAATTCGCCAAAGGGCAAGCTTATGTGATTCTTAATAGAGTACGATCTTTAGGCGGCGTCATAATAACTAATCTAAATAAAAGAAAACACTTTAATTATCAACACAATAGCATAGCGTTGATTAGAGTTCAGAACAATTATAGATTAAAAGAAAGAAAAAACAAAGTAGTTAATCTAGGTCAATCAAAAATGTTTATTGCAACGCCCCTTGCCAGTTAACAACATAACATTTGACTAATAACCTTTGCAAAGTCGGAGCATTTGTTTGCAACAAAATGTTGAAGCGCTCCTTGGCGAGCTAACACTATAACGCCCATCTAGAACCATCCCGGCTAGTACGAAATATTTTGCTTAAAACAGTATATAAATCGGTCAAACTAATTTGGAGATAAATGGGAATATTCGTTTGCAATAAAATGTTGCAGCGCCCCTGGTGAGTCTGAAGTAAAACTCATCACATATAATACAGTAACTATGACTTACCCGTAAACAAAATATATGTGTTCCAAATTTTTTTGTGGAGTTTTAATGTATTGAACATAGTGTTAGTATTATGTAATAGTTCAAATAGTGTTCATTACGAAAGCAGCCAGATCATTTATTTTCCTTACAACATAAATGCGAGCTATGCAGTATACCCCATTTCAAAAATATTGGCTACTTCTTTTAGAAAGTTGCAAGTCAATCAGACAGTAGTTTCTTCGTAAAACTTTAAAAAAGAAACAACAAAAAATCTTTATTTGATAATAATAGTGTAATTAATAAGATTATTGTACATTCCGCTCTTATGAGAAAACGACATTTAAATAAAACGACATAGCGGACATTTGATGGAAAAAAGAAAATGTTTCACGACCTGTGTAAAAAATAGGATTTTATAAATGAAAAGTCATGCGAATAGTGTTCTAACTAATGGAAGTCTAGAAGATCGTGCTTACCGCTTTATTTGGATAGATAAAGGTTAGTGAAATAAAATGGAGGAGAAACGTGCTTGGCGGTTTAATTTGATACACGAATATTTGTTAATGGAATGAATGCTCAATGCTCATTGACTACAGGAACTTTGGTTGAATGGAACTCCTGTAACTACATTGTTGGGTTAAATACTTTGTGATATTCGTAGCTATATATCAAATTAATAAGGTTTTTACGTCACAAGTAAAATGTTTCATTTGTATAATTTCATCCACCACCATTATCATCTGTCGATAAGTATTATTTTTTCTCGTCCAAGTGAATTGGATTACATTGAGCCATTCACTTCTAAAAAATAATTTAAATCGATATACGGATGTGAATGATATATGTTAACATAGACAGAAAAATAATAAGTGTGAAAATCGAATTGAAAAACTTTTTTAAATCAGTTAAAGATATACTTTTATAAAAATGCATAAATATAAATGATACTGCATTGCAGTGTAACAAAATTATATAATAAATACCATACCTATTTTAATATCTTAAAGTAAATTCTCTAGAAATTATAAAATATTTCATTAATTGCTTTAAATGCACATAATAGTTTGTGGTCGAGTAGATTAGATGATTGTAATAAAACAAACCCGAACTGAAATTAACAGAAACTGTATAAACGATAGCATTACGTAATTTATTAACCTTTCCACTGATGGAGTATCACATGCGATAATAGCAATACTTCCTCAGAATAACTGCCACAAGACGGGAAATCGGGTCCAGGAAAATACAGAAAGAAACATATAATTATTATTTCCTTTAATATATCACCTACGCACCATGTCGAAAGGGTTAATATGAAGGTTTAAATATCCGTCATAGAATTCACCCTTCTTCATGTGTATTACTATTTATTACACACATATTAAATTACTATGATAATTACTAAATGATCTAACTAAAATTAACTATTGAACAGTTAATTAACGTACATGCCTGTTGTGATAAGTGAAAACTTTTTTTAAGTTTCATAGTATAATTAATTTTGAATAAAATGTTCCATAGATGATATATGTCTTAGCTTAAACAAAAAAAATTTGCGTGTCAGCTCCAACGCACGGCCGGAGTTTACTCCTTAAGTACGATTTGAAATGTATAAACTAGATAACACTGTATATAAAAATAAATATGAATACTATTAAATGCAAACAGAAAACTTTTCATAAAAAAATGCTGACAATTTAAATGTTTTCAAGTAAAACACAAATGAGTAAGATGAAATTTATAGAACAAAATCGAAAATATTTAGTAACGTCAGGCTGAGAAGTTAAAATTAAAAGCATATTTTCAATTTTGTAGGTCAGAAGACACTAAATATTCACACAATGACATGTAATAATTCAATCTAGATATATGAGAACGGTAGTAAACTATGTGTGTCTCACTTCGTCATTGCAATTACGCCATAAGAAAATACCAATATGTGTATTACACTCCATCATTACGATTACGCCAAGTTATGATTTTGTTAATTCACTATTTAATTCACCTGTAATAATTTAAAATTCAGCAATTAGTAAACATTCTAGGCTAAACAAATAATTTTGAATTACCTTTAATTTTTTAATTCTTTTTCTATATGTGTTCGTATTTTATCCGCCGTAATCAATTATAAAGATTATATGATATATGGAAGTAGAATGGAAGTTTAGAATATTAAAAAGAAGATAAATATACCTATATTAAATATATGTATTAAGAATCTGTAGGAAGTTATATACTACTGTAAAAATAACTTCAGAATAAAGTTCGCATGTATCGTGTATAGGTAAATATAAAAATATACATGTAAATAATAGTTACGATATTTGCAAAGTAACCAAATTTTCCAAATATAATAACTATTAGTTAAAAGTATATTTATAAAACATATAATAAATGCACTTATTCGATAATTGAAACCCAAATAATTTTACTAATGAATAAGATACAACCTCAGGTGAAATATTTTTATAATTTAGAAAACTAACATAGTTAAACATTATGTCATCTAGCGTGGGTTCTTGGCAACATTAACAGCTCACCGCCGGCAACAACACAATTATATTGACAGTATCATGTTAAAGCGCTAGATGTCGCTTGCTTGTTGTATTTGATACTTATTTTATAATTTTTAATTAACCTCTTTTTCGTAACCTTTTCTCATTTATTGGAATTTATTATATAACTATTAAATTCCAAAACAGATGTTTTTAAAAAATTTCAGGAAATTAATTTTATAACCAATTTTCATATGCATATTAAAATTTATACTTAAGGAGTAAACTCCAAAAATAGATCATTTTTAACTACACTATTATTTAAGATAAACGCTATTTACTAATTATGCCGCGCAAGAAAAGTACTAAATGTGTTTTTAATTTAATTTTGAAAAATATCGGAATATGCACCATTTAACGTGCCAAATTTCTGTATTAAGTATCGAGAAAAAAGCAGACCAAAATTTTTTCGACAGATTTTCAAAAAAATTATTATTTATTATTTCCATAAAATTAACTTTTTCAAAGATACAGATTTAAACATTTCTAGATTGCCAAAAATTGTTTTTAGATATAAAATATAAGTTTTTCCACAAAAACATTTCCTGCATTTTTTTATTTATCTAGTTATTTCGGTTTTCACGTTTGATAAAACAGCATTTGACAATTATTGATAGTTAAGTTTCTTATGATTGTTACGCAACTACCATACATACGGAATATAACATACTTTGACCAAAATTGTAGGCTTTGCTAAAAATGGAAAAAAGTTGCTTTCAAATACAAATAAAAGATCCAAAAAATCAAGGTTTTGGTAGTTTCCGCTTGTATTTTATAACTGCAAAAAAGGACTCGTTTTAAGATGCAATCAAAGACAAATTTACCTCCTCTATTCTATAACTTGCCAACATTACCTAACTTGATCCTATTTCAAAGAAGCTTCAGAGAATTGTGAATGCAATCATATTGACCAATATAACGAATTTCATCCTGTAGCTCTTTTCAATCAATCATGACATGCGAAGAGGGAATGGAGAAAAATAATAGGGGATGTTTCTTTTACACCCGTTACTTATTTACACAAATAAGTAACGGGTGTAAAATATAAATTATATCATACATACGCAGATACATATAGCCACAACTAGCTACCCCCTTCCATTCGTGATAGATAGCCCTCAGTCTCCCATTGATGGTAAAAAAGTTTCGTAGCGTTGGCTATTTATGGATCGAAATAGGTATCAAAAAAGCAGGATATTACGCGATCTTTCCTAAGAAACATTTCTATAAAGTTTCAAAATTTTCTAGAAGATTCTACACCTGAAATGGAACGTCGTAGATTTTCACAAATACGCCCCATCGCCAACGGATGTCGAATAGCTCGGAACTGGAAATTGTACATACTATGTTTTAGAAATAGTGATCCTCGAAGACGATTTCAACACGCGTGTATTATTATTATTTTAGCAACGAAAGGGACGAGTCGAAGCGAATAAAGAGCTTAAGTCCAAAGTGAATTTTTGTTTTATTTTCTATTTTTTTTCTTCTTTTTGTTGTTTCATTTATGTCCCAAAAATACCAACACGTATAGGAATGTTTATAAAATGTCTCTAAAAATCGCCAAGAGACAAGGGTTGAACTTTAAAAGCATACGTGCGTATTAGTAGTCTGTTTTAGTAATAGTAATATGCACTATTTTAGTAGTCTTTAAAGGTCATTTGAACAAAAAACAATTTTCAACTTAAGATTTTCATTTCATTACCACTTATTCTGTTACTAAGTATTGCTACGAAATATTTTCCTGTATGTTAAATATGAAAATAAATAAAACAAATTCTGATATGAAGATTGAACTGGGCTGGAAATCACAATTTTAGATCACGTCAGTTTTCTGGATGGAAGCAAACTGACGTGATCTAAAATTTTGAACTACTGAGAAAAACAAGGCTTACGTCTAGGGTTTATAAAGCTTAGAATTGCTGATGCATTTAGAAACACAGTTTGCTAAGACGGTCTGGAAACAGACCTTTGTTGTGGTAAGCTAAGTCTTTGGGAACCGGACTGTGTCATCATGCTAATGTGAGACGCTGTGAAGCGGTACCGTCTAAGGATTAAAAAAATCAGGGACGCAATAGTATACATGTTATGTACGTAAGTACATACATACATATGTACGTACAGATTCCGATGTAATTTTTGCTAATCTACTCATAGTTCCTTCGACGCTTCCATTATTTTATAACCCCTTCCATATTAAAATAAGTCATCTTATTTTAACCACATAACCTATTGTTACATACATTTAAACTATTGTTACATAATTTTAGACAACATCGGGATCTTATACTAAAAATAAATTTATTGAAATAATTAAATCCTAAGCAACGACCAAATATATAGAACGTTGTTTGTCCAAAATAAATAAATATATTATATATTGAAGTTTGATAATCATACGTAATGATAGTAAATTGCTAGCCATTTCTCTTTAATCCTAAGGGTGCGTGCCAACCAGCAACATTTATCCAATAATATCTATGGAGAGAAATGTGAAGCAGCAATAGAAAAGATAACGAGATTTTAAAATAAGTAATACTATGTTTTTGTTTTGTGCCGTATAATTGTTAAAAGTATTTGTGAACAAATAGGTAAATTATTTTTTATTTGTACTCAATTTACTAGTTATTTGCCAAAAATCGTAATAACGAGAAATATCCCGTGATAACGAAAACTAAAACCACGTTAGGAGGAAATCAACGTGATGTAAAGACAATTTCAAGTACTATAGATTGTGCAAATACTCTCGCGTTTCAATCTGTAGCTAATACCTGGGTAATGATCTGGTAATGCACTTCGAAAGGAGATGTATATTATTAATGACGTGATCCTGAAATTCATGATACGAATAAAGTAATATAGATGATCGAGGAAATCTACGTGGATGAGGAAACCAACGCGATGCGTGGAATAAAATGAACGCCGACGCACATGAAGAGAAAAAAATAAATTTATATATTTAGTGTAAACATTCCCCGAATTTTTGTGTTCTAGAATTTCTGGAAGGTTGAAATAAATGAATAGAAGAGTCTTGAAATTGTATTGTGCAATACTCGGGACAGTCTAAGGTTTAGTTTTAGTACAAAATTACCTAGTTTGGAAAACATTATGAACAATTAAGAAAAAGAAATAATGTAAGAAAAATACAGAAATAAATAAGACAAAAGGCCTAAATATAAATAGGTCAAAAAAAGGTGAAAAAAGTGAAAAGAGGAGTAAGGACGGAAAAAAGAAAATAAAATAAAAAAAGAGTGAGAAGAAAATAGACAAAATGCTTGAAGGAATAAAATTTAAAAAAACTGAAAAATAAAATACCGAAACAAATTAATGGCCATAAAGATGAGTCACTACTAAAATAAGTACTATGAGTAAAATGTAATTCTAGCCACAAAGGAAAAAAGAAAAACCGTAAAGGCCGTAGTTGCTTTAAATTTTGTAAAATTATATCTCAATATCTGAAGGGTTTTCATAATGCTGAAGTTTTTAATTATGAATGGCCTATCAAGTATTGTGATACAAAATAAGTGTTATGGCAATTAGACGCTCTGTTAAATTTTAAACAAGAGAGCTACTCAAGTCCGTACGTATACACAAATAGAAATATTCAAAGATTCAAATGTAATTCATACTTATCTGCTATCATATTGCACTTAAATACTTTCGCTGTATTTCAGGCTAACATTCATATTTGTTATGTTGTTATTAATTACGATATTGTTTTTCTTGGTGTGCCAAGTAAACTATGCTACATCAATAAAGTAATATGTTTAGTGAATATGGTCCCTACAAAATTT
This sequence comes from Druceiella hillmani, assembly GCA_039881145.1. Classification (NCBI taxonomy): domain Eukaryota; kingdom Metazoa; phylum Arthropoda; class Insecta; order Lepidoptera; family Hepialidae; genus Druceiella; species Druceiella hillmani. The sequence goes on along the minus strand of JAYKKI010000098.1, from coordinate 7,711,604 downwards.
CATGACATTTTTAAGAAATTCAGATTCTTTGACAATTGAAATAGGTAGCTATTTGAGAATAACCTTAATATGAAAGAATTCAACTAATTATAATAAAATATAATTGACCTTATTATGAAAGAATTCAACATCCATTAGTGTTGTCACGTACACAAGAAAATGTATTAAATGATAAGTTCTAACCCACATATAAAAGGACATTACATATTTGGAATCAGCAAAAGTTATTGGTCCAGAAAACATCCAGTATATGGCATAGAGTTAATGAATATCCGCTGAAAAAGTTGAAATGAACATAACCATCAAATAGTTTCTTCGCGTGGAATTAAAACAAAGTTTTAATTTTAAAAGTTATACAAACATTTTCATGTACGTAATACAATTTTCATATTATAACTTAGCAAGTTTTTATTCCTGTATTAGGATTTACTTGTATTTGAAATTTCATTTTCAATTTATTTTTCATATGTAAAATATAAAATAAAGCAATGTTTTTAAAATACTAAGTTTTAATCATTCATTCTGTACTATTAAAGACTGCCGGCGACACCTCTAAGACATGGCAATTTGAACCATTGTGAGTGATACCCTCCAAAATGTTCACCTATCTTTGACAAGACAACGGTCACGCAGTAAAGCATATAAAATAAACTTCAAAACTGCAATTCATAAATAAACTATTTCTAAGCATTTCCGATAAGATATTTCGAAGAAAGTCAGCTGTGCCTAAGGTTTATTAACATTCGAAAATGTATTATCGTAAGGTAGACATAAGAACACTTACTAAGTGTGCTATTTAGCAAAGATGTTTTTCTCACATTTCAAGTTTAAATTATCGGTACATAAAGGTAATATTCAAACAAACCAACCCCAAAGGTGGGAGTGAGGAGAGGTGAAGTGTTGTGTTATTTTCATTTTAAAGTGCCATTTCATGTAACAGTTTAGTGAGGAGGAACCGAGTGCCGTGGAGGAATACAATTTCACTTAGGTATAAATGGAAACTCACTCATTTTTTCTTTCGTCTTGTATTTAACTTTCAAGCTTTCAGCTTTCCTCTTAAGACAGCATTGATGTATTTACTTACTTACTTTGCTGATTTTTTGGTTATTAAAATTATATGACACTCGATAATAACTTCTTTCAGTAATGGTGTTTGCAGTTAGCTATATAGATTTGTATTATAGTATTGGGAGAGATTCATATAAATGTATGTAATATTCATTTTTTTAAATTCCTTTCTATGAGGTTAGTTTAATTTGATACTATAAAATAATATATTGTTATTGTGATTGTCGATAGAATTAGAAATATAATACTGTGCTTATTTTCTGATGTTATTTATATTATTTTTTAAAATAAGAAGTAAACCTCCATTTTTGCATTATTTTTATTTTGTAAATATTATGCTTGTATACAATAAGTTTTAATACATATTTTTAGTATATTCTTGAATAAAAATCTCAATAAGCAAATAATAAAGAATTATATTGACTCGTGTGGCGCATGTTGATACGCCATCGAGTGCCCTAGAACTCTTAAGTAAGTTTATATTGAATGTCAACTAAATTATTTTTATTCTGGACGGGCGCACTTACCAATGCGACGATCGGGCGACCGTGGGTTCGTAATCGAATTACATATCGGAGGCTGCTAATAGAGAAAAATTCTAAAAGAAAGAAATATATTAAAGAAGGAAATATATATAATTTAAATGCTATATGATTACGTTAACCATTTTATTCCACATATCATATTGCACTTAACGTATTTGTGAAAAAGATAAATCTGAAAATTATCAATTAATTTAAACTAATTAAATTCTACTTAATACTAACAAAGTACAAGTATATAATTTTGGGGAAGAAGGCGATCCACTCAATTTTCTGCTTTAAAGCACGACAGCCTGTATTTCCTTCTTGGCTGTGGACTTCCTCTATTTTGTCCCAAGAAAGTATAAATCCATTTCATCGGCAATCATCCATCTTTTAGGTAATTAATCTCAGCCTGTTTTTAGGTCTGGAGCATGCTGAAGTAGCTGAAAATGTTTTTTTGTTATTTCTATTTTAATTAATTCGAATTGGGTGACTGTGTAACATATTTATTGTATTTTAAAATGTTTCGTTATATCAGATCTTTTACGTTATTTTTATAATTTAAAATTTAGTCTTTTCCGCCATACTTTATGTGTGTGGATACAATCAAAGATGCTTCACCGGATTTTTTTTTTAAAAATTGAAAGTACTTCTTCTTTTTTTATATAAAATGTATGTTTTTGAGGAGTACTTTGGATATATCTTATTAGGAAAAATGTCAAGGAATTAATTGATTGAAAATAAATATTGCACGACAATAACATGCTTTACATATAAAAATACGTCTCCTTGCACATTTTTTTATCCGTTTTATTGTACTACCAAAAACTATTTACGAGTTTTAGACAAATATTATTCGGTATTCTATGAAAATACTAAGAACGTCAGAAGTCATGTGAAATTAATTACATAAATATTTTGAATGGCTGCCGAACAATATTTCTATCATTCCTTTAGCTATTTATAGTTGCTTTCGGCTTGGTTTGCTTTTAACTCAAGTTATTTTTATGCAGAGTGAGACATAATTTATGTGAATAAGTATGGGTAAGCAAACAGTTGATACTCGGTGATATAAAACACAGAGTAAGGATGACCATTAAATTGAGGACTTCATAAAAATGGCACAAACCGAATACAGCAAATTAAAAGAAGAGCGTAAACCATAAAAAGCAAACACTGCACGCATTAAACAGCCCTAACCATAAAAAATTTACTTCGTTTATTCATCTTTCACTATAACAGGAATCATAATTAGACCAAGCTGGTCAATACGAGTATAGATGGCTTGCGCATCGGTGGTTGCATATTTTATTTGAAGTGACATTACTTTATTTAGCATAGGTCATCATTAATATGAATTTCCTAGCGCAATAAATACCTAATAATACCTAATATAATTAATTAGCGATGGACATGTATAAGTATTATCGCGAATATCTCAAAAGCTATGTTTTCTGGAATCATTGTTACAGTTTTCCTATAACTTTTACGTAAGTTACAGTTTCATTTCTTTCGAAAATAAGATAAAGGAAACGTCCACTAACGCATATTGTTTAGTATAAATCATCATTCAGTACATCTATAGTTTAATACATATTTTTAGACTATTATTATTTTTGAGACTTTTATAATTAGCTCTTTCAAACGATATTTGATTATCATTTTCATGTAAATAACTTTGAGTGTTAGTTATTAAGACATGTGTAGGGTAATATAATGCGCCTCATTATAGTGCCTTTTAAGTTTCTGCATCAAGCGGTTTCTAAAAATAACATCTGCGATCGAAGGACAGAAGGTTATGCGAGTGATCATTTAAGAATTTCATTTATTTTCCTCACGTAAATCCGTAATATCCCATATCTATTGAGTTAGTTGTATAGAATTGAAAAAAATAATGCTAATTATTGCCTATTTTCCAAAATGCTTTGCTTCGCTTTCTTAAAATTAAATTTTCTTACTGGGTAAATTTTAAATGTATGCAAATTTAATAAAAATTCGTCATCTTGGTGTGTCGGGTTTATTACAAGGTCTTTGACGGCTCGGTATATTGCTGGGATCCGGGTTTGATTCCAGGCCGCTTATCAAGCTGGGCTGGACTGGTGTTCTGTAAGAGATTGTTTTCCTAACAAAAAGTCCGTCATATGTATTAATTCTAAACATAAAAGTATGAAAATAAATACATACATATAAAACAAAACATATAAAAAAAATTTAGTCTATCTGACGTTGACGTTGTTCAAACATAAAATATTTATCAGCTAAATGGGTCTATAGTTGTTAGGGTCCGCCATGTTACCTTCTTTGAAACTAACTTCCTTGAGTCGAGTGGATAAAGTACCAGTTCGTAAATTTGTAAATATGAATAAGAGGTTCTGCAATCACATCATACATCAGAAAACCTGCATAAAATCGGGCAGACCCTATAGATATAATTTTTCTTAAGTTGTTGACATAGTTTAACATTTACTCAGCCGTGATGTTATCTATCCTAAAGATATGGTTGACATTTGAGGAATACCTAAATTTTTCGATGATTTCCTGCTTTTGCATGTCCGTTAGAAGCTTATTTGCTAACTTTCTACCTACACAGAGAAATCATTTGTTAAGTTTGTTTACTGCATTAATGTGGAGTGTAAATATCTATTTACCGTAACTTGATGAATCAGCAATTTAATTTTTATTTTTTTGTTTTGTAATTAATTTTTATAACTACTTTCCATATAGTCTTAATTTTGTTTACCAGCGATTTTGTTATCCTCCATTCTTTTAGTAGATATTATTTTATACTTGCATTGTTGCAAATAATTTCATATTTTTTGCAAAATTGAAGTATAGTCAAATTTGATTTATGTTATGTTTAATAGTTTCTCGGTGGAGATGACTACGCTTATGTATATAAATTACCAGGCTACGAGTAACACCCATTTTTATTTCTGTGATTAACGTCAGTGAAATGTAAGTCAGTCTAATTGAGCAAATGTAATTTGGATTTTATTTCACTTAGATCACATATTATGTACAAGTTGTCTTGGAATGTGTGATTATAGAGGTTTCAAACTCATGTTTACAACGAACGTGTATGTAACATAAACAGCTAAGCGTATGTATTGTAGCTCTTGAAGAAGAATAAATGACATTCAAATAGCTATTTTCTTCCAGCATTAATAGATAATCACCACAAGAAGAATTTCAATTTCCCATTATGGTAATGTCAAAATCTCCTGATACAATACAATTTTTAAACCTGGTCCATTTATGACTTTCAGTATCGAGTGATGTTATAAATGGTATTACAGAGTAACAAGCGGTTGGTGAAAAGGTTTTATGAATGAGACGATACCTTCGATTTGATTTCTTCCATTGTGGCATAATAAGTGTAAACCTTCTAGAAAATATGGAGGAGGGTTGCTTGAAAGCTAATATTCTGTCAATATTATGACACATAATTTTATTTTTATCCGCCCGAAAATAAGACCAGTGCGTTCAAATACTTTACAATACTTTTTATGATTATTATTATTATTATTATATATATATATATATATATATATATATGTGTGTGTGTGTGTGTGTGTGTGTGTTTATTACATAAAAAATTGTTGAAATAAAAGGTAACACACGCCTTTTTTCTAATTGAGTGGAAAAAATATTTGACATAACTCTTTTTAACACACCCGGAGTGCGATGTTTACTCGCAGTGGCAAGATTCGCAGCTGTCAGCAAGGTCTGAGCAGCAGCTCGAGAATTATTTCCCTGAGTGGCGTTGAACAACGTGCGCAAGTATCGTAAGTAGGAAAAATATTACAAATAATTATGAATAATATTTTTATTTTCTGAAAAAAGTCATCTTTTATATTTTATTTTAAAGACTCTCTTTGCCCAACACTTATTCCCGGACAGTTGTATAATACTCCTCTCCCTAAATAATGTCAAGGAAACGTTCAAGTAAATGCATGCACACATCTCGTTTATGATTTTTAAGTAAAAAGATAGGTTTTGCTTTTATCCATGTTTTAGTAAAACAACAGCTTAAGAAATAAAGGTTCCATAGTAAACTTTGTTCCATAGTTTTATTATAAAATTAAAATACTACATATATATATATATATATATATATATATATATATATATATATATATATATATATATATATATGATGTCAAAATATATTTAAATTAATGCCTTTTTAGTGATTCAAATAATTTTATTCCAAAAAATGCACTTATAACTCTTTTAGAAATTTGCAAATTAAATACTCCATTCAATGTATTTTTAATTTCGAAATATTTAAATATATTACTACAGCTATATATTGAGGGGTTAATATTTAAAAAAATAAATATATCGTACTTAAAGTACTTTAAAAATGTTAAATTTAGCTGTTCATGAACTTGAATGAATGTGTACAAAACTTCATAATTCTTCTAATTGTTTAAGAATTATGCTTTATAAGCTTATTAATACTTCTTGATTGTATATTTTATTACCATTTTGGAATGATTGGAACTCCAACCTATTTTTCTGACATAGATTAGTTAATTGAAAGGTATAATTGTACTTCATTATATCAATATAACGTTTCTTTCAATTTCATATTAACAACCTATTTTATTCCAAGAGGTATACGATACTTTTACAGTACTATGATTTCTGTTTCTATATGAAAAGCTGGCGGGCAGGCAGACAAGCGGGCAGGCGGGCAGGCGGGCAGGCGAGCAGGCGGACAGGTGGACAGGCGGGCAGGTGGCTAGGCTGGTGGACGAGAGGCGGGCAGGCGTGCACGCGGCGCACGCACATGCGTATATGTGCGAAAGATATTACTTTCTATTACTCCGTGTGATTATATGTTACTCTTTAGACGCACGCTCTTTAACGAAATGTTATGCACGTCTTCGTGCTCATTTCAATGGAATAAAATGTGACTCATGTCCTACCTCTCAAATTCGCAGGAACACACCGGGGTATCTCGTAGGGCGAATCTATGCAAACTGGTATCAAATGCGTCACATCTTACTCAATATTTCATGGTATAGTAATCGGAAACGAGCTAATTTTTATTTAACCTCTCGGACACACCGGGGAAAGACAACCTGGTCGTTTCTCCCTTGGAATCATGGTAGGACCACCTAGAAAGCTAATAAGCAACGACGATTTCTAAAATACGTCTCTTTCTGTCAATAATAGACTTACCTCGTGCTAAAATAAAATTAGTTGCGCGTTTTACGATCACGAGGTCGGCAGGCAAAAGACCCGCAAATTCTGGGAACGCATCCATTCAGCAGGTTCTGCGATCTCCCTATAATACTAGTGTAACCTGCTGGATCCTGACGCACCACTGACCGACACCGTATAGGCCAATATACGTAGGTATATATCAGTTTGAGGGTAGTGTTATTCAGCTCCTAGTCGGCACCGGCAAGCCGGGCCATGGCATGGAAGGCTACCAAGCCCCTCACCGATGTACTGCGCCTATTGTAAAAAGCTACGCCATGCATCGAGGACCATGCCCAATAGATGACATGGGCATGGTCCTTGCACACCGATCCTAGCACCGGTCACGACCACAGACATCTCCCTCGCCAGCCTGCCCTCGAAGAAGACAACCTCGGACTTTTGTGCCCCACAAATGTTAGCTTATTCTTAATATTTCAGTCGTGTAACCTAAGGATAAAAGTCTGTTATCCTATTTTCTCACTTTTTATATAGCGCGGCTCGCTCGTCCGACCAACAGCAGAGCAATAACCGCGTATGCGACAGTACCACATCCCTGAAACGGTATCGTGAGTATACCATCAAATATAATGTTCCACAATATTGATCCAAGGACAAAGCCTTGATACTATTAACTAGTAGTCTCTAGTTAACATTTTCCTAAGTATTGTCTCTCCATCCTGTAAAAATACAACTCAGTCGCAGAACTAATCCATAATAATCCGGCGGAGCCCAGCTGACACTCAAAACGTGGAAAATATGGCCGGCTACCAGGCATTTTCAAACGCGCCGGAGATGTCCAAAAAGACATCTAAGACTTATTTGTCTGGGCACGTATGAACCCAAAATAGAGCTCTAGACATCGGATCAAATGGGGACACTCTGGATCTGAAACCGTATTGTCTGTCAGAACCCGGCGAATAAGATAGCTGTGCTAATAGACGTACCGCCAGCACTCGCTCGAGTTTTCCAAAGGCCGAAAGGAATGTGATGGTTCTGAAGAATTTTGAATTGCTGTGCAATTTCCCATTACTCTTTAGTATGACTTTAAGCCTCCCCACTTTTCATAACTTCGTAAAGTGGCTCGTTTGAAGATAGCGGTTAAAGGTCGCAAGCATCTCGATTTTCCACACTATTTTCAATAACCTATTATCGATTCTATCAAAGCATGGAGCCCTTCTCGACTCAAGGTTCTCAAGGTTGACGTCTAACTCTGAGTGTCGCAGCTCTCAATCAAAGCTGCTATCCGGGACTATGTTCATGTACACTTCCGTACGTACACTTCTGTATACGGCTCTCCAGGGATTCGAGTTTCTTGTATCGGTAATAAAATTACGAAAATGGGAGCGTCTAACCTTGTCAACCTCTCTATTATAGTGTACACCTGGTAGTACCCCTGGCATCCACTAAAGCCACCCGGTGAGCCTCTACAATTTCTTAGTGCGTTCCGTGGTTCTTAGCTCGCTGTTAGTTATATGGTAGCTATATATATATATATATACATATATATATATATATATATATATATATATATATATATATATATACTTATACCAGATACATATTAATATATATATACACATACATATATATTTGTATATATATATATATATATATATATATATATATATATATATATATAGAAATATCATACTTGATAGAAGTTTATAGACTACATTTTGTTGCGTTATAAGGTAGAGCAGAGATAATGAATTTAACAAACTTCGGGGAATAATACTTTAATTATGCAAACTCACTTATTTATTGAGTGATCATCCCAAGTATTCCTGCCGATTTGCCTTCAACCCTAACTATCCACGTCATAAACGAGGGAGGAAAGCAGTAATATTAAAATATCATACGCAGGGGAAAACGGGGTTACACCCAATTATAAATAAAAATAAATATAAGCATTACTGTCACTATGAAAAGACCGCGACGTTCGCGCCCCTTGAACTTTGCGAGGAGCCGCGAGCGATATGAAATAGTGATGACATAATTACCGGTAAGCTGTGCAAACTCGTCTACCTCACTTGGTTTATTTCGTTTAGGTGAAGGAAATTCATTTATTCTGTTCTCCCCATGTCACGCGCAGCTCCTGCTACTAAAACTTTGAGTTAAAACAGGATCTTTGCTTACCATATATTATTTGATTTAAATGTATTAAGTATCATTTAAATTATTATTTAATTAATATAAATAAATAAATGTATTTAAATAAAATAATATATTATTTGATTTAAATACATTTATCTATACTTACACTTACGCAAGAAAATACATTCCAAGCGGAGTAACAAAACAATTTCCAATAATAATGTTACTAACTGTAATTTGTGGCGGAAAAGATAGATCCGAATTTTAAATGATTTGCATAAATAGATATTTTCTAACTTATTTTAACTTAGTCCCCAAGAAATATGTTGTGAGCTATTTTCATGAAAATATTAAAACATTTTTCATCCTATAAATCAATAACATTATTATATATTATTCATCTTATAAATCAAGTACATTATCAAACAATCTCCAAACAAAATTAAATTTATATTTCAAAGGCATTAATTAATTAGTATAAACAACAATTATAAAATATTAGGTAATAAACCCTCATTCAAACCCCTTCCAAACAACTTTGCTCTTTTGAGCTTTCATTGACATATAGGAAATTTAAAGGCGTTTTCCGCCTGTTTCGAAAATTATACTATAATGAATAATTTATCAGAATAGGCAAGTGCTTCCTTGGAAGAATCTATTTATATTTTGAATGTCTTAACAAAGATTTCAGAAGAGGACTGATATAATAACGGAATTTCATTTATACCGATTTATAATATCTTGCAAAATATTTTGTGCTTGTTGGAATTTACGATCAAACACAACATGTAATGAAAATTTCTATTACTTTTAGACAATTCGATCAGATTAACAATATTGAAATTTGTTTTTTTTTTAATACAAAGAAAGTAGCTGCTCGATTCACAATTTTTTTAATAGCAATTTGACGAGAGTAGAAGATATTGAATTTTTCTTTGAAAATTAACTTTTAGATTTTTATTAAAATAGATACTACACACAAACGTAGAAATATGTAATAAAAATACTCATTCATATACGTGATAATCACACCATCTGGTGCTTAAGGTGGTAACACGCAATTTTGAATTTAGGAATTTTTATAAATATTTCCAAATCTTTTTTTTAGGGTTACTTACTTCACAATAAAAAAAAACTATTTCTCTAAAAAAATGCTTTATAGTAAAAATTTTAAATTTGGTATACCACAGAACCATATCACTCGGAACATACCTCAAAAGCTAATACTTAAATATGTTTATATGAACTATATACTGAACCTAAACTCGTGACGAAAATCGGGTTCTAGTAACTTACGGAAAGGAAAACAATAACGATGATTTTTGATTAATTATATTAGATATTATTAAATATTGGATGGACTGGGAAGTTCACAATGATGACTATATATTATAAAAAAAGTAATTTCGTACACTTAAAACGAGGTATGAAACCCTGGACGTGTGAAATAGATTCTTGATTGACTTTTTTGTATTCTAAATACATTGTACTTTACATGGAAAAGAGTTTAAAACTTAATTTCTTTAAAAGCGGGTACTACGAATTTCCCGAAAATTTCACTGCTTTTAGTTCCTTATAAGTTAAACACGAGAAATCACAAGACGCGTTATATACAGATATATATATATATATATATATATATATATATATATATATATATAGATATATAAATATATATATATATATATATATATATATATATATATAGATATATAAATATATATATATATATATATATATATATATATATACATATAAAATATGGTTCACAAATGGAATTAAAGTAAACTGCGTGCATCTATTCAAGAAGGCCGCCGAGTATGCGTGAAGCAAACTAGTGCCGTACAATCCTAAAAATACAAATACCTAACAAACCCGGCAATATTATTTTATTGCCAAATTAAAGAAATAAATATACAGGTCTACCTTTTTTAAGAGAGCATAGTTGCGTGATACTATCTTTTGTTTTTCCGTCACAACTTTATCGTAGTTATTTATAATAATGGTAACAATTTATAAATTTTTTAAATAAAGAATCCATAGACTATCAGATGAAATGACCAAAACTGTATTTCGATTTGTATAAATTCACAAACAATATTTTTGGCTAGTGACGGGTATAAGAAGCCATTAGGCCACAGGTTTATATGGCCAAATGTACTATTAATATTTGTAAATAGTTTAATATTCATACTATGTACATTTAAATGTTCATGAAAATATATATGGAACCCTCGTCATATTTAATTGATTTTTGTTTAACTTCTTATCTTATGAAATTTTGAGTTCCTTGTTAGATACGTAGTCGGTCTTGATATAATTGGCATAAATATAGTTCATAGTATTTTATGTTATATTCTATATTTAAAGGTTATACAGGTTTCTTTCGCAAGAAATACGATGAAATCTTTATTTCCGTGATAACGCCATCGATCCGTACATCGCTGTGAAATTTCTCACTCGTAAATGGAATAAGTTATATGTTAAAATTTTGCAAACGTTACGTAATTATTTTAAATAAAACTGCGCTTAAAATTATGGATAATTTTATTTCAAGCAATTGTCTACTCGCATACGTGCACGATGGCTTCAAAATAATTATTCTCTTCAATAATATGCATGACAACTGTCATTACCCAATATGAATGAGTGAACTTTTTCAGTTATTAACTAATTCAACTAATTAAAATAAAAGCATGTATACATTTGTAGCTTGACAGAGAGACAATGGCTAACTTTACATTTTTGTTGCTATTTCGTGACAAAAAATAAAACTTTTTTACGAAAAATATATTCACTCTTTTGAAACGATCACCGAATAAGGAGGGCACATACTTATTGTAGATTAATGAAAATACGAATATTTAGATATACTGACATGTCAAATCATGACGGTCAAATCGATGAATTGTGTCTTAGTCTTGGTATATAGTAGTTTAATATACTGGTCTTAGTCCAGTTAACACTTTATTATTTTATTATCATTAGACTTATATAATCTAAACTCGATACGGCAACTTGTTATTCATTTTTTAGAAACTTTTTAGTGTATATAGAATTTTCACATTCAAATTATATTTTTGCAGATATATGAGCTAAAATATACGCAAATCCATACCACTAGCATCAGGCAGAGGTAGGGGAATCTGGAGTTTAATGAAATTGTTTCTTCGTGAGAACCAGATTTAAAAAAATTAACAAGTGTATATAACTTTAAAAAAGTCAATTACGAAATCCTCGTAGCGCAAATTCTAACACTTGGATGGATTAATTTTAATTAACTTTGTTTTAATGATCTTTGCTACACATAGTTAAAGATATTTCATGCCTTTTGAATCACAAATTAAGTTAGGTTCAGTAGATGTTTTTTGCCACAGATTATTTATTTAAATATATTTTTATAATTTTGTTTTTATTTTGAAACTAATTAAAAGGGTGAAGAAATTATAGTTTTACATCTCACCGGAAGGAACAAACTGCAGGGCTGAAACTGGAAAAAAGGAAAGTCATTTTTATTCATTTTCGTTTGACACCGGAATTCGACATAATTAAATTTACAAAAAGTCAACGTGCAAAAAAGCTAATGTATAAGTAAAATTTTTATAAGGAAAAATTATATATAATAATTTATATAGCTTTGAATACACGACCTGTTTTTTTATAACAAAGAGAAAGTTCATCAGAAAGTAAAGTTCAGAAAAAATGTTATAGTTTTTTTAGGATACATCATTTTTTTAAAGATCATTGAAAAAATCATCATAATATTTTGCTCAAAAATCAAGTTGCCAGCGACAATTTTTTTATCTAGTTTCAACACCCATGAGAATTTTTTCATATACACATGATCATTTTATATCAAGCCGTTTATTTAGATATAATTTAGATAAACAAATAGTTTTGTAAAATTTTGGAACTACTAAAATATAACATTATCCTACTACAAAATAAATAATTCATGTCCTAAAAAATATTTTTCCTCCAATGGTATATCCCGCGCACAAAATTTGTAGAAAAAGAAGAGTTCCAAAGATTTAGGGATTTATTTCATCACCTATGACTTAAAATTAACCTGTCTGAGAAACTTTAAGTTTCTAGAAGTACTAGCACTCAATTAGTATAGATAATTGCATATCAAAATAAAGGGCGGAAATAGGAACACTGCAGCAAATTTAGAAATTTTTATTTAAAATGTCTGCGAGCCGGGCGTCATGGTTCCTTCTCCTTTGTCGCATCTGTGCTTTCAAAATACCCTACAGACCGGCGTGAACACAATTTATTTAAACGATGTTGACGTTCAGAACCCAAGGAATATTTTATTATCATTCCGGCCACTGAAAACTATTGAATTATATTTCAAGTATTCTAGGAGAAATTTCTTTTCTTTACTGGAAGTTATTAATAATGCGATAATAATTGTTTATTGTAGAATTCCGTGACTTCTTGACCTTATCGAAATATTTTTGGCCATTGCAATGAAATATTTATTTTAATAAAAATTTTCAAATCTTTATGAATGATGATCTTCAAACTATTTTCCTTTTAGGCACGATCCATAGTAAGTTTTAAAATTTTATATAGGGTAAATATCACCTATATAATCTTGCAAATTTTCAGCATAATCGGATAAAGGGGAGTGGGATAATCTTGGCTTTAAATGTTTAACAAAAATATGTGAGTATGCTGTGACTAAAAAATACATGAAATTAAATGGAGCTTGTAAAACAGAAGAGGGAGAAACAATCGGATATGCAGGGCTATGCCTAACTAGTAGCAGTATGTCAGTACACTTCGTAATGTAAATCTACACAACTTATTCCCATATACTTTATCTATATTAAGGCGCGCTATAAGAAGTTTCACTTCAAAATCAAGGACTTTGTGTTTTTCTCTAATACAACCAAACGCTATTGTTAAGTACAATATACAAATATAGCTTTTCTTTATGCAAGTAGACTGTATCACGATACATTCTTTTAAAAGTGAAAGGAAATAATAATTAAAATTGGTGTGTGGGTACAATTGGTGGGTGGTTTCTAATTATTTATAAACATTCATCATGTCTTTAATATACAATAATTTAAGAAATATCTCGATCATAGGGAGTTTTTTCAAAAAAGAATTTGAATCAAATATATTAGTGTATATTTATGTTTTGGTTTAACTACATTAACATATAATTACCTATTGACCAAGGGAAGTCTCTTCAGAGGCTGAAATCGTTCAACTGACTTCGTATTTCTCTTCACGTTGCTCTCGCGGTGAAAACAATTTGATATTTTCGAGAGCAACTTCAAGATAATTTTTTAGGAATTCAATTTGAACATAAATTAGATTTATTTTGCTACGTCCTACATTTTTATTTTTACGGTAGAAAAATAAGCGCTTCAACTATTTGTTCATGTTAATTTTTTGTTTACCAGCGTCTGACAGCGTTCGGTATCAAAATATTTACCAAGTTGATTTTTTTAGCAAAAAAATTTGTTTAATATTATATTATACATTAAATAATTATTCTAATAGTAATCATAATCGGTGACTTTAATTTTCTCAATTCATGCTTAAACTGATTTTTGCAACATTTTTAACAGACATATTACATGATACACAGTAAAATTGATGGCTATTGACATGACTAATGTGACGATGTGATATCTGAAAGATTTATTTGTTCTAATAAATTTCTGCATTATATCAACATGGCTTTCTATCGTTAGGCTTAGACGATTTTTATATTTCGATAGATTTAATAAATTTAATTTGACATGTTGGAAAATTATTTGGTCAAGATGCACTTACAGGGCTTGAAATTTAAAAAAGAAACGCTTTAATTACAAACTACTAACTATAGCAAAAAATATAGTAATTTACCTTTGTAATTCTTTGTTATAGAAATAAACGATACATATTTATCTGTGCGAGTTGCATACAAAGTTTTTTTTAAAAGCGAATGCGAGTAATGTTTAGCTACTTAGGATCATGATTATAAATGCGTTTTACACTAATGGTCGACTAAATTTTACACTTTATCTTCAATTATAAATGCGTTTTACACTAATGGTCGACTAAATTTTACACTTTATCTTCAATTTTGAAGGAAAGATCGATCATATAACCCGATAATTTAACCCAACTGGATATGGTTTAGACTCCATGCTACACCGTGGCTTTTATTGTTGTTCTCGTAAAAAGACCCAAGTCACTCTGCGAGTTGGAGAAAGGCCCTTCTCGTGGTTTCTCTACGAAGTATGATCCGTAAGGAGGAGAGCCATGGGTACAGTAGTTATTTCAAGTAGTTACTCCAAGGATTATGAAGTGGCAATTGGCAGGTCATATAAAGCACAGAACTGATGATCGTCGAGAATGAAAGATTCTTGAATGGCGACCACGTACCGGATGACATAAAGTGGGACAGCTTCTTGCTAAATGGACAGATGACCATCTAGAACGCTGAAAATCATTGTACGCAAGCAGCACTGGATCAATCTTTTTTGAATCTACAGGGGTAGGCTTCGTTCAGTAGCGGGCGTCTTCCGAACGATGATAATGACATTTTATGCAATATTATCACAAATCAAACTTAGAAGAAGAAGTGCGACGAATGAAAAAGTTAATGTCATTGAATAATGAGGTTCAATATATGAGACATATCATATATACTGATGGGATAACTAACATAACGAGTACTTTATGTTCCGCCTAAACTGAAGAGCCATATAAATTCATAAAGTACATTCAGTAGATATTTTTTTATAGTTGGAATTCGACAGTTCTAAATTTAAGATTGTAGAAAAGGAAAAGTATATGTAGCGTGCTATGTTGAAATTATAATATTCGAAAATTTTAAAACAACTGTGCCAAACTGAAGAATAATAAACACAAACAAACCATACGTCTACAAAAGATATTATAGAGAGAAGGCAAAATTACTTAAGAAACCGCCCAAGTACAAGTAAACACACACAACGAGGGTATCATTTTAAAATTTAAATATTCATGATTACGTAGCAGAGTGACTCTCTTAAAGTTATTTTCACTTTAAAAATAGTTTCTCAAAAACCTTGGTTTTGTTACTAATGACTTTTTTAAAATGTAATATTTAGCTATATTTCTTATTTATCGTTTAAATAAAAATATATGACAACATTGATACCGAGTTAATTGACTAATCAAACAATTGTCAACAAAATGACGGTTCATTATTTTGGTTTTTGGTTTTATCGCGGTTTTTGGTTTCAAAATCAAATAATTATTACAAACATAAAAATTACCTTCTAATTAATAGAAAATAAATTCAGTAGAAATTGTTTTTAAAACGACAATCAGATAAATGAGAAATATTGTATTTTTTATTGTAACTTCAGATTAATTTTCATAATATAAAGAACTCTTAGACCAACAAAATGAAATGAAGTGTAGATTGTGTCATTTATTTTGACAATACTGAACAAATGTCAATGTCAGTTACCAGTTTACTTTAACTTATCTAATTATTACACGTTAAATAGACGATGTTCACTGATTATTTTTCGTAAGCCTTTCTGTAAAATATTTATGATAATAGTTAGGTTTTTATTCCTAGTTTTATATAGATTCTCGATAAATTAAAATTCATGATAAAATATATGCGCATTTACAAAGATGTTTTTTTTTCTATTTTCTATTATAATAATGAATTGTTTTTTTGTTTTTTTGCTCTTCGTAATCGCTGAGCAAAAAACAAAAAACAATTTGTTATTATAATAGAAAACAGAAATACTATCTTTTTTAAAGTTGTGTTATATTTCTCCAACGTCAGGCCTAATCATACCTGTCTCCATTAGGTTTATGTTTTAATATAATTGAAGGTCACGTTCTTCAAACTTTTTTCCGTTATAATACTCTTTTTTTACACTGACTCTATTCGTAATGATGACACCGAATAGTTATATATATATATACACGTTACCGTAAATCGAGTGCATATATATATATATATATATATATATACATATATGTATATATATACATATATGTATATATATATATATATACATATATGTATATATATATATATATATATATATATATATATATATATATATATATATATATATATATATATAGCAAGTCGACTCGTGATTTCCCAAGTACAGAATAAGACAATTATAAAATGAATGTTTTTGGTATTTTTGAAATAGACTATTTTTACGTACGTACGAATACAAAGATCATATGTCTGCAATATACGCATTCCGGACATCGCGGCTTTAAATATTAATTCGCCATCGCGGCTTTAAATATTAATCGACACGAATGTATCGCGAAAGAGAATTAATTTTACTTATAATTTTGTGATTGCTTCAAAGTAAATTTATATAGATATTCTGTTTATGATAATGAAACATTTAAAAGTAGGTATAGATATTATCGAGAAAATGTTAAATTAAACAATATTCGGTTGGTGGAAAATTAAATATTTCTCCGTAATAAGAACTCAAGTTAAAAAATTAGATAAACTAAAACAAACTAAAGTGATTGATTAAATAAATAGAAAAATTTATTTCAAAATCATCGCACAATTATCAGAAAAAGTGTAATATATTTCATGTCGAAATTGAAGTTTATATATATGCAGGAAAACGGTGAAGAGTTTTGTTCTATATAAGCAGGAAACGATTGATTATCAAAATTCACAAATAGTAGAGAAGCTAATTATAATAATATAGTTTAAAAACACTTTTGTAAAATATTAAATATTTGTACAAGGGTAGGAAATGCTTTCGAAATAAAGTAGATTATATATTCACATTTCTATACATTCATTTTTCGCTACGATATACTGCGATGCAATCATCAAAAAAGTGTTGTCATAAGTCGGAATCAAAGTCATTGGGGCTTTCCTAAAAAGAAAAGTAATTTTAAACCTTTTAAAACTTTTAATTCTTTTGGGGACGCCAGCTTGGTTTTTAACACGTGTCGGTGTTTTACTTCCACTTAAGGAAAATCTCAAGGAAATCTCAGCTCAATCAGAAAATGAATACCTAATTAAAATACTTCAACAAAGCGTTCAAAAATAAATCAACAGTTTCGTAGACCATGCTACCCTTGAGTCTACGCAGACGTAGAGGATCAAAAACTCAAGCATTTGCAGATGGAAAATTTTATATTCTTATAATATTTATATTCTTTTGAAATTAGTCATGAATGAATATTGAAATGTTTCAGATTTTTTAGGTCTACAAAGTATTGGCAAAAAGATAAAAATACGAAAGCATGGGTGGCACGGAAATTATAAAATGTTATTAATATTTGAAATAAAATTACTAGGTACAACCAGACATCTTAAATACTCGTATACCTTTCCATATCCATTTTACAATAATAACTTCCAAAAAAAAAGAATTCGGAGAATCAATTACTACTAACCGTAATGAACGGCTGATAACGACGAGAACAACGACTAATGAAATTAATTTTATTTAAAAGTAAGTACTCTTCAAATAAAATGGATTACATATTTGTACTTCTTGAAAGCCTATTTTTCGATGTACCGATAAGTATTTAATTTGGTTAAGAAAATCCTATCCTAGAGTTATTTGACTTTGTTCTTAATTATTTTTATTAACTCAAATATTTACGTGTGGTAAATTAGACGTAAAAATGTATGACAAGATGATTCGATTGTGAATCGATTAAGAATATAATGCTTTAATTTAAATTGAAGGTTTCATTGCGACATTGAAACCATGCTGTTTCCAACATGTACGTAAGGTATACCAAGCAGAAACTTTTAATAGATTTTTTTTAAATATCACTTGTGTCTATTGACAGATATTGTTATAGCCAATCTACTGGAAAATATATTTTGTTGTGTGATTATCCATTAAAAGCGAAATAAATATATACTAACTTAGCTTTTTTACATTTATTATGTACTATTACTATTTTACTTTTACTGAGTGATACATAAAAAAATTAATAAATATACTGACATTTTTTTACAATAATTCTATTTCACACTTGTCAATCGATTGTATGGAGATTAAGTATTTTCCGAAAGTGATTAAAATTATTTTCAAGCTATTTTTCAGGTATTGTTATGTATTAATTATGGAAATACTTATGCACCAAAAGCCATAGATAAGTAAGTCCAGTCATTATATTGGTAACAATGGCAATATTTAACATTTCAATTTATTTTTAATACTTTTTTACATATTCACTTTTTTTAAATATAATGAAATTTCTTTTGAAATATTTTTATTTTTCTACGTTACAGTAGAAAATTTCTGCTCAACAGACGAATTTAATCGAAAACCTTTTCGATCTCATAGTTTGTCACCTTTATAAAGGTTATTTCGGCTCTGCTTGGCCCCTTTTTTTGGCTTAATGATTTTTGCGTTTTAAACTTATCTGTAACTTATAAAATAGGGCATTGATTTAGGAGGAAAATATTTTATTAATAGCTTTCCCCCTATCGACCTAGTTATGTCGTATATATATATTACATAAATTACATACCGTAAAATGGTGGTTTTTGGTTCAGAAAATTTACTCAGGATAATACATTCAAACTTTTGCGTAAATATATTTTCTGTGATTTTATATTTACAGAAACTTGATTCATATAATGGAAAACGCAATTTTTTGAAAGTCGCTATGTATACATAGAATTAGAAACTTAAAAAAGTTTTCACTAATTTGTTAGATTAATGTTCCAAATTTCAAGTTGTGTTTCTTCGAAAAGAAAAGACACATTTTTTAAATCTCTGATTTAAAAATTACGAGCTGCACACAATAGGTCACTTTAAATGAAAATATTCAGAAAGATGCTTTAAAATGAAAAATGGTAAACAAACTTTAGTTTTACTTTTAAAGACCGTCGCAGGGATATTAATTTATGGAAGAATCAAAAAATGTTTGTCTCCACTTCAAAAATATGAGACGCCAATAATAATATAATAACAATATGTGAAGTACAACTAGAACACCTAATGCAATGATTTCGTACATCTTAAAGTAGCTCTATTAAACTATTGATGAATGTCAACATTAGTATTCACTGTATTAATACATTGTTCAGTATATATTTTACAGGTGTGAAAATAGCGGGACTTTTTTAAATAGTCGGTTTTGTAATCTTCTATTCAGTTTTCGTGATTTTCTTTTTTTTTTATTTGATTTGATTTTCTTTTCGTTATATAAGGCAGAAATACTTAAATGGCACATGCAGAATAATTATGGTGTATCAGTACTTTAAACCACATAATTGTACATAGATCTTTAAATTAGTCATTTAACAAAATTGTTTTCAAAAAACAACAATTGAC
The DNA here is from genome assembly GCA_039881145.1 of Druceiella hillmani. Lineage (NCBI taxonomy): Eukaryota > Metazoa > Arthropoda > Insecta > Lepidoptera > Hepialidae > Druceiella > Druceiella hillmani. The sequence goes on along the minus strand of JAYKKI010000098.1, from coordinate 7,691,395 downwards.
TCAATAAATATTTGTATTAAATACGATGTCAGCCATCAGTTAACATAAATGTAATTATTACCAAGTAGTTTAAGCATTTATTTTTCTTCGTGTAAAATTTAAAAAATATGTAATATGAAAATTTATCTAATTAATGTGGCAATTAAAATCTTTATAATTTCTCATGAAGTTTGTCCAGAATACGATATTTTAATTGAATACTCAGGTAGAAAAATATAATGCTAGGGAAATACCTTGAGTCTCTATAGGCACATTCCCTGATTTGTTTTTATTAACTTTTTAAGACTATTTTCCTAAAAATATTGTTTGAGCTTATTTTAATTTTGACCTTCATTTTTTCACTGAAAAAATAATTATGCTACAGCTAAACAAGCTTTATATAAAGCATATTAAATTCCGGACATGATGAGTTTTGTGATCAGTAAGCGGTGAGGCTCGTGCAAAATTCCATATGAATAAATATCACGTTAATTTGTAAACTCCGGTTTTTTCAATTTTAGCTGAAAGTAATTTCATACATATTTTTATTTCGAGATCAGCATGAGAAAACCGTTGTTGGTAAAGCAATATTCTTAAAAATGTGTGGATGATTTGATTAATATTACTTTTCTCAACTTAATTTTTTATTCTTTAGTTTTAGTAATAATTTAGGAAAGAAGTCTCTAGATATTATATTAATTATAATAAATTAGGTAAATATTAATTCATGGAAGTATTTTTGTTAACTAAGAATACCAAAAGTATTAACAATATTCGTATAAATTAAATACACCACACCTTCAAATATATCGTCAGAAAACCTTAGTCAAGAGCGAAGAACAAACAGTTGAATGGAGAGATTTTAATAATTCAATTAAAGACTCATACCGTAGCAAACTATAAAATTTACGGAAGTGCGAGTGCTTAATCAAATTTTCATTTTACTTTGAAAGCGTTGTACAGATAGACTTTTGCCTGATGTTATTCAAGTTATTTTTTTTATTAAATAGGAACTTCAATAGACGCCATTCTATACACGAAGGGACTTCAAATTTTGCATGATAACCTATTTCCAATAACGATACTACGGTTTCGTCAGTTAACACATTAGTTACATTAATTTTAAATGGATTTATTTTAATTCAAAAAGGACAACAAAATAGAGAGGAGCCTATAAAAATGAAAACATGGAGAAAAATAAAGCCATTTAAGTAAATATTAGCTAGTTTTTTATTGCCGATATTATTTCAGTAGTGAAGGGAAAATACCAATAAATTCAAGTTACTAGGCATGTGGGAGAAATATTGCGCACTTAACTAAGAATGTAGTATTTTTGCCAATTACTCTTGTTGATTTCTTGTAGAAACTTAATTAGATTTTTAATTAAATTTAAGTTATGTAAAAAACATAGAACCAACTTTTGACAGAAATTTTGTTGATGCTAAATTTTGTTTCACGATATTATCTACGTATCTGGTATATAGTTTAAATTACTTAGACACCTTCTAACACGAGAAAAGTAAATATTAATAAGTAGAGATATTTTTGTGTATGAATTCGCTAAAATATAGAATACACCATATGATTTCGCAAAATAGTTATTTAGATTATTTTGAAAGATATTCATCCATATAAAATTATTTTACTTATATGGAATTCCTGTAATTATCACGTTTGTATAGGGTAATGTGCTGGTTCGGGCGTATTTTCTCCAATACGTGATAAAATAAATTTTGCAAACAACACACACACATAGTGCGGAGTATCGCTTGAAAGGGCTATTAGCAAGGATCCCAAAAATATTTTTAGGTAGGATACCTTCCGAGATATATTAATGTATATGAAAAAAAAATAAGTTACACCTTACATCCGAAATATTGAACCTAAATTTATGAAAAAGGCAAAAGTCTACATGAGAATTGTAGGAAAACTGAAAGGGTGATTCCAGATTTCATATTATTCCAGATATTTATAATAATGTATGCATGTATCCACCCCACATAATTATATTATATATTTCTGGCCCAAGCAATACTATATTAGTGACGATATTATAAATAAAATAAATTCATATCAAACGATGTAAAGATTCATTAGTAATATTTCCCGAACGATGCGTCACACAATCTTTTGCTGCTATTTTATGATTAACTCTCCTTTTTTACCGCAATTAAGAGTCATATTCAGTTATTTTAAAACATTTTTGAAATTTTGTTATTAAAATTATTATTCCAGGAGTTGTTTTCTTTTATCTCTTTTCTCATTTGCTTGATAATATAATACATTATGTTTAGATTATGATAATTTTTTTTCATTGGAATGTAAGATAAATATTAATTTCATCTATTTAGATATGTATTAATCCAAAGGTGAAAAAAAATACAAAAATAAAATATTTCGTAAATCAGTCAAATTTTCGTAATCAGTCAAAAATTATGGAACAGCATTATCGTTTTTATTTTCATACTTATTTTCAAATTGATAATAAAAAAGCTTCTGTCATTAAAACATAATGAACGCCATTAAATAAAAAAAATTATATGACAAAATAGGAGGTGATAATCGTGCAAAAAGAAACAGAGCTATTGCTGGATATTAATTACATATTTCTAATTAACATTTCTATCAAACCCATGCGTTTAATACGTAATTAAATAAAAATATTTAATTGTTCATATGGCATTATCATTAGACAGGATTATATTTCCCGCAATAAAAAGCCTACAGTGTTTCATCAATTTGAAATATTTTTATAGAGTTTAAACTATTATTTTTCTATAGTTTCATTTTATTTTTTTTTCTTTTCTATAAATTCTATGAATCAGATGAATTAATTACTTAAGATTTCCACATAATTTTTCCTTGAATTCGACATTATTAGAAATTTTCACAAAAATAACAAAATTTATAATCATATTTAAATGTTAATCTGAAAAAATTAAAGATATCCTATTTTCTAACGATAGCGTTGTTAGACATAAGGTTTAGAATGCCGCCTCAACAATCCATACATTGCCCTATCGATGAGCAAATAAAGTCATATCCGTAGATGATAGGTAAAGATAGAAATATCCACCAGTCGATAGTTTATTGTGCCGTTAAATACAAAGTATACGGAAATATGTATTCGAGTGTATATACCGGCAGTTAGTCGACTTTTCGATGTAAATATATGAGAAGATATGTGAAAAAGAGCTTCCGCACACATTTTACCGTTGTCTAATATAACTTGAAATAATAATTTATATTAATAATTTTATAAAGGATTTGTTAAGGCAAGTGATTTTTGTCAACCATTTTATGATGAATATTTCATTACGTAATTGAAAAATATTGAGATGAATTGCATTACATTGTATAATGGCATACACATAAGTTAAATGTTTAGTTGCAAAATTAAGCTAAATGCTGAAGTATTAATAAGGCCATCAACTATTAAATTGTTTATCAGTTTTATGAAATAAAATTATTATGAAGAGTTGCCTGAAATTATTTACTTTTTTATAGAATAAGTCTACAACAATTTAATGAAAACATTAGAAATCGGGCGTTATTTTGACGTATCGGCATAAGTTTCTTCGTATCGTGTTCTCATATTTTTTTGTTAAAAATGAGTAAACAAATAATTATTAAAATGATAAAATATTGACAAAGTTCTTTATTAGGCAATTGTATGGTTCGGGCATAATGCCTGAATTGCTATTTTGATTAATAAGTCGTCACGCAAATTAAACGCGTCGAATGAATAAATTTCATTTAGTTCTTGAATTAGTTGGAAAATAGTAGACATTTCATTATTAACTAATGATATAGAAATCATTTGTTTCTCGTAGTTTGTCTTCTCATTATTCGTTGTTTAAAAACAACCTATAATTTTTCATAATTTAGTAATCAAAATAGGTAAGTACCTGTCTCCAATATCCTCTGTATGTGATAAGAGTTTGCTTTGTAAAACCTGCCCTTTACAGTTTGAAATGCGTTCATGAACTTTGCATGTACTGTTGGAAATAAATAACTTGAAATAATTGTAAGCAATTTTTCGCCATCTTTCTACCAGCAGTGAAGTTTTTCGCTGAGAATGAAATATATTTTTTTTAATAAATATAATTTCGAAGTTATCTGAAAATTTAATTAAAAAATAAAGTTATATAATATTATAAATTGTTTCTAAGTGATAAATATTAAATTATAATTTAAGCTTAAAAATTTAAACTTGAAATTATAATGTAAACTTGTATAGAATATAATATACGTAATTAAATGCAAACATTTTTCCAAAGCATTGTTTTAGTTTAATGTTTCGATCTCTGTATTACAGTAGAAATATGTATTTATCGCTGTGTACACGCACGCATAAATAGCAATAGTTATCCTAATGAGAAGATGGCGGTGAATGGGTCAGTGACCACTCATTGGAATCGCAGTTTTTAGTATTAAATAAGATACAAAACGAAGCACCGAAATTAAATGAGAAATGTGATTAAAAAGTGTTATCGTGATTTTATTTTGGTATGCGACCGCGATATCGTTAATAAAGAATCGACAAGACATTTCATTTATTTTTAAAGTCGATGAAAAGTCGATTTAGATTCATCCAAAATGCAGAGAAAATATTTTTTCGTCGCTGAAGGAATTTAAGAATCAGTGATATTTTCTTTAATAATCTGTCTTAATGTAATTTGTATTTTATTAAGCACTATTAAATTTGGTCGCCACAAAACAATTAAATTGCATGTGAATATATATATGTATATATATATATATATATATATATATATATATATATATATATATATATACTTTGTTTATTTATAATTTTTGAACGGATATACAATTCTTTCATGGGTGCAGATTATTAAAAAATTAAATTTAAAAACGTATATTAGAAAAAGTATGTAATAATAAAAAAAAACAGAAATACTGCATTTAAGAGTTTATCTGTTCATATGTGTAATCATTGTGTAATTCCCAAAACACTAATCAGCTGTAAGAAAATTTATTGAATATTTGGAAGTTAATTTTATAATTATACAAATACAATTAGAAATTATATTTTATGCGAAAATGATCAATAATAAGCTGCGTCAATAAAAGTTTAAGCGAAACAGACAGAAGTCAGTTTTAAATGTAATTGAAATTAAAAACAACTTTTTTTTTTATTTAATTATACCTATTATCAATATACTAAAAAAATATTTTAAATCCTTAATGATATTCAAAAAGTAATTCTATACGTTTTTAATCACATCTTATTTCGTATCTAAGTAAGAAATGTTTTCTTGGAAAATATAAAAAAATTAAATTCTCAACATGATTTGTTCTGGCGATAATGAAATAATTCCCAAATCTATATTGTCAGAAACCCTTACAAATAAACCTATCTATCTCGCTTGACGTTTCCTTTTTCCCTTAAGTAAGATTACGCCAGGTTCGGGGTCGTGTGCATCGTGACCCTTATCAGTTCGTTGACGTTCGATTTTTGCATGAGTGCACTTGATTTCGTTTATTTGTTAGGAGCAATTCAGTTGGATCACCTCTGCGGGAATATAATTGCGAATGTGAATTTGGAGTGACGAATACAAGATGTATGTGGAAGATACCTGCACTTATTACGCTTAATGATAAATTTCGGTAGTATCTTTTTACAATATTTGAGATGCGATAGAAAAATATTTAAATATAAAAAAATGAAATCAAAGAAACATTACGCCATAAAACCATAGGATTTTGTATCTAAGATTGACATAAAACGGAACTTATAAAAGAGTTACTTTTTTCCGCCTGTTTGTTTGTTAATACCCTTTTTGCATGAACGGTCAGAGGTATCGACAAAAATCAAAAGCAAATATTAATATTCACGGTAAAAACTCAATTTTGATTTTACAATTGTTATTTTGCTTTACGTTTGTAAAATACATACTTCTAAACTTCATGATAACGTAAAATAATGATAAAGAATGTTCGGATCTCGAGTTCTCTTCTAACTAAATGTGACTATGGAACCGTTTTTATAACATGCTGGCTGGCAATTGCGCGATTTCATCATTTGTTACCATATTAACCTTGGATCACATATATATAAATTTTTAATTGCATGTTCGTATTCTCGTAACCCTTATGACCCGTAACCCGTATATTCGTAACCTTTATGACATACAATATTCTCTATATGTCATAAGGGTTCGCTTTGTAAAACCTGCCCTTACAGTTTGAAGTGCGTTTATGAACTTTTTTAATAATATTTCAAGAACTACCTTTCATGAAATTCTGAAAATTTTTTATGAAACATCTATACAAAAGTTTTGAGTATTTTTTATTTACAAAATTTATAATAATTTTGAAACATGAAAATACTTGTGAATTTTTATATATTTCATTTAAGCTTTCCTTTTTGAAACGATTTGCCATCATGATGTATGTTTACAAGTTCTGTTGTTGCTCGTTATGTATTGTTATTTTAATAATAATACTGAAAATAATGGTATATATAGGTTTTGAATGATTATGTTATATGCGTCTGTTTCAATTTTGTTAATCGACGCCATCCATGAATAGGAATTAAAACTTCCTATATTAAACTGTAGCACATATCAACTTCTTTCACTACTGTGAAATTGTATATGCATGCTAAACAATACTTATGTTAACCACGATATGCTGAAGCATATTCATTATTTTTTATTTATGCTAAAATAAATTTATAAAAATCTTTTAAATGTAATTTTGAAGGATTAGACTTGAAAGTTTTTAACGTTATACAAGTAAGAGAAATTGGACTCAAGTATTTCGAATAATTCCTGAAATTTCTTGGAATGGCATAGTTGGGTATGACATAAATTAATCATAAAAGTGTCTACCTTAAGTCTTGGAAAATATGTAACATAAACGTTAATATACTATTTAAACACACGTTATTTCTTTTGCTTATTTCATGTGTATTAAAAATACACATTTAGAGGAATGAGATCCACTTAAAATAATTCTTTCTTAATGGAATTACCGTAAAAGCCTTTGATATTTAAGTTGTCTTCAGGCGATATTTAATAAAGTTCTAATTATTTTGAGAAATTATCAGCTATACATTTAGACAACATGAAATAAATTGACTGAGACTGACCCTAAATTCGATCACGGAAGTCGACAGAAAATAGCGACAAAAGCTTCCAAACTATCCTTTTCTATTTAGTTTACATTTCCTTGTGGAAATGCGAAACCGGAAAATATTGAAGTAATTAAATTTCTCTTAATAATTTAGAAACAAAGTAGTGTGTAGCGAGAGGGAAAATTCATTTATATTTTGTAAAATGGACGTAAGATTTTCATAGAAATGTCATTCTTGGAGTAGCAACAATAATATTAAATTTAACAAAGAATTTGTGTTTACTGGTTGTCTGGAAGAATCGAATAATTCTGCATTGTAATTTATATCATAATTTTCTTAAAGAGCTTTTAGATAGATAACGGAATAACTGTTACAGAAATAATGTTGAATATCATTTCATTACAATTTCTTTGAAATTGTATTGTATTGCAAAACTGAAATAATTAATGCAAAATATGTTTACAAGTATGCTATTTTTGTGGTCTATTTATGTCGATAATATGTATTATCTGCACTCCCGCTTACGTGTCCCCTTTCCGCACAGTTATGAGCTAGACAGAACTACGATTGGAAGAGTTTTATATGTTCGATACTGTGGTATAATTATGAACAATCAACTCATATTTCATTGTTGTATCATCGAAAGCTGTCTACAAGTCTATAGAGTATTAGGATTTGTTATACGGAGTCCTTACGATTTTGATGAAATCGAATGTACATTGATATTTTTTCAATTCATATGTCCATAGTATTCTTCTTTTTATGGAAATTTTTAATAAAATAATAAAAAAAATTTTTGGTTTATGAAAAGTATGGGTATTGTTTTTACTTATTTACTTTAGATTTTATGAATATCACAGTCGAGTGTAATTCACTTTAATCCCAACGAGAATCATTATTGATTAAGCATTTTTTTAAATTACCATATGATTATTCTGATAACCGCTTCATATTGAGTTTAGTAGCCCTTTATATAATTGGATTTTACATGAGGGGATGATAATATAGGAATATTATTTAATTTGCTTAAAGCCGCACGAAAATCCCGTAGCCTATCTTTCGTGTAATCACATTGTTCAATACAGAGTTGCAGGATACGCTCAATCTTGACATATTTTTTGTTCCATTGGCCGCTCGAGTAATTAGTTTATTGAGTTGCTAGGTGGCTGCACTCTTGAACTTCCCTAGTTTATCAAATTAAAAAAAAAACATTATTAAAAAAAAAGTTTGTTTATATTGTCGATGCAAAGAGTTAAAATGTAACGTTTTATTTTGGAAAATGTTGCTTTTATATAAATAAAAGCGTCTTCATTATGATCACCGCCAAGATGCTCATGCACATAGTTATTGATTATATAGAATTTGACATACGTATATGTAACAATAAAATCTTGTGCGTGCAAATTTATACACATACAATATGATTTTATGTGATTATAAGAAAACGTTAAACTATACCCGTAAAACGAACAAATACACAAAACAATCCGATTGACAGCAGTTAATGTTAGTTTAATATAAAATAACTAAAATCATTTTTTAATTATTTTAACGCAGTGTTTTCACGGAGATAATTAACACAAATGTTACATGCAACGGAAACATTTGTTTCATTAGAATTACACATTTTTCATGTCCTATAAATTGAGATTAATATGAAAATTGGGATAATATTTAACGTTAGTGCTACCTGTATCTTAAACGCTATACAATTTTTATTTAATGTTAGCCAAAGTTTCTCTCTGCTGAAACATCCCCAAAAAAACATAACAAAATGAAAACATAACATAACAAAATTACAAATTGTTTTTGATAGCACACAGTAGTACTTAAACTTTTATTTTTAATAGGTTATGAGTAGATTTTGCATGCTTGTAATAAGTTGTACCGACTATTTTGCATTATTTGTTAGCGGGATCAGAAAAAAAACATAAGGTTGTTTTAATTGGAAAAAAAACTTTAGAGGTCCGCCTTGCGGGGCTCTTTTAGTTCCAGCATAACTTCCATTTTTCCTAAGGAGATTCCATTTCTAATATGAAAGGACGATCTAATATTTAACCTTTGTACGTATCTTACGTATCTTGAATGTAGACTATAAGAGAAGAGCGTAAGTATTTTACATGTGAAATATACGAGAAGAGTAATAAACAAAAGGAAAAGAGAACATAGTGTGATATGTGAGATATGAAAAATTTTAGAGTGTTTAAACTGGAGTTAATTTATATATCGGAATAGTAATTACAACTTATTACTAATCTGTAAAAAGTAATTGAGAAACAGCAGATACCCTTATGTAACAAGTATTTGATCAAATGGATTTATCAATCACACCGACATAGGTCTTAATTAAATTTATTGACTAAGGGATATTTTCTTCAACATTACTCCTGCTTATATACTTTTAATGAAGTATTCAAACCACAAAAATAAGGTCAATCCAAATACTGTAAATTTTAAATTATTTCAATAACAGTTATCAATACAATAAAACAGTTTTTATTTAAAATACTCACCGGCGCTGTTAAAATTATTTTGGAATGATATTTATCTGTAATTATTTTTTATTTACAATTTGAACAATTACTTGACACCTATTTTATAGTTCCGATTTGACATTTTTGTCTAACCACGAAGTTGTCACATCGTTCCAAGTTTTCCATGGTGTCTGGTTAGTGTGCATATGTTCAAAATGGGGATGACAGAACCACTTTCAGACATAGTCTTCCTTTATATATAATAATTTATTTACTCATTTATTGTCCATTTGTAATACGGAAAATATTGTTGTAAGTATTGTATAGTATTTTTTCATCATTTTATCGATTTATATATTATTCTTCTGTTAGTCGAAGCGGTCTAAAATCCTTGAGTTGATTTGCTTCGGCTTTATTATGACCACACATTTTATATTTTGGGGATTGCAGAATATGAATATGGCTTATATGTAAAATAAAATAGTCGTGTCCCGTTTTATGAGGAATACGGCTATGCTGCGCACACCACTTGATGAAGCTTGTAATCCATAGAAACTTTTCTGATGAAGTTCTTCTAATTCTGCTGGCCAGAATCACGGAAAGCTGCTATTTGTAACATGTGTTGTCGCTGTGTTGTTATGCGTCTTAAACCAGTACAAGGTGGAGATGCTAGCTGACTAGAGCCAATTTAGCCAGATTGTTAGCTGTTTTCTATTGCATATATTGATGTAGCCGAATATCTGTTTATTATAATATTGGTCAATAAATATTACTTGATAATTTACACCCATTCCATACTAATAAGACTGTAGCACTGAAAGTTCTTACAACTGGCTATTTGTAATAATGGTAATAAAACATTCATTCTATTTTCGTAAAACGAATTCTCACTTAAACCATTTAGATATCAGCAACAACTAAATCAACGGTAAAGTTATGACCGACTTTGACTGGAATTTTATAATAAAGACTGACATGAATGAACTTTGTCATCACATGCGGATTATGACTTCACAAAGGAAGGTCTCGTCGCAAATTCAATTAAACTTTAACTTGGGTTAGATTATAACATTTCCGAATTCATGTTTATTCTAACGGCTAAAAGAATATATTTTAGATATAATAATGAGGAGTTTAATAAATTAAAATGCAATTTATAATGAGACCTTCCAGCACATCATTTTATATACCACAGTTCTACTATTAAGAAAATATTCAAAGTATTAGCATACTATTAAAAATAATGTTTTACGACCTAACTAAATCTTCAGGAGTTTTTGTATATAGTAACTTTAAAAAAAAACTCTTTTTGGTTAATTCTCATTTACTGATGAAAAATGTTTCAAATAATGATAGTAAAAAAGCATATTATTGTGTTTTGATCCTAACACAAAAAATATAGCTTATCGTAAGTCCCGTTCTCCGATTCAAGCGCGAGATTTCATAAGTTTTTTGACATTAAATATCTTTTATTTTTCATTCATGTCACAGTAAAAAAGGTATATTATTAAGGTTGACCTTATGAGATAGTAGTTTGCTAAAAATCTTATGAACCTGATTTAATTTAATTTGCGTACAAATAACTAATCAGTACTACTAAATGTATGTAAAATAGTCTACATAAAATAGTAAATCTTTTGAAAACCAGTCTATTTTGGATTATTCCCCTTTTTAACAAGACAAATTATGTAAAATTAGTCCATCACCATAGTAGATAAAAATTATGATAGAAACTTTAGGAATTACTTTTCGAATAGCATCCCCTATCCAGTAACTCTCTGCATTTTTTTCCCAAAATACAAAAGATAGTGGAACCATATAAATTCGTTTTTTTAAAAGACAGCACAGAAAGGAAGATTGTATAAAATTATTAAAATAAGCATTCTGTTATCAATGGACGCGTACACCGAACACGGAGATTGGGCTGGACAAAAGGAGGACCGAGTTAATTATTTGACTTTATCCAAATGAAATAAACAAATTGTGGTAGACGAGTTTACATCGTTCATCGAAAATTACGTCACAATTATTTCATTCCGCTCGTCGCACCTTGCGGGGTGAAAGAGGTGCGAATTTTACAGGACTTTTAAATAAATTGAAATTGTTTGACAGTTGAGGCTTTCGGAATTAATTACAAAAGTATTTCGAATATATTAAAATATCGGCTGCATATACTACACTGAAGTAGGAATTACTACAGATAGTGCGCTATACCGGGAATCAGGGATTTAGCAAACGTAGAAAATGCAAGATTGTTTTACTTTAACTTCTCTCATATTATACCGTCACACGACGTGTGTTGCTGTAGGGTGGGGCTGCTTATTATGTGTCCCATTTTATTTTGTCAAAAGTAAGAGATCTATTTTCTTAACAAATAAATGAAATTCTCAGGATTGCTCCAAATTTAAACACATTAATGTATTCAGATTATCAAAACAATTTATTATTGAAAATATTTTGTATTTGAGTGATAGATAAGTGAAAAACGATCACTCCTCCATACACATTGGTATCATTGAAATTACAATCTTAGAAAGAAAACAAAACAGGGTATTCCCGTACTCAGATTTATAACGATAGGTAGTTCATTTTTGGGGTAAAATATATGCTTTTATAATAAAATACTAAAAGATGTCTTGAAATTGTTTTGAGATGGATTATTAAGAGACATTTCGATATCAAAGAATAGCATATCTGTAGATATATTACATACATACATATATTACTCTGTTTATTTTGACGAGCTGCATACCATGTTTCCTCAGCTCTTTGTGGTGAAGAAATACGGTATGCAGCCTAAATATGCGAGAAGCGACTTGGCTACGCAGATGTCTGTTCAGAAAACTGCAATCGTGTGGCTTCCTATAGCGGAATTTACAATTCGTATTATTATTGTTTTCTGGCAGTTACATTATTCTAACTATAATCCTAATCATTTTCGTTGCATCCTTATATTCTGTATGTACTGTGGCAATTTATCACAATATTACAAACACTAATTGGTGCAAAATGTGGAATCCGGTGAAATACAGAAATTTGATAGAAAAATCCTTTATTTATTAAAAATAGAAAAAGAGCTAGTCAATTTTCCTTAAGTTTTAAGGCATGATAATATGTAGTGGGAAAATAATTAAGTTATCGTGCTACACGAAAAATATTGTTGTAATATAGTAACTAAAACTGTTCATAGTTCTAAATAATAAGATTAATAAATGAGGAAAAACAACCTATGTCAAATGTCATTTACTTTTAATGCAATGATTGATAATAGAGTTGGTCTTTATAACTTATCCTTCAATTATAGCCTCATAAAAACAATATTTTAAAAATAAGAATTATGAAAATATAACCAAACCAAATTAAATACAGATCTTTGTGATAAAAGATTCATGTTCTCTTTCTTCAAATAAAAAATTTAACTACACAAATACTTAAAAGTTTTATTATTATATTGCCAACTTAACGACATAAAAAGAGTGTTGTCAAGATTTTATAATGACCCCTCTTTAATTTTGATAAGATTTGTCCGAATATTTAAAATGTTTTAGTCAAAAAACCTGTCAAACATGAGAACCAATGGCACTTATATATATTTAAGGGTGTATGGTGTTTCCGTTAAAATGTTCACAAATCTTCATTTTTCGCAATGTAAATATATTGCCCACCATATTTTTCGTACTCAAAAAACAAGGTGCTTAAATAAAAATTATGATATCAAAATTATGATAAAAAATCTTCATGGTACTCCCGCAAACTTTGAATAGGCTTCTAGAACTCTATTTTTTCATAAATTTAGAACTATTAGTTTCGGGTAGGAAGAAAGAATATATTTCTTGCATATTATTAAATATATCTCGATATTCCCAGAGATATATTACTACTAAAATTTATGAAAAAATATTATTGAATTCTTTTTATTTTAGCTTTCAGATTAGACCTGAAGTTGTATATGGGAAATAAAAAAAAAAATTATGGTACATAATCCCATCCTCTAAAATTTAGGAATACATATTGGTGTGTTAGCTATTGAGATATGTGCGGGTTATTTTATTTTACTATTATACGTCATTAAATATTGGATTTATTATAAGGCACTAAAGTTGTGGTGTACCGAAGGGACCCAGGTTCGATTCCTGGCTGTCCGTCTAGCGTGGTTAGACTGGTGTTATGGTTGGCTGTACGATATCGCTCTCGCAGCAATAAGTTCACCATATGTATCAATTAGATATTCTAAAGTCCGTAAATAAATAAATAATAAATATAGAAAATTTCAAGCTTCCAATCAGGCGGTTTCTGAAAAAAAACTATTTAGACAGACGGACAGATAAACAAGTGAGTAATCTGATAAGAGATCCATTTTTCGTTTTGAAGTACGGAACCCTAAAATGGTAAATAAATAGATATTCGTTTTATTAAATTTAATTAAAAAAAAATTGCACGTACTTGTGTACGAGCGTTAGAAGATATACAAGTATAACTTTATTTAGCACGAAAATAATTAATGGAAATAAAATAATAAAACGACTGAACTGTGACTATAAATACGGTTGGCTAAACCTAAATTTAGTTAAATATATAAATTTTAAAAATTAAAATGTGTACAATGAATCGTTCAATTTAATAAAACCATCAAATTAACGTTTAAAATAATGAAAAACGAATTGGCTAAAAATCTTTCATTAAATTGTAATTTATTATTTTAAGTATTCAAAAAATTATAAAGCAATAATTTATAATGCAAATAAATACATACCAAAACCTAGCCTCGTTTTGAGATATATATTGAAAATATGTCTAAAAATTTTGAAAGCGCTATTTCTGTCACGAATATTAACAATAATAGTTTAGTACTGAAAATATTGTTCAAAAGTACAGATTAAATTTGGATATGTATGAATATGAAAACTTGTGTTCTGTGTTTACAAATACCTCTAAAACTATCATGAATATAGTATCAGTCACTACATGAATGTAAATATATGTTTAGCGAGCAACTTCATCCTGCCGATTTTTGTTGCATTATGTGCGCATATCGTGATCAATCTCATCGTGCGTGCATATGTGTACATCGGATGAATGAACTCCCGTTATTGTTTCCTAATGCATATTTCAAAAATGGTTTGCAATGTTAGTGTAAAACCAGTTTGTCAAATTATAATCACGAATACAATTTGTTTATTATTCTTACTAATAATTAACGACTTTAGAGATATTTCGCATACATTTAAAAAAAATTACCGATTTTTAATGTAATCTAAGCGGACAATTTTGCTGGTATTTAAACATATTATAAGTTTCTACTTCAGTTGGTTTTTATTATATATGTAAGTAGACCATACTATTTAAAGTTTACATCAATCTGCACATGGTTAAAATATCGTTTATGTCACAAAATTCATCTTAGTTCTTTTTTTTTTAAAGAATAATAGTTTGTTAAAAGGTTAAAAATTTACTCAAATAAGGACAAAATGGCAATTTGTTACTTTTCATGTTTATTTTAAAATGAAAACCTCGTATCCTCCATTAGAGTTTTTTCTCTCAAAACATTAAAAGAAAATGCAAATTGGAGAAAACTTGTTTTTTTAATATTTCATTTAATATAAACGTACGAAACTTTGTTTTACAGGAAATGCAAATTGCAGAAAACTTGTTTTTTTCGTGTGTTTCCCAGTAAATTTCATTTAATATAAACTTTGTTTTAACTGTTACTCTTTTGTAACAAAATGCAACAAAAATGATGTTTTTAAAAGTTAAAAAGGAATTTGTAACTCGCCGTACTTTTATTTTTAAAAAAAAATTCACCAACTTCGAACGTGTATTTCGAACAAGTGCTTCAAATTTCCTTTGCTTTCTTGACAACAACAAACTTCACTGCGCAAAAGAAATATAGCGACAAATCGCCTCCAGTTACTCTAACTTATTTATTACCAGCGTTATATTTTTCGACCGAAAACCCGAGCCAGCGACTTGCGGCGAGCGTTGTGAAATATTAAGTCTGGAAAATGCAAATGACATTTTTCTCGTATCTTTTTTTATCACTATTCAAATATGTTCGCAAACAGGTGCAATTTATTGATTACATCATTCATATTTCGTAATTATAAGGTGATGACAACATTGTTGTGGCAATTTTGTTGAATATATAAATAATTAAAAGTCACGGCATTTTTCATGGTAATGAATATGTATTAAATATTTTAACTTAAATTTACATGGTAACTGAAGTTACTTCGGCACGCTTTATCCGCATAAAAAAACGCTGTAACCTAGTTGTGAGAAAACCATCTAATGGACTGTCATGTCTGTAGTACGTGATGATCAACACGCAACTATAAAATATAATGAGGAGTTCTCCTCAAATAATGAGGATTTGTTAAATATCTACATGGGAGAGTAGCACCATACACGTCTTACAAGAATTACAATTTTCTCTTCTTCTAATGTTTTTAATTTAAATTAACAAGGTACTCCTTTTGAATTTGTGGATTTACATAGTTGATTGTGTAGAAACCTGTGTTTAATTACGAATACGAGGCTTTTGATGAAACTAAACATGAAGACTTTAAAAGAAAACTGTTCAAAGAATTGAACAGCTTAAGAAATAGATTTTTATCTATAACACAAAATCTTTGTCATCATTTCTGCTTTATCTGTTAATTTTTAACTACGACCGTATTTATCACAGAGAAATGGATGTATTTTGATTGAAATATGCATCACAGTTAGGATACCTGTCTGATGGCAGACTGAACCAATTTTTTAAAGCTAGTATATAGTGCTGTAAGCAAACAATTTTTTTAAGTTAAATTTCCATTATATATTATTTAACGTGTATCACCT